>VFFE01006799.1:942107-1107520 GCA_008921705.1 Burhinus oedicnemus | reverse complement strand
TCTTCCACATAGGAGGGCAATCCCAAATTTTCAGCAGATACTACGGACCAATTTCTCCTGTAAGAATTTAAAGTGCACCTCCAAGTCCTTATTTCTGCTTTCCAAGAACTGCTTGTAGCTAGGAGTAGCTAGGAGTCAGAAGTACAGAGAAGGGCAACCACAATGAGTAATGAGATGGAGCAGCTGCCTTTCAAGAAGGATCTAAAAGGTTTGGGAGCCCTCAATTTGGAAAACAGATGCCTGGGTGATGGGCAAGAGCAAGGTTGAATGCACAGCTAAATGAGGCTGAATACAGAACCATTATTTGTCAAGCCCTGTGACATGAGTTTCAATGAATGCCCCCTGTCCCAGCAGGAAATTAGTTTAAGAAGCACTTCTTTATGCAGCAGGCAGACAAAATCTGAAATCTGTTGCTGCAGGAGATTGCAGAAGCAGACATTCAAAAGGAACTAGACAAACTGATAGAAGACATTCAAAACAGTAACTGAAGGAAATAAAAAGAAAACTACACCCTAATATCTCTGATCCAAGTGGTCCATATGTTGAAGACGTATGAAGGGAACAGACTTCAGACAGTGGGCAGGCTCATGGCCTTTCCTGACACAGTATTTGCCACCATCCAAGACAGAGTACAGGTGCAGACAGACTCTTGTCTCACCCATCTTATTTCTTTCAGCGTTACAGTCGCGTATATTTCTCAGTGTGCAATTAGCAAGAGCTGAATTAATGAATAGCGTGAACACAATACAACTTTGGTCTGTATCTGAAGGTGGTAAGGCAAAAAGCCTTTATATAGGTGCCAGAAGCATCCTTATAAAGCAAGACAACAAAATCCCTTTCAAAAAGTCCTCAAAGAAATATTTGCATTCTTCCAGCAGAATAAATTTAGGACATTGAGCCCATTTTGAATGTGCTAGTCTTGACGAAGTCTTCTGAAATAAAACCAGCATGGCAATAATGTATTTTATTTCTTATTTCAAACCAAATAAATGAAATATTCATAATTCTGTATAATCACTGCATAATCACCACTTAAGTGAGTTTTAACCACTACCACATATCTCAGGGGCAAGCATAAAGTATTAATTACCTAAAACCCACACAACATATATAAAATATTGCAGACATGTGATCTCTGACCCTACAGGGAGTTTGAGAAACAAACCAACCAATCCATCAAAACACCTTCTGCAAGTTCATACATGGAAAAGTTATGCAGTATTCAATACTTCATTAAATATTCAGGCTCTCCTGATATAGCTGCAATCAAAGAACACAAACCCCATGATTATGCAGATTTAAAAATCCATAAACAGCCACAAAGATGATCTTATGCTTGCAAGACACAGACCATCCAATTCGACACAACAGCTCTCCAAGTAGAAGCAGCATCTCCTCTCACCCATTCAAAAGTCCCATTGAACTCCATGGCCTGAGAACTGGCTAGATGAGAATTCAGAAAGGTGTCCATCCGATTTTGACCAACACCTCCCAAACAGCAACATAACACATGGATGGGTCTGTGTGGTAGCTTATCAAGGGTGCTTTTCATGAAAGCATCATGATAAAGCCACAAAAGGTATTTCAGGTTTCAAGACAGATCCAAACCTCTGGAAGACCTTTCTCATTTAAAGCATTTTCTGACAAATTTGGGCAAGCATCTGGAAAACCACGGGGAAGCCATCATTTTCAGGTGACATTATCACCGAACTTCGCTTGGAGTTAGAATTAATTTGAAGACAAATCTCAGATCAAAGTTGCATGGATGTAAATAGGAAGAGTTTACTTTTTTTCTTGCAAAATGATGTATCCAAGTTCCAGAATCAAGATGCAAAAGAAACATGCCTAGGTCTGTTGGCGGAGCCGACAGCAGAATCTCACTTTCCTAAGTGCCACACCATTGTCCTAGCTATAGGGCCATATTTTCATATCGCTCCCTGTGAAGTACAGTAGGTCACACATAAAATACTGGTTGGAAAAATATCTTCAAATATATGAAGAAATGAATGAGGTAATTGATTATTTCTAACATAAGCTGAGCTCTAAAGCAATAACATGGCAGTTTTAACTGTCTTATCACCATACTGGGCTCTTCTGCACCCAACCAAAAAAAAAAAAAAAAAAAAAAAAAAAAATACGCAGGACCAGCAAAGGTGGTTTTTCCAGAACCGCTCTGCCGGGGTAGACAGCTCCTGATGGGGCTGGGTGAGTCGGCAGGGACCATGTCAGGCAGGATGTTCTCCGGGGAAGATGTGGAAGGAAGGAGGAGAGGATATAAACCAGCTGTCTTGATGACAGGATAGTAGTATTTTAGCTCTGGCTTTTACAAGAAGGAAATTATCAGTTTGTGGGAATGGGGTTTGTGTGCGTTTGGTAATCAAAACGCTGTGGCATAATCCCTGTCGCCAGATTCAGCAGTAAACATGAAGATAACCAGTAAAGCCCTGGAAATCAGCTGTTCTTGGCACTGGGGCACTGCGAACTCATGCAGCCCTTCTCCTAGGTAGGGAAAGGTATTATTTTACCTATGCGGGGCCACAGGATCAGAGCCACAGAGGCTTTGAATGGTTGCCTGAGGCAACACAGCTGGCCACTGGTGAAGCTGCCTGCTAGGATTTTTGGCCTCTTGTCCCATGCCCAAGCCAGTGATAAACACTGCCTGGAGTTGAAGGTAACCAACATCCTGCTCAGGGCTTATTTGCTAGCTTTGAAACGATGTGTCACACAGAGCATAGTTTCCCCTCTTTCCTGAAAGCCCTTCTGCCTGTCCTTCCCTGGAGACACGTCCCTTGATGGAGGCTGGCCATAGCCTGCGATGAGGCGGCCTATGGTGGCATGCATCTGGCTTGGCTCCTTGTGACTGAAGCGTGCTCATTCCCCGCCTGGCCCCTTGCTCCACCACCCCGGGGGAACCCCGGCACCTCCTGAAATAACAGTGGCGTGAGACAGTAGCTGCAAATCAAGGTTGGGTGTAAGCAGATGTAAGGTCTGAACTGTTTCCAAAATTATGCTTTCTGCATACCTGCAGCACAGTTGTGATGGCAGTTTTCATATATGCAAGGCCTAACTTAAAAAGACAAGAAACAAACAAAAAAAGACTACAGCTGCTTCTGTGTGGGGGTCTGTATTCACAGCCCCCCGTTAAGATCTGAGAGACATACATACACTTCTGAAAGTTGAATTTGGTTCACATCTGAGGTAGTAAACATTTCTTCTTGAGAGCTGCGTACTTAAATTCTGCAGAGTGCAATTATGGCTGCACGCGAGTTCCCTATTGCTAAGCAATTCTCTCATCTTGGAAATACCATTTTTTTATTACATGTAATTAATTGATTTATTATTTTTTTTTAAATTTAAGTTCAAAATGCTTTTGTAGAACAGTTGTGTCTTCTGAAGTTTACTCAGGATGTGAGACTAAGGAAGGAGGCAGGGTTCAAGGAAGGAGCTTGTTTTAGCAGTTGGGTCAGTTATTTCAACAATGCCTTTAGCAAAGAAGTAAGAGGCTGTTTCCACAAATCAGTAACTAGTTCCCATGATTCAGATTGAATCACATAGTTCCAGTCATTTGAATAAATAAATGACTTCTAGTAAATGAGACAACCTCTGCAATTAGGATGGCATGCTGCATATTTCACGTTATTTATTATGTGGTTTTCAATAGATATGATTAAGTTGGGTTACACTTGGAATGCTAGGTGGCATTTCAACACAAGCCACTTAACCAAAGCTTATATTAAAATGAGATACACGTTTGTTTTGTACAGGTGGCATTGTGCTGTATCTTCAACAGTTATATTTTTCTTATTAATTTTCCAGAAACAGATACTTAACAGGGAAAAGGAGTCACCTTGCCAAGTGCACCTCCATTTTCTTTAATTTTAGGGGGGAAATCTCAAGCAGATACTTCCCAAACATTTGCAATTTGCTACAGTCTTAGCTTTTCTTCATGTCTTCCTGGGCCATCGACTCCAATGGATGTGCCATAACCAGAGATGCAGAAAACTGCTTTTCTCAGATGTGCTCATGGATTATGCACTATCCCTGGTTTTTCCAAGGGGACCTGCTTCATGGTTCACCTCCAGCTTCTGCTGCTGGGTTTGGACTTGTGATGAACGCATCGTAATTCGGTGTAGAAGACAGAGAAGAAAGGGTCTTCTTGGCCTTTTTTTCCTAATTTTGTTATTTTTTAGTCTGTCTTAATTTTAAATAGCTGTATTATGCAATTGAAAAATCCCATGTGGTTTTAGCGTTGTCAAAGTAGTATTTAAAAAAAAATATGGTCACTTTATTACTCTGTCATAACTGGTTATACCATGTACAAAGCAATGTTGATTAATTTAAGAAAATACACCCTGCGCTATCAAATGCAATAAGCAGCTCTGGCTGATGGTGCATTTTGGTGATATGGAGAAAAGGTAAGGTTTAGGGACCTACTGGCCAGATGGTCATCTGTTTTATTCAGGAGAAAATTTTAGTATCATGTTTCTTCCCAACTTTTTCACTTAATATGACCTAAAAGATATGTATGACACTAGGGAACTTTTCAAAATAATGAAGACACCAGATCTTCGCTGCCAGATAAAAATACCATTTTGCATACGTGATCACCATTTCTTCTGCAAGTGGAAGTTACCGGTTCTCCTACCTGAAAGTGTTGCTGGTGAACTTTGCACAAACTGTGACTTTGGAAGCTGAAAATAAAAAAATCTTTCTTCATTCCCTTTAATCATTGGGAAGGGAAAGCTGTGGTAAGAGCAGATACGACTATGTTTGACAAGCATGCTTCTCATGTGTTAAATCTGGAGGACAGAGATCATCTACCGGGCACGTGAAGACACGGAAACCTTCCCCCTCCAAAAAGCGGGGGGGAGATGTCCTCAGGTCCCTGACTGAGAGCCCATCACTGGTTGGCATGACATTGTTGGGAACTGCTGAAAAGAAAGTGCCTTTAGGCAAAAGCTGTTATGTATGTGGAGTGTTTTTTCTCCTCCATTTTTATTGCAGCCTGTTTCTCATGAATGGGAACTTGACATTCTCACTTGTTGAACAGGATTCAATTTGTTTTGCTGCTCTTCAGACTAGTTTTGCACCAAGTCCATGCCTTTTTTTTTTTTTACCTCTGTTGAAAACAAACAGAAAACCCTAAGTGACAAACTGATGAAACCAGAACAAAACAAACCGTTTTTTTGGAAACAGAAGTGTTAGTTGGCAAAATCCTGACTCTGGAAGCTGCTTTGTCAGGGTTAGACCATAATTTAAGCTGTTGGGTCTCCACATGAACAGGGATTTTGTACCACAGAGCAGTGTGTAGGATGTGGGGCCCTTGGTGTTTGCTGAGAGGTGAGAAGTGGTGGCAGTGTGACTGTTTTCAGAGGCAGCCTGAAGGAGGGAAGTCACTCCCTGAAAAACAAGCTGTCATAAAAGCTAGTAACAGCCCCATCTCCCCTCCCTCAGGTGTACTGATCTAGGTCTTTCCCAATGGAGACCTGTGGTAACATGAACAGAAGATAAAGTACGCCCAGGAAGAGCGGATTTCCCTCTTCAGGTTCAGTATTTGAATTCTGACTGGTATCTGATCGTTCACAGTCAGACTGTCCATACCGAGGCACAGTAGCTGATGGGGTGTTGATCATCCATACAAGTGGACCATTTAGTTCTTGGCTTCATAATGAAAACCTCTCTATCTGGTCCTTATGTACTCATACATGGTGAGGACAGAGCACAGCCTTCTATATGAAGTTACACTTGTGGAGCAGAGGAAAGCCAACATGAGAATTGCGCCGGTGTCTTTGTGCAGCAGACTGAACGAGGGGCGTGAGGCTTGCAAGGTGGTATCAGCTCCGCGCTTTGCCTTTATTGTTGCAGTTGTAGCATCTACATAGATATTGATGCTGTTATCACTTCCACAAAATTAATGGCAGAAGTTCAGTCTTTGGGAGTGGGAGCAGGGACAAGTATTTCACTACACATCCGGAAAGGGCAACATGCAGGTCATGTTTATGTTGCGTGCTTGGCTTCCACCTATCTGGAAAGGAGGAAAAGTAGTTGAGTTGCAGCAGTCTTAATTCTGTATAAAAGTAAAAATGTGATCCCCTCCATTTGTAATTCCTAATTTGGCCACTTGCAATGAGGACATCTGCAGTAGGAGATAAAGTCAAAACTTCAACATCTTCAGCTATCTGGTGGGATCTGATAATTTCTTAAAACATCTGCGTTAGGATACATGCCAAATTATTGGATTGGTTTGATATTTGTCTTTTTGTTTGGAGTTTGAAACGTTTATCATTGAAATGCTGTCTCACTTCCATCTGGTCTTCAAAAAGTAATTAAGTGTTGAGCAATGGTATTGTCAGTCTGTTTCCTACCTAATAAGCTCTGCAAGGTGCTCTTGTTAATGATTTTATTATTTCAGAGCCGCTCTTGTTCTCTCTTTCCCTCCTTAATGAGGCAGATCCCCTAGGCAGCATCACTTTATCACAGTTGTCTATGGTAGATGAACTACTCCAGCACCATGGAAGTTTGTGTTCATCAGTGTGTAAGATGTTCCCATCAGTATGTGTGGATAATTCTCCCTGACACTTAAAAGATTTGTCAAGCGCAAAAAAGGAAGAACAGACTCTTTTGCTAAATGAGGGTGGTCTTGATTTGAACAGCAGCAGTCTGGTTTGCATCAATGAGCACATGGTATTCAGTGAATTAAGAGTAAAAATAGCTAATTAACACCTTCTCTGTTTCTTTTGTGTCTGGTCATTAGTCACTATGAACCAAATTAATTCCTGATAACATCGGGCATGGAAGGTGCCAATGCCAAACTCAGGTCATGAACTGAATTCTCTGAGATCCTCGATAGAAATATTCCCTTTTTTTATGGCATTGCCGGTTTCTCAGAACTGCCTCCATGTATCATGGAATTTAATACATGTGTGCTTGTATGCTCAGCTAACGTCTGTATTTTGTATTTCATGTGAAGAGAAAATCTGAATTAGTTATGGACACTTGAAAAGGACTCGGGCTATGTTCTCCTGGTTTAATATGGTACTGATTGGATCCTGTCTATGAACTAAACTCAAATACTATTTCAAAGACTTGGATCGTTTCAGAAATAGCAAGCATGTGACTTCTGAGTAAACAGACTAGTTATAATAGACAGGATTAGAAAATGGATTGTTCTGGGCTTACGCTGTACTATTGAGAGTGATGATATCGTACTGGTAATCGCACTGTTGGGCTTAATGGCCCATAAACTTTGATAAAAGCTTTTGGAAAATTGTCAGCGATAATTCCTTCCATTGTTAGATTGCCAGTGAACGTCTTCAGCCCCTGGAATAAATTGCTACCATCAATTGTGTTTATGTAATTATATAAAATAAGACTTTCGGTCTGAATGTGTAATACCTCAAATAAAAAAAAAAATACTGTCAGCTGACAATTAATGGGTCAGATCCACAATTGCTGTAACTGCCGAGAACTCTCTCACCTGGGTTGGGCTGGGGTAGGTTTACACCTGAAGCTGTGGTCCCATGTGTGGAGCATAGGCACCTTTTCGTTACCTCTGCCAAGCGCTCACTAGGTCAGCAGAAATGGGAAAAGTCATTACAGGTTTTGTATGAAAACTGTAAAACAGTTGAAGTTTACTGCAGTTCTACTCTGTTGTTAGTTTTCTCTGTGGTTTTTTTAGCATGATAGTTATTAGAATGTGAACACTAAAAGGGTGTAATAACTTTTATATCCATTAATATGCTATTCTAAAAAAAATGCAGAAGCATTTTGTCCATAACTTACAAGCTGTGTCAATGTATGGTCCCTTTCAAATTGTTTTCACAGCTACTAACTTCCTACCTTTCCTTTTTCCCCCTCTTCATCCCTTCCACGTGATTGGTTAAATAACAAATTATCAGCCACAGCGTGATGCAAAATGGGCTATAATCCAAAGTGGGAAGAGAAGGAAGTTCTTTTGCAAGAAAATAAATAACATGGGGTATTTAACAGTGCATTAAACAACATAGCTGTTAGACTGCACTCGTAACACAGTGATGAGAGCAGGAAAATGCTTTGTATGTCATTAGTTTAGTCAAGCGGTGAAATGCTCCGGCTCTGATATTGTTGGTGATATTCAGCATATCTAATGCAGTGGCGTTGATAATGCGAAGCGTAATGAAGAGTTGAACATGGACCTTCCACCTCTGCAGCGTGGGATGCGAAGGAGGAGCTGCCTTAACTGCCTGTAGGTGGAGTTTCATTTTTATACTCTAGGGAGGAGGGGAAGAGAAATGTACCTATTGCAAAATAGACAGAGGGCCTGTCCTCCTAGAGTTATCACTTGCCTATGTTTATTTGCTTACTTTTCTTTAGGGGGTAGCAGTAGAGGTAGGAACGTATCCTGGGGGAATATGTTCTCCAGTCTCCACCTGTGCAGCTTCAGGAGTGCTTTACCCCAGAAAAAATGTAATTCTTAAACTAATGATCTTGTCTTGCCCACTAGCTGTGACAAAATTGCTCGCTCCATCTCCGCTTTCCTGATGTATTTGGCAGCGGGTGGTAAAGTGAAATTCAAGGAGGGCCTCAAATTGAGTTTGGCCCCCCAGCTTCAGAGCGTGAAACTTTGGAGAAAAGCACTACAGCTACATGCAGAGGAGTTTATGGAAAAGGTAAAATTACAGAGAGCTGGAGGAGAAAGAAGAAAATCTGGAACTCTTGCTTCTCAATTACAGTAACGCTGCAGCAGGGACACCCATCTTCTACTGAGGCTTGATCCAGCAAACCTTAGGCATAATATTCCTTTGAAGTCTATGGATATTTTGCCTGCCAGTACTGCAGGATCAGGTTTTTTATTACTTTATTTGCCTAAGAAAACTCTTCTCATCTACTTTAAAGAGGAAAAGTGATATAGAATACCACACTGTGTTTTATGAAGACTATGCCAACAAGTAATTCTTCTGAAACAGAAGGTATTATAAATTATAATCACATCACAAGGTATTGTGGTGTCAGTGTTATAACTTGAAATGGGTCTTTTGACTGGGTATGTTTAAAAGTAAGTCTAGTAAGTACGTGTCTGGGTAATTGTTCTTCCACTTTCTTTTCCTAAAAGATTGTTTCTAGATATGTTGTTGGATGGGATTAAGATGGGTGAATTCTTTAACTCATGTAAAGTGGTGTGGCTTCAGCATTGATTTCTGCCAACCAAAGCGGTGATCTAATGGTTTAGCAAACAGGAGATGTCTCTAAACTTGCTGGAATGAACTTGATTGACTTGAGTGGTATTTCACTCCCACACTGGATGTGTTTGCCCCAAAACTTTTACATGGGAGTTCTTACAAAGGCAGCACGTGTGTCTATGCGTATACGTCTGTCCCTTCCTGCCTCCCTGCCCCTCTCTCTCTGAAAGAAAATTAATTATTTACTATAGTCCTGAGAGGGTATGTTAATATGCAATTCTTAGTTTATAGAGGCCTCTGGCACTCTTGCTTTATACTTAAGGAAAAAATGGTGTTACCACAGCAACTGCTGTACCACCCGGTACTGAAGCAGCTCCCATCTATGTAGCACTTGTAAAAGTGCATTAGACAGATTTCTAAAGTGCACGTAACTAAAGTGAGAGTAGGAACTTAACACTTGCTGAATGCTGCAGTCAAAGGAGGGCATGAATTTGTTCAGAAGTTGAGAAGAGTGGTTAATGGAAATAATTAGCAATAGCTCTGATTCAGCAAGCTGCTTTGGCAAATGTGTTATTTCAAGTCTGTGTGTGATCCATTTGAGATCAATGGAGTTGTGTGTAGGCCTACAGTTTGTACGGGTTCAGTAAGCCTTTTTTTACAGGGGACAAAAATTAAATTGTTTAATTGTTGAGTGATGGTTTTGAGAGGCTCAAGTGATGACACTTTTGTAGGGTGTGACCGGTGAGGGCAGATACTTGGCATTTCTCGCCAGTGAGCCACTGAAGGTGATTGAAATGGAAGTCATGAGTAACTGGAAGTATCAGAGGTTTTGATTTATGGGTGTGAATTTTGGACAAGGTTTTGTATGACATTTGTGCACCACCTGTATTTGATAGCAAGGAAATGGCATTGAGGTGTGTGTGTATAATGATGTTTTGCTGTCCATTAAACCTTAGAGTGATACATTATAAATGTTTCTGTACAATAAAATGTAATTGTTGTAGAGGAGGTAAGAGTCCTAGGAAAGACTAGGAAAGGTTTCAAGCTAGTCTGGACTCAGTAAAACTATACTTTATCATTGGAAACCTAGTAGTGTAAGGTCAATATCCTGTTCAGGAGTTTTCCTTTGAAGACACTGTGGTATAGGAAGACCTCCTATGCTAATGAATTTGCTACATTTCTTTGTATTCTTAATCCTTATCAGCCCTTAGAAAGAGCTGAGTATCTGTGTATTAATAAAGCTATGTGCTTAGAAAAAGCATACTTGGGATTATGAGGAATTACTTATTACTCTCAGTAGCACTGCATTTGCAAGATTATTATTGATCGCAGTTCTCTTGTTGACTTTTTCCCCACAGCTACTGTTTTTATCAGATTGCATAAAACAAAAGCACAAATGCAGTCTTGAAATAAAAACCAGAAAACTGCTATGCATGTATGCTGGTCCCTTTCCCTCTTGACAGGAATTTCTGGACAGCACCTTTAGACTTTGCAAGTGTTTTGAAATCACCACATATGGACAAAAATCTGCATAGGTGCTAATCCAAAACTGCATAAAAATGAGGCCTGTGCTTTGTGGCCTGAATTTGTCTCCTCTACTAATGTTCACCAGTGAGCTATTGCTAGTTGTGAGATAAATGGCGTGCAGGGATGGAGGGAGCAGCTCTTCTAGCGGTGTGTCTGCTCCTGCAGGGTTACTGTGCTTTCCTCGGTACCCTCTGGGGCTGGTCCTGACGATCCACCTAAGGAGAGGTAGTGCTGGGGATCACATCCTTTCTTCCCCATGAAAATACTTAGTTGGATAACTTAGGAGGGAGCATTGCAGAAGTTTGTCTCTTCTGCTGTAGCTGGATGTTCAGAGCTGAACCCAAGTCCTGGTGAAACCAGGGTGCTGTTAAAACACCTGTGAAAATTCAGAAGTTTTGTGTGAAAGCAGTGTCGAGTTGGAAGGCAGCTGGCCCTTTCCCCTCATAGACTGACTCAGGTAGGCATGAACACTTAAAGATGACTTTTGGATGATTTCTGAACCTCTACTTTTTACACCTCCACCGTAGTATAACCTCCAGCGCTTGTGCCTAATACTCCTTCGCTGTAATCCCGTTCTGATCTTCACAGATACTCTCACTCGATTTTTATTGTGACTTGTACTTTAGGATGGTGGAGCAGGTTTATACTCAATAACCATCCTACAGCCTCAGTACGTTTTGTTCAAACAAATGCCAAAAGCACTTTGAAGTTCACTAAGCTAAAGGCAGTGACAGTGGCTGTATCCTGGGACTGGCAACTTTGCATGGGGCATCTTTGCAGTGCTACCCAAAGAATAAGGAAAGCTGAGCAAGGTGGTCCTGAAGAAGTCTCTTCAGTAACTCTGTTTAGTTCTGGTACGAATATGTCAGGGGGCTCCAGTGGAGTACTGTATTAAATGAATAGAGTTTTAGCGAAGGTGCTCAAGACATGTAACAGCTATGATAATTTTCCTGAAACATAACAAAAAAAGTCATAGTAGTGAAAAGTAGAATTTTTAAGAGACCTTTTGTTGTTTGCATTCAATGTTCTGAATGCAGTACAGTGATAATTCGGCAGGCAGTGATTTATCTCAGAAATGTATGTATACCTTTAAAAATGCAACCTCTGTCTGCTTGATTTCTAATTAATCACTCACCTGTGATGGTAAACTTGATGTTATGTGAGGAACACTTTCGAGCAGTAGCAGGATTTTACAAAAGCTGCTTTAGATGTATATTAAAAATGCTTTTGGAGACAGAGAGAGAGAAAAGCTTAGAAGTCTGATGACTGTCTGGAAGGAGTTCCCAGTGGCAGAGGAACTGGGTTCCCTATTCACAGTGGTTTAACCAGGCAGGGAATTTATTTGGTCATCTGCTTACAGAGACATTGCGGGGATGGTCTATTTTAAAATTCAAAATTAAAGGCAGTGAGATTATTCCAGTATACGAAGTTCAGGGCCTCACTGAAAGGATGCAGTGGTAGCTAGGGTTGATACCTGAAGATGACGTTTTCTCCATAACTCACAACCTATGCACAGTGAAAGCAAGTGACTGCTGTCAGGGAGGAAGCTTCCCAAGGCTTAGAAAGCTATTTCGTAGGTTCCATATTTCATTGCACCAAATTTATGTGTTTGGTGCTTCTTGTTTAAAATGCGTGTGTTCCCTTGCTGTTTTTCCCGATTGTCTGTGGTGAGGTATGCTAAGAAGAGAGCTTGCTTTACCTGTGGATAAACACCAGAGGCTTCTGAAAGTCCTGTAAGAAAGTCTTTAGTTTGATAGCACAGTGTCATTTATAGGGAGAAATAGCAAACATTTGCCTGTGCAGCAGGGAGCTGCACGGGCAGCTGTTATCTAAAGCTAACACTGCCTTTATGTACCGTACACAGGTACGGAAGGGGAGAGTATAAGGATCTGCCAGCATCGTGGTATGAAAACACAAGGTCGCATTCTGCCCTTGGGGACACCTCCGCAGCCCCGCTGAAGTACTGAGGTAGTAGTGTACTTAGGACTGAAAGCAGATCTGGGTCTACAGCCAGGAGAGCAATGTTCAAAAGTAGGGATGCAAGTCTTTCAGGTTTGCTCCCTGTCTGTGCTGCCTGGCACACAAAGGGCTTGTGGAAAAAAAAAAAAAAAAAAAAAAAAAAGTAGTTTGTACTTTACAAATCCAAGTCCTTGTAGAGAAGTCCTGTGCAGAACTCTTTAAATTACTTTTTGATGTTTTGGGTATTTATTTCAGGCCACTGTATAACTGCAATAAAGAATTGAACATCATAGAAATCATAATTAATCTGTTTCAGATAAAGCAGAGGATTTTGATTTAGTCTCTCAGAATAAGAGCTGTAAGAAGTACAGCCAAGAAAAAAAATACAGCAAGGAGGAGCTAAAATTATCCAAATTCAAGTATCAAATCTTCAGCAGGCTCTGGATTTTTGGGGAGGGATGGGGGTTGTTTTCTGGTTTTGTTTGCGTGGGTTGGACTGACCATGTAGGGATGAGAATAATGGATTTCCCATGAGATAGTCGAAAGAGGATTATAAAACCAGGATCTGTGTATTATAACTGTCTGCACTGTTATATAGATTTGATATGGTCTAAAATCCTCCCCACCCCCAACCCCAAGTAATTGTATGTAATCAAGAAATTACATGCTTTGATACAGGGCACACGGGCTAAAGAAATTACATTTTTTTCCTCCAGGCATTTACTTAGCTGTAAAACAAAGGGCAGGTGAAGCCACAGTAAGATGTGAATACTGGGGTCTTAAAAAGTGTCTGTGTGTGCACGTGTGGAAATTACCATGAAATCCGATGGTCTGGGGAAATGTATCCATTGTTAATTGCCTCTGACTTTCCAAGGAGCGGGCAGGCACCAGCCAGGGCCGAGCACTGTATGGGAGATGCCCCCACGGGATCCTATCTCCAGGGATGCTGGGGAGGAAGAGCTCTGCCCACCCGGCAGTTCCCGGCACCGCTTGCCGCCTCTTGCACTGGCCTGGCTGCGCGTTCGCTTTTTGGCCCCAGCTTGGCGGCTGGAGTGGTTGGAGTCTCCTTGATAAGCTGGGAGGTTGTGTTTGGGTTAGGCTTGATTCACCGTGTTAAAACTCGGCTGGGTGAGGGGTTGCATAACCTCTTCCTTAGGGTCCTCTTCATTTCTCCAGCGACAGCATAAGGTCCTCTTCATTTATCCATCAATAGAGTTTTCTTGCAAAGTCTGTCAGGGTTTGTAAGTTGTAGAGCAATAGAAAACAAAGAGGAAAAAGGAAAATCTATTAAGCTTTGAACTACATGTTGTCTACAAGCTGCCATTAGCCATGACTGCATATAAGAAAGCTTTTTATTAGTTCACAGCTTTGGGATATTCTGCTCTCATTAATACTGAGAATTAATCTGCACTGTGTTTTTCTGCAGCATTAGCAGCAATCCTTCTGTTGAATACAAATGAGATTTTTTGCTGCAGTCCAAATTCAACTATGGGTAAAGGTTAAAGTCAATATTTATGGGGCACCTGCACGGAGGAGCAGGTTCTGTTTTGGGTGTTTGGGAGGGTGCTGTTTCTTTTTTTGTTATCGTTGTTTTTTTGGTTTGGTTGGCTTTTTTTGTTTTTCTGGTTTTTTGGGGTTTTTCAAGTGACACTACTTTCTGCAGCATGCCTGGATAACAGGTGGGATATTTACATCTCCTTTCTTGATTTCTTTTTTTAAAGCATTTGATCCCATAGGGGCTTAGGAGTTCATAGCTTATTTCCATCAAAAGAGAACTTGGTCCTTTTATACATCGGCAAAATCTCAGGACAATAGTCGGTTTGCAGATCTTGCGTGATTTCTGAAGACAAAAGGGCTTTGTAAGCAAAAACTAGCCCTGCAATATCTGGGAAGCCTGCAAAAGGTGCTGAACAACTTCTGCACCTAACTAATGTGTTACAAGGACACTTGCAAATTGGCCGGATCGAGCCCTGAAGAAGGGGGGTGGAGACTTCTCCCTGGCAAAGAAACCCAACGCCAATCTTGGGCGTGTTGTGTTTGCTTTATTTTCTCCCAAGCCGAGACAGGCATATTCCTTTGCCCAGCCACTTGCCCGTTGCCCCCACCAGAAGTTTTCGGGTGGCTGAAGGCATGCAGGGCTGATCCCGCGGCTCCAGACCGAAGCTCCGTAGGAAGGAAAAGCAGTTTGTAGCTGGGTGGTTCAGGCTTGCTCTTCCCCAGGCAGCAGCACCAGGTAATTTGCCAACCCCAGGCATATGGGTACAGGGTATTTGTACCTGCAGCCTTTTTCTTTGGGGTGAGGAGTGGAGAAGAGCGCCATGTGACAGCTGTCCATCATGTGATTTGATTCAAAGGGCACTCCCTGCCCACAATTTTTATTTCTTTTTATTGATTTTTTTTTTTTTTTAATTACAGACAAGACAAAATCCCCTTGATCTTCATAGCATCTTGAAAATAAATGACAGAGAAAATGTTTATTCTTTGAGCTTTGTTTTACACCTGTGTCCTGGGACCCGTTTTATTGGCAATTTAAATCCATTAGAAAGAGAAACAAGTCTCCACAGATCGTGTTCTGTACAACAGCTTCCCATCTAAATTTGAAGCGTAATCATGCACAAACATTGACTTGACCAGTATTGCTAGTGGCATTCATGTTAAGTGGATAGTTAAAGGCTTAATGACCCCTTTGAAACCAAGTGCTTGCTTTTTTGTCACGTATTGATGGTACTATGCGATGCTGGCAATTGAATTTTTTTTTTTTTCTCAGTGATTTTCAGAAAAATCTTTCAACTGCTGGCACTGTTTGTCTGCTCCATTTCTTGCGCTGGTTAACATCGAACTGTTTGGACAGGGCGTGTGGCTGTGTGCCACCAAAGCCTAGCCGGTTCATACCTCAGGGTTTCTTCTGAAATTTGGTGAATGCTCGTTAACTGGCTTTCCCAATCATCGTGGCGAGAAGAGAAGTTGCCAGCTGGATGAGAAATTTATATGATGCAAAGGAAAATCCCTCGGGCCTGGGACCTACATAGCATTGAATATTTTCTTTGGTCAACCTAGTCAGGAGGAGGTCTGCTTGTGGTGAGGTCTGAGAAGTAAAGGCAGGGAGACCCTAACATTGAGCGTTGCCCCTTGACTTTTTCCATAGCAGGCTTTTCGTCATATGGCTTAAGGGTGGAGAGAGCAAAAATCGCTAAGTACCTGGTTTCTCAGTATCTGTGACGAATGAAAAAGTAGCGCACAGAGGTCTAAAAAGCAAGTGATTGAAAAAGTAGCTGATTTGAGGTTTGGTAATGGAACAAATTGCTGGAGGCTTGGGGATGAAGTACGTAGGGATGCTCACTTTTTATGGCACTTAGCAGCAGTTTAACACAGGCAAGTATGGCACAGGCCAGATACTCCATGCTTTTTACATGGGATTGGCTCTTTAATGCTTTTAGTCTCCTGCTCCTACCAGACAAATGTCTGCATCACCCACTGGCACCAACTGAGGCCTTGGGCTGTTGAGTGAACATCTCCAGGTAAACAGCGAGGAACCTGAACAAAGCAAGTGAAGCTTTCGCACCTTGCTATTCATAGTCCCTCATCCCATTATGAATTAAATTAATTTAATTTAAAAAGGCAGCTGGTAAAACCAAGAACATACTGAACTTGGCACCGGTCCTCTTATGCAAGTCTGGGACTCATAAAAGACTTGGACATGGGATGGAGCACCTTCATCGAGAGCCCCTGGCTGCTGCCCAGGACAGCTGCAGGGACGCCGCAGCCTCCTCTGCCAAACAAGGGTGTTGCAATATGCAGCCGCTCCTGAGTGCAGAGGGTCTTTCCCACTAGCTGCCCTCTTCCATGGAAAAACGTACTCCCAAAAGCGAAGACCGAGAACAGTTCTCCTCCTGGGACCAGCCTGGGGGGTCAGATAACATCTTTCGAGGTGCCACCCTGCAGCCAAGAAATTGAATAGGTATTTAAATACGTCAGTCTGCTCTTTGGGACTCCTACGGTTGCAGCATTCTCGGTGTTTCCCAAAGTGTGTAACCAAAGGCAAACGGGTGCTTGTGTAAAAAGCAAACCTCTCCTGCAAAAATCTTGCTTGGTTCTTCCCTCGTGGTGTTAAGGGACACCGTGCTTCCAGATCAAGCACAGTGCTGTGCTCTGTGTCTCCAGGAGATCTTTCTGCCTCTTGCCAAAGTGTTTGCATGCCTCTCCTTTTGGAGGAGCACTAGGGAAAGTTGAAGGAATCCTTTGGAAAGGCGGGGAAGGCTATTGGGGTTTTGGCAGGCCTGTAACCAAGGAGGTTTCTGAAGTCCCGGCTCTACTTTTGGAAAGCTTGTCGTCACGTTAGGTAGAAGGAGCTCTGCTTACAGAGGAATAACTTGCTGCCCTCAGTTTATGGAAACGTACAGTGGGTCTGTACCCTCGGGTGGTTGATTCTAAGACCAGTAGAGCTACGGTTTCTTTAAAGTCCTAAATTAAAGGGTAACTTATTTGTCTTCTTAAGCTGCGTGATTTGGCCGTTTGCAGTGTTCCAGAGAGGCAGCGAAATTGCTGTTGGCTTTGCCACAATAAATCCTTGACCTTCCCCACCATTTAAGCATTAGCAGATTCCCTGCACTGTATATGGGGGTGGAGAGAGGAGCTGTGGAGTTACATGCACGTACTGACACACACGCACACATACGTGTTTGTTAGTAGCTTCTAGCAAGCACTTGGCCTGCGACCTCAAGGCAGCGTTTGGGGTTTTGTTTCCTCCTCCGCACAATACGGGATGTAAAACAGCTATGCTGCAAAACAGTATTCTACAAATGATGTCAAAACTCTCACTCTATGCAGCTGGCATCACGTTCATCCCTCAAGTTCCCTTGGGGAGACGTGTTACATTTGTTGGTGTGCGTCTGTGCATCCTCCCGTGTCCAGCCCAAAGGGCTCTCATGGTACTTGGCTTCTTCCTTCTTGCTCTCTGTGTTCACACACTGACCTGTCATCCGGCGACGGCAGCAGAAGTTGAAACCTCATCTGTGCGTGATGCTGATCACCGAGATGCAGCGTGAAATGGCGTTTCCCCCCCCCCCAACCCCGTACGTTTCCATAAGTCTCAGACTTCAGCAGCGTGTGAGCTTTATGTAAGCTGATGGATGCGAAAGGAGTGCTGAGCGCTGTAGGCGCAGGGCAGGGAGAGGGGCAGGGAGGATGATTTCAGGGCTGCACACATCTGTTACCTTCGTGCCATGCTCAGAGCAGAGCAGCAGGGGCTTTTTTGACACGTCGGATTTTTTTGCAGTTCAGTTGCTCAATCCCGGCTTTTGTTTGGTACGTTGCTGTAGTTTCACATTTCACTGTAAATCATTCACTCACCACTCCAGAAATAGGAAGTTTGGAGAAAATAGCCAGCCAGCCATGAATAGGTTACGGAAAGATGAGCAAATACTTGTGTCGGAGGTGATTAGCTCTGTGAGTTACGCTCCCGTTCAGAGGGAGCAGACGCGCCTTGCGTGGCACCTTGGAGCCAAGTGTGAAAATAACGGGTATGAGTCGCATCCATGGGCAGATCCCAAGCCGTTACTTTTGAGAATAAACCAGACAAAACAGCATCTGTAGGCTTCTAATGGCTGAAAGACCTTATAAATTACAGAACATGTTTAAAAGAGAGTAAAAATACACGGTGTATTACAAATCCAGAAGACTATTGCGAGTTACCCGGTTTGCTAGGCTATGGTTACATCCCGGGATGGAAAATAAGAGGGTCTCCTTAGCCTGCGTGTTCTGCAATAATATTTTATCAGCAGGCAAAGTCTCATTAAATACACCCCATCGGCTGCGCTCAGGCTGCCAATTTTTGAGTGGAAACATTGTATTAACTTGGCTGTTCCCTGCAGGATATTACTCTTGGAAAATTATAACAAAGTGAACAATCCCCAAATCAGCATTTTTCATTTATAGCAGGCCATAATTTACAGTACAGTATGGATCTATGCCTGCCTGGAGAATTCCCTGTCTGCCATGGCAGGGAACAGCATAAATTTCTGCATTTGCCCAGAGAAAGCATTTTTCTCTTTACTTAAATGTACATGGCAGTTTGGATCCACGTGGCCTCTGCGTTTCGCTGTATGTTACATGTAATGACTCATTATTGACTGTCTAATCCCAGATTGCGCGTCTTTTTTAGGACCACAGTTTACCTCCTTCATACGAACGACATACGCTTCCGGGTGCCAAAAGTAAAGGACGTGGTTGTGTCCCTCAGCCCATCAGATCCCGGCCTGCAATAACTCATTTGAGGTGAAGAATTTAGAAGGGAAAGGAAAAGAAGTTCTAGAAATGCTAAATAAAAATCCAGCATGGAATGTTTTAAAGAGGTGTTTCAGGGTACTCCAATTTAAAAAGCTGTCTCTTTGCACTCTGGAAATTTCATACTTGTAGCCTCTAAAATAGTTTACTTAACTGGATAAAGACAATGCAGTGGTTTCATTTAAATTTTGGAAGCTTTAAGTAAGCAATGTCCTGAATGTCTGTGAAAAGAGTAGAAACTTTTGCTATTACAGGAAAGGGAAAAGAAACATTCCCCCTCACCACCCCCCCAGATCCGTAAAGTTTTCTTTGTCAAAGTTAAGTAGTTTGCTGCATGTTGGTAGGTACAGTCCTCCAAGGAGTTGTTCCCTTTTGTTTGCATAACAATTTGTATCGGCAAACGAAAACACAGCTCAAGCTATTCGCTTTGGCAGTTTCTTTTTAACCGAGGGAATGCAAATACTAAATTGTAGCATGCTGGAAAAGGTCCTGGGGGGGAACCAGCCCCTAGTGTCCACAGAGGCGTGGTTGTTGGTGCATTTCTGTACATATTTACTTACATGTATCCATGGAAATGTATGTATATGTATATTCGTATTTTCACACATCTGCTGCGTAGAAACCTTGATTCTTTAAAAACGTTACCAATGGTTTTTTGTTTTTTTTCTTCAAGTGGCCTTAGTTTAACTCGATATCAGTGATTTCATGACAATGGAAGGAGAGCTATTCCACTGCCAGTACTTCTGAGAGTGCCAGCCTTAGATACACAGTGGATATTGTTGTGTGTTAAAAGATAAAATAAAAAATAAAATTTACTTGAGGAAGTATAGGGTTTTTTCCATCCAAACCATATTTTTTTCTTCCCCGCTGGAGCATTTTGCAGAGGCTAGATGGGAAAGTATTCTTCCCTTAATAACATTAGAGATGGGGAAGAGGGGGCAGATATGGTCTGCTTTAGCTTTGTTTGTTCCCATCGACTCCAGTATGGCCTCTCCCTTTCATATTCAATTTCATTTGCCTTAATATTCCGCTTCAAAAGGCAGCAATTAAACAAAAGGTCTGCGCTTTGTGCCAGCATCTTTGAAGCCAACCATAAGACTCCATTCCCAGAGGATGAAAGATAATTTCCGAGGAGGCCTAAAATTTCTGGTGCGTAAACAAAGTAAGTGGATGGTTTTACTAAATGGCTGTATTTATTAATAATTGTATTAACTGCCTGTTACGGGTCTACACCCGTTGATTTTTGCATTATTGTTCTGGTAACCAGCTCAGTCTTTTCAGCACCAGGGAGGTGTAGTGAATGATGGCTGGGGCTGGTTCTGCCCACCTCGTGCTGCTGCCTGGAGAAGAGGATGGAAACGAAGCTGCCAGATCTCTCTTTTCCCCAATTTTTTTTTTTTTAAGATAGAAGGCAGCAGGAATAGTTCGATCTACCGTGCACCCTGGCAGGTGATGAAATTGTATGGAGTGACCTTTTGGGGACATCGGGAAGTCACGTTACTTTCATTACTGTCCTGTGCTTGTGCCATTAGAGTGAAAGGACTTCTTTGGCAGGTTTGGGGTTTTTTTTCTTTGTGTTAAAATACATTCACCAATACTAGATTCTCCATTCCAAATTTGTTATTAAGAGTCAGCATATTTGATGCCTTTGTGGGTGGGCTCATAAAAACCTGATCTTGCTCCATGTTCTTTGCATAATGAAGAAGAAAAAGTAAAAACACCTCTGGGGGATTGTGATAATTGAAACCTAATTCCCAGGTATTTAAGCATATTAATGTCTTTAAAGACAAGGCCAGAAACTGATGGGAACATCCAAGGACTTTGTACGTATTTGTGGGAGGAAAAAAAAAAGTTCATAGCCTTTACAATTTCATTTTTTTTTAAATCCAGTCTTCTCATTTTTTCTTAAAAACACAGTGCGAACTGCTGGATTAAATAAGCAGCAGCAGCATATAAAATATTGATTTTGATTTTCAGCCCTGCCACTCACCAAGGGGAAAGTAGATGCTTCCTGTGGGGTTGCATCTCCATTGAAATTCACTTCCAGCTCCTTGGAGTTGAGAAGAGGTGCCTTTCCGTACTTCACAGGTGGAAGTGCAATGACCTGAATGGTCCATGCCAGAGCTCACCCCCTTAAGCTCACGGGCTATTCGCAATTACGCTCTGCAAAGTTGTTTGTGCCTCTTAAAGATATGTGGGATTACTAAGTGAGGATAAGGTTGGTAACTAGCGCAGTGCAACCTGTTAGCCCGATCCCAGCCTGCTGTGCGAAGAGAGAGAGGGGGAACCCCAGGGGAGGAGGCAGCGATGTGACTAAAAGGAAGGTGGATGTTACTTGCTGCTTTTTAGCTGAAAGGTATTCTCTACTTTTCACCTTCTGAAAGAGAAGGTATGTTGTTTTGGTTAGTCACTGGGTTCAAAACCTAAGCCTTGGCTGTAATGAAATGTAAAAAAAATAAATAAATAATGAGAGCGAACAATTGTTTCCCTAAGGCTAATTTGAGGAGGTTGATTAATCATCTCTCAAATGTGCAGTGATACAATTCAAAATACCGCCCCCCAGCAGTTTAATACCAGAAATTATTCTATAGTTAGTAGAATATGTATGCAAAATACAGCAACTTGCTCATAGCAGCCAATTTTTAACTTTCTGGGGAACTTTCCTCTGCCAGTAAAAGTGTTTTATAAAATTTAATTTTTTCGTGTACTCCTTTTCGATCCTAATCCTGCACTTGCAGCAGAAAACCCTGCTTCGCTAAGCACAGTTAGGACCAGAGCTCAAGCTCAGACACGTGCTTCTGTCAGGCTGGACTGGTGGAAGGAGCCCTCTCTGCCCAACACTGCCGAGCCCACCAGAGGGTCTGCAGAGGGAAAAGTGCCTCCATTT
This sequence comes from Burhinus oedicnemus, assembly GCA_008921705.1. Lineage (NCBI taxonomy): Eukaryota > Metazoa > Chordata > Aves > Charadriiformes > Burhinidae > Burhinus > Burhinus oedicnemus. The sequence continues at coordinate 1,085,707 of VFFE01006799.1, read as the reverse complement.
CTGGAGTGTGAATCAAACACCTTCGTTTAAATCGCCAGTGAGCTAACTCCAAACTGTGTACAACTGGCATTGGTATAAGCAAAGCGAAAGCTCAGAAAGCCCAAGGAGGCAATTCAGGTTCTTTAGGATGGAGATGTTCACTCTTAGCACAAACCCTGAAGTCTTATAGTAGGCTGTGTGAGGTAGAAGTGATTGGCAGCATTGACTGCTGTCTTGTTGACAGTTTCCTCCTGGAGTAGCATTAGGATTAACAGAGCATCAAGCTGAAATGATCAGTCTCAGCACATAGTCTATGCAACCAACAGTCAGAAGGCTGCATGTGCAAGGGTTTTTGTTCTGATCTGGAAGAAGTGGCCATGCTGATATGCAGAATTTAGGTTTTAATTAATGAGAAATCAGGATGTGCTTTGTGTAGTGCCACACCTTAAAAGCATAATCTGACTTTTAGAGCTGAACTGAGATTGAGTGGGTGATGTTGTAGAGATTCCACTTTTATATAAATCTCCGGGGAGTGGCAGGATGGAGGAACTTCTCTTATTCCGTTGTCATATGACTCATGTTTGCAGTGGATCTCTATCCTTCGTTTGATAGAGAAGTCATTTGCTAGGCTCACTGGCCCACAGGACTGTGTCTGCTGGCAGTTATAAAAGCATGTAGGATTCCTGGATCATGTAAGTATAGGTAGGATTTAAGGTGCTTCATTTCTTCCAGGAGAGAGGCAGAACATTACAACTGAAGAGCTACTGGACAGTTCCAAATGTGTATTGGCTGCTTTGCCTTTTATGGGTCTTCTGGCCCACCCTTCGAAAAGGAAAATTGTTTTTACACCCCTGGCTTTGAAGTTGTTAATGGTTTCTTGCTGTCCTGGTGAGTTCTTGGGATTCTCCTCATCTTCTGTGTGGAAGCTGGAAGCTTGCCAGCTGCGCAGGTTGGCATGAGCCATTCCCACAGGGCTCTTGCTGAAGCATCAGATATGTCAAGGCTGTTCTAACCTGTTGTTGGGATGTCTCCAAGTTCTTGTAGATAACGTGGTTGAATTCCATACGTTCGTCTTTGGGGAGAGATTTCTGGGTCCCTTCCCACATTTCAAATTGGTACTTGCCTGCATTACGGTTAAATGCCCATGGCCAGCACTGCAGACTGTTGAATCCTTTCTGCATAAGACACACAGAGGTCTAATGCTTAGACCTTGGTTGGGGGAGTAAAGCTATATGTTTGGCTTGAGTTTTCTCATTCCTCAGCATTTGGAAGAGCAAAGAGTTTTGGGGAGGGTGGTCTTTTCGGTGTTTGTGTTTTTAAAATGCTGTTCCATTGGCGTCTGATATGGAATATGGGATCTGTTAGACATCTCTCATACTAGCACTGCTTCTCTATCAGGGACTTTAGGTTTTTCCGAATGTCTGCCCTGGGGGTCACAGACTCCCTGTAAGGCTGCTTGTGAAGAACATTACTGTAACTAATCTTTTACAAATGGGAGACAATGACTTGTAATCGTCTGGGATAGTTATTGGCTTTTCCTGCCATTTTCTGGAAAATGTGCATCTGTCCTCTTGTGCTGAGGTGGTAGATCTGATGCGTAACTTGGTACCTGGCAAGATCGTTACGTACAATTAGGAGCCATAGTGCTACTGAGATGAATGCTGATTGTCCTGTTTTGTATGTGTAATTGTATCATGTTTTATATTTCAGCTGAGTATTTTTTTAAGGTGTATTGTTCCTGCGTGTCATCCTGTTTCTGTTCCTTTAGTCCCTTCTAGGTGACGGCGTGCTCTGTTTGCATTACCAAGCAAGCATGAACTTTCCGTAGACCAAACCTTTGGTGTAAGCAAGAGGTGCCCGCTTGTATCCGTGGACTTTGTAGTCTGAACTAAAAGCCAGAAAACAAAAAAAAGGCTTCAGACATTGTGGTGGAGGAACATTTTAGTGGAGACATTTCAGCCCAGCCAGTCATTACTCATCCACATTCAGTGGTTGCACTTAGCCCATGTGGGAGGGACATTGCAATCCCATGCTGTAGGGAGGAAAGGAATAAAGGATATTGCCCTAGAAAAAAATTTAGATTATTTTCACAGTCAAACTGTGTGTGTGTGTGCATGCTGTTTACCCTGCAGCCCTGATACCAGTGAAGGGATGCAACTTTGACTCTTAACATCAGCAGAACTTTGGTTAACAGTTCCTGTGCTTAGCTTTAAAGTGAAACAATTGACGAAACTGTAAAGAAGTGTTTCTGCAGCGGCTTCAAGTCCGGAAGTCCCTGCTCCATTCACACGCAGAGATCTACAATCCATTCTGTTTCACCTGCGCTTTGCTAAAGCTCTGGGACCTTAAACACTTCTTGGCTTCATTTAACATATGTGTTTCCTTGAAGCATTTAAAATAAGATGCTGTATTTTCAAGTGTCGTAAGAGATGGAAGGAGGAAGGGAAGTTAGAAGTACGAAATGATTAGGGGACCGTATGTTTAATGAAAACAGACCCTTTTACGTAGAGGTCATGGTGTATCCAGCAAACGGCTACAGGTAGGAATGACAGATTAATTAAAACTAAAATGGAAAAAATTGCATATTAGTTAAAAAAAACCCCAACAGTAAAAGCTATGATGGACATGTAGAGCAGACGCTTCTTTTACTTTTAGTGAAGAGCTCAGTCTGATTAATGTAGAAGGCTGGAGTGACTTTTCATCAGAGCTGTACATGCCAGGCCATGTCTGAGCAGGAATATTTCTCTTGGTTAATAAACATTTGTTCTTTGCCCGGGGTGCTAAACAACCCTGTTGTTCCATTCTGCCGTGTGGAACACCTCGGTGAGCTTTACAAAGGAGACAAAAAAAAATTCTACTTGGCTGAGCAGAGCTCCTTGTGTTTATATTAAAAGCTGGAACATGCTCCCCCTCCTTTGCCTTGAACTCCTTGATTGGTGAAACTACTCCCTGCCCTCTCTGAAGAGCTTCAAGTTGAGACAGTTTCTCTGCAGCAGCAGCAGTCCTCACCGCCAAGGTTTCGGCTCTGGGATCCCCCGCAGGAACGGCAGAGGCGGGAGCCAGCGTTCCCTTCGGATGGTCTAGTGGCAGAAGGACAAAGTGGCGGGAGCAAAGGGTAGCGCCTGCAGCCTCCATGCGAAAGGGTCTCCAGAAGGAGCCCCTGGGCTCTCCGACCCCTGTGTTTACATGACGTGCTGTTGCATCTCACAAGCAAGCGCAAAGAGCTATAGCGATGTAAGCGGCGGGGTGAATGTAAACTAATGTATCACTGTAACTTCATGTGTGGCCAAATCCACTCCGAGAAGTCAAAGCAGATTAGGAAAGCGGAAAGCTGTCTGTTTAATGGCGAGCAGCTACTTCTGAAGAGCACGATATGTGGGTGGTGGTGTAACAGAAGAGCAGTGTGTGTGTGTGTGTAGCTGAGTGAGAATTAACTCTGTATTAAAGCAGCCCTATTGATTAAAGCCTATATACTCCCTGGTTTGTTTCATGGCACTTAGGAAGGGCTGCTTCTCTGACTGTGAACATGGCACTAAGACAGCTGATACCACATACGGTGTTTTTATCATTTTTCAGCAGCACAATTTTTTCGCAAAATATTTTCTACTGGAAAGAAAAGAAGGAGAAATGATGCTACAAACCCATTACTAATGCGTCAATTTTTTTTTCTAATACACTCGTGCCTTGCATGCCTCTTAAATGCGGCATGCAGTTTAACATCTGTTGGGGACTTGTATTTGTTCTTTTTCAGAGGATACAAGTTGGTTTGATCCTCAGTTTTAATTCAGGAGGAAGGCTTGAAAAATCACTGTTAACACAAAACCCAACCAAAATGGTAAAGTTAATGAACTTTATACATAGCACAGGCATAAAATGGAGAGCTATCAATATGCTTCTAAAAATTAGCGAATCATGTCCACTTAAAGTAAATTGAATTGTATCTTGTGCCCTGGTTTAGCACTACTTTGTTGCAGAAATTGATATTCAGAACATCAGATAACAGCAGATACCGCAGAACAGATAAAAACCGTTCACTTGAGGGTTCAACTCCAGTAATACAGTGCGTCTACTAAGACCACCTTAGCTTTGTTAGAATGAATAGCATCCTTTATCTGGGTATTGTTCATGCAAATTATAATAATAATATATGCTGTGCTGAGAAAGATGGTCTGATTTCACTTCTAATTGTAAGATGGCAATTATTCAAGAAAAATCGAAGAATGATGCAGTACAGCTTGGATTCTCATCAGTCTCAAAAGGCCCAGTTCGTTTCCCTAGCAAAGCTCTCGAGCCCCAAATCAGAATTTCAATCGAAACCGTGTCCACTGCAGGATGTTGAATGGCTGGTTGAGCCCTCTACCTTTCTTTTGCAGCATTTGACGGAGGCGATAAGGCTTTCAGAGAGGTGTTGCCCTTCCCAAGCCTCGTCAGCAGTAGTTTCTTAGTAATTCACAGCTTGGAAGAGAATGTCCCCGAAGCTTCCCAGCAGGGCTCACGAGCTGCATTCCCCAGCCCACAACCATTTCTTGACCTTTCTGGGAGCCCCAGTTGCACAGGAATTGGGTTGAGAACGTTTGGTGGGGTTTTCACTTTAATTTATTTACAGTGCATCTGGAAGCATTTGTAATCTAGCAAGGATTTTCCTGGTTGTGCCCCAAGCTCTCTGGAGCAGGGGAGCAGTGTGGCTGCAGAAAGCTGTTTCGGCCATCAGATGTAAAGTAGTTTTGCAGTGGGAGACAGAATCCTTCTCCCTCCCACCCTCAGCACTCCCTTAGGAAGTTCACTTTGGGAATTGTGTTACTGTATTTGGCCAAGAGGACCGTGCTTAGTTTAAAAAACATCCTGAAAACGAGCCTTACTGAAATTTTGTTGCTATCTGATACTTCTTTAATTTTTTTTTCCTATTTAATCTTCATTGCAGTTTCTTCTGAAACAAGACTGAGGTTTAAACTTTTGCCTTTGCTCCATCCCCGAGTTGGACTGAGGTCCATGCCATCCGTTGAACGTTCAGCCATTAAGCAGAACTTAAGCTAATTGCTGTACTAATTAAATAGCAGTTGTCGCCACTCCCCCAAGCGAGTTGCCTGGGAGATATTCTTGTCAAGCGATAATAAAACAACCTCCGAGAAAGCGGAGGTAAATTGGTATGCATGGGTGTAATTAAATATAGTTATTACGGAATCAGTAACAGGACCACACTTGAATTCGTAATTTTACTAGAGTGTGTTTTTTCTTAGTGGAGCTTTTTCAGTATTTTCCTAAAAACACATGGATTTTATTTCTACAAATCAGTTTTGCAAATAGCCTGTTTTCCTGTTTGTTTAAAAGCAGATGAAATGGAACACGTAGCTGGATGTTCACGCGTGCAAATGTTTGAACTGAACAAGCCCGGAAGGTGTTTGTTTGCAGTTGTACGCATTCCTGAGCTAAAGTATCTGGCCAACGGTTCATAAATACCCCTTGGATCTCTCAGGATAAAAGATACTAGGTAAATAGAATTATTTTGATAATTGCTCTGCAGTGTAGCAAAAGTCATTATCTTCTAATCCTAAACAAAGGAATGTACTGAGAAAAGCCCAAAATGATCCTTTTTAAACCTGCTTTCTTCTTTGCTCTGTGTCACTGCAGAGCAGCTCCGCGAGCACTCCCAGAGAGCTCTTCTCTCTTCTGGGGAGCCTGAAACTCCTCTGCCTGAAGAATTGTTATTCAGGACTCAAGGTGGTCATCTTCCCTGTAGTTACGTGCTCACAGCAGCATTAAATCGGTGCTGTTTTTCCCCAGTTTACTTCTCAGGTCAGAGGGAATGCTGGCATAGGCTTTGCTCTTCTGCCACCTTTCCCATTAGTGTACCCAAGCCCTCCCACTGTGCTTTGAAAGCAGTTGCTGCACTGGTCCAAGTCAAAAATCCTCCCTTAACCAAGACAAATGGCCTGACCCCGTGCTACTCCCCAAGGGTTGGGTTGGCATGGCTGGGAGGAGCGCTGCTGGGTGAGGACAAGAGCAAGCAGGCCGGCCAAGGTGTGCAACCACTCCTGTAAGCCAACCTTTGCCGCCAGTGCCGCTCTAGTGCAGAGCTAGAGCCTCAATAATGTACTAGTTAGTAAAAAAAAATGCAGGTAAGCTCTTCTCCTGGCAAGTGTGGAAGTGGGTAAGTGCCTAAACCCCAGGGAGATGCACCCTCCCTACAGCTGTCCCACTGCTGCGGTCTTGCTTGGGCCAGGGGTGCTGCACTCAGGCCCCTGGGTTTTTGGGGTGCTGGGTGGCACAGAGACTGCTGGGCTATGCCTTGTGCTTGCTGAATGCCAGATCTGGCTTTGAGCTCCCTCCTGCCCTGCAAGGACTTGGGGAGCAGGAGGGAAGGACCAGGAATGTGTGGTGCCCACAAGGAGGTATTGCTGCAAAGGTTGTGCCAGTCTGAGCTTCCACCATGTGTCTGAGAGACAAAGTCTCGTTCAATAAACCACCTTGGGTGGCAAAGGAGAAGTGTTGGTATGTGCATAGTGGTTGCATCAGGGGTTAACACTGCAAGTGTAATTTGGGACAGATCTGCTGTTCCAGCAGTCTTTGGACAGTGGCTGGTCTTATACAATAGTGTGGTGTAGTACCATGTCCAGGGGCAGGACAGTGAGGTAAGAGCCTGTCTCATGCTTTTATTTTATTTTATTTTATTTTATTTTATTTTATTTTATTTTATTTTATTTTATTTTATTTTATTTTATTTTATTTTATTTTATTTTATTTTATTTTATTTTATTTTACTTTATTTTATTTTACTTCATTTTATTTTATTTTACTTTACTTTACTTTATTTTATTTTATTTTATTTTACTTTATTTTATTTTACTTTATTTTACTTTATCTTATTTTATTGTTATGACTAGAGGAAGAAAAACTATAGAATATTTTTAAAGACAGTATTTGGAGACTGTGAGCTTTTCCAATGTACCGAGCTGTGTTTCCAAAACAGAACCGTGTACTGGCAGAGTCTTTTGAGGCTGAAAGAGGCTCGGGTGACAGGCTGTAAACCAGGAGAGCAAAAGATGTGAATTCTTAGCATTTCGTTAACAAGTCCATTCCCTTGACCTTCCTTTAACACAGCCCACCTTGCTGTGGGATCAAAATTCTGTTGAATGCTTCTGTGAATAGGAGCGTAAGGTCTCTTTTGAGAGTCCCCAGGTTGCCCGAGGCAATAACAAATATTTGGTGCTCTTACAGTGTCAAACATTAGCAAAGGAGCTTTTTTCAAACATTTACACCGTTGCTTTGCTTTAGGCATGTGAGGAATCCCACTGAAACTGAGCTGGAGTCTTAAATGTTTGCAGGACAGGTCCTTTAATCATCCCTCGAGGCATGGCCTTGTGTCACTAATGAGTTTCTTCCTGCAAAAGGGGCCGAGAGACAGGCCCATGCCTTCCCTTTTCAAAGCATACACCAATGCCTTTAGCTTCCCTATGTTTGCTTTTTCATAAATACCACTGTATTGCAACAGTACATTATAGTCCCTGTCATGCATTTGACAGCTGTGTCAAGTTTTATTTAGAATTTTTTTTAAAACCCTTGAACTCATTACCACAGTGTTTACATGGGTTCAGAGAGCAAGCAGGGGAGATTTGTAGACGAAATATCTATCAAGTGCCATTAAATACAACTGCATCCCCCAGTTCCAGAATTTGTTCAGCAGCAGGATGATGGAAAGACAGAAAACACCATGAGAGAGATCTTTTGTTCTTCACTGTGTTCCTGGCTGCTTTCCTTTGCTGCTGCTACTATTGGAGCGGGGAACAAGATGGAGAGGCTCATAGTCCAAAAGATCAGAAGGCTCTTACAGTCCTGAGACACGCCGAGCTTGGTCTATTTGAATTCTGCACAAGTTAATGGGGATTTGAATGGTATAGGCTTTGAAGAAGAAAAGAAACAATAGCAGCATCCTTGGAGATAAACCCAGTACTGAATAAAATTGGCTTGGCCTGTTCTTCTCCATGAGTAGTTACCAACCCAGTTTTAGCATGGTAGTTCATTCAAACACAGGCGGTTTCCTACTCTAAGTGATACCGTGGACATCAGGCTGGTATATACGGCAGGGTGATTTGACATGAGGAAATGGGTGATCAAAGATTTTGAGGAGTGGTAAAACTTAGTGATGAATTTCAGAGAATTTCCTTCCACCCTCTAGCAATTTCCAGAAAGAGAATGCAGGTTAGTTGTCCATCTTAGAGCATTGCCCCATGCAGCAACATTTTAATTTTTAAACATGAATTTGGATTTTTAAAAGGAAGCTCTGTCCAAACTTGTGAATGTGGTAGTGAAGTTTCCACCACCAGCATGATGTCTATATGGTTTACAGGATTGTGCTTTTCTTATTCTGCTGATCTGTCAAAGCCTTTGAAACAATTAGTCCATTTTATGATATTTTATAGTTAACCAGGACATTGCTGAGTGGGCTAGAGGCTATTAACCTGCAGTCTTTCAACTGGTTGAATGCGATTCCTGCTGATTTGCTGGTGCTGGCTAATGCAGTCTCCTGACCTCTAGATGCTTCTCATAGCTGCCATAAATGGTTTTGTAAAGCAGCTCCCTGAAGTTATTGGTATTCCCAGGAATAAAAATTCTTGAACAAGTTTCAGTTTTTCTCTTGACAGCTATATTCAGATGGGCTGAAGAAGACCCTGCTGTTGTTTCTGTGCTCTTTGCCTTTTAGCATTCACTGGTTGGAGCTCTAGAAGACCATTTGTAAGGTGATCATGATGCCTCTTAGAGCTGAAGCCACTTTCTTGGATGAAAATCTCCACACACACACACACACACACACACACACACACACACAAATCTCCAGGACTGCTCTTATGCTGCTTGCTCACTTCAAATGTCTCTACTCATTTTTGAATCAGTGTTAATTGCTCAGAGGAGCTGGGCAAATTGCCACTGTCTACTTTGCAAAATTCAGCAAATGCCTTGAAGAACCAGCAGTGCTGATTCAGATAGAATGTCCTGTTTGACATCTAGGAACCTTCTCCGAATTGGAAGTAGATCCTGCGTTTTGCCTGGATCGATTTGGCAAACCACAGATTCATTGAGTTAAGGCGATAATAACCCATGATGCAGATGCTGTGGAATTCCTGTGGATTTCAGCAGCACCAAAGCATCTGTGCTAAAGCTGTATTCACTGAAAACCAAGCTTTAGTCGTAAAATTAACTTCCCTTTCAATAGAATAGAAATGGAGTGTATCATGGAAGTATTATATGTTTATTTACTAACAGTATCCTGCCTGTAAATGCTTAAAGAACAGTTAACAGTGCAAAACACAGCTGTTTCTTAAGGCTTTTCTGGGAGGGTTTGAGTAACCTCAACTCACACTGATCTGAAGAAAGCAAGTCAGTGCATGGGTGTGACTTTTGGGATCAGCCCCAGTGCTTTGTAAGTCAGCCGTCAGCCATCTCCAGTATATTAATGAGTATTTACTTCAGTGTAAGGAAATAATACATCTGTGGCATAGCCTTTATCTCTGTAACAACATTTTTTTCTTAAAGCATTTCATAAAGATGTAACTAATATGGTTCCAGAAGCCTGTGAGAAGCCTAAAGTGAGACCTGAAGCTCTGTTATGGTGAGATGAATGTTACACAGATTTTGTATGCCTCTGCTGGTGCCTGTTACAAAAACTTCATCTTTTTTCCTTTGAACAGTCAAAGTTCACAAATGCTTTGTTGGTTCTATAGTGGTGGCATTATATGTAACTGATGAGATGTTTGTTTGTTTGTGTGATGAATATGGTAGGAAAATCTGATCTGCTGGACAAGACATAATTGTGCCGTTGTGTGTTTTATTTGCCTGTTAACATACGTACTTATGGGCACCCAAGAGCCAGAACAAGGAGTGCATGAAACATTCGGACACACGGTGTGCGTCTGGTGGCATGGTGCCCCTTGATAGGAGGTAGGAGGCAATCACATTCAGTCATCAATGACAGAAATGGCTATTTTGTATAATGGCAGTAGAAGAATGTTATTGATGACTTGTGCAATCCAAATGTATGACGTTGAGGCAGCTGCAGGGCTTTTGTTGTTGTTCTGTGTCCTGATTCCAATCTTGAGTACATGCCAGTTACGGTTGGTCACGGGAAGTATTCCTGGACACACAGATCTCCGTGTGACAAAAATGCCTCTTTTCTCAGAGGTCGGAGAGTATTTCCTTTGCTTCGGCACAGGAGAGCTGCCCAACCAGCCTTCCACTGATCTCCAAAATGGCAAGTGTGAGATAAACACCCCCTGGAGAAGGCTTCGCTATTTTTGCTAGTGTTTTGGGGATGCAGGGTTTCTGTGGTTCCCATTGTCTCCCTAGACTTTTTGGAGAGAAGTCCTCGTTTTTCTAGAATGCATTCCCAGAAACTGTCAAAAAAGCACAGTGGTCCCTGGTTATTGAGAGCTTTCAGGTATTGGTTCATGCTGTGGCTGATCAGTTAATCTCAAGGACACAGACTCTTTAACTTGATCAAGGCATTTCAGCGCTCTGATGGTATCTGCTAAGTTCATCAAGAACAAAATAGTATTAAGTGAATAAGGGCTAACTTATTACTGTAGGAATACATTTAAGGCATTGGTACCCTCTAATCTGAAAACTCTCCTTCCTAATAGACAGCCACGAGGTTGGATTTTCACCGTTGTATCCCCAAACCAGTAAATCTGTTTCATGGATCCACCTTATGAGAATGAGAAAATTGTTTACCTGAATTGGAAATAATCTCCAGTGTAGATGGTAACGAGTATTAGAGAAAGATGGCATTTACACAGAAGTAAGAGGTTTCCAAACCAGAACAGCAGAGGAATGCAGATCAAGATCAGGGTGTCATCATGTTGTGACATGGTATTTCTGCATGTGGTAGAGCAAATACAGTTGGACTCTTAGTGGTAGGTACTTGGACATGCAGGAGTGACAGTGGTTGGTGATACAGAAGGATAACTATCTGCTAGGAACAGACTCAAGTCATCTTAGGCTCTCTGATGCATCAGTGCTCCTGGTGACTTAGTGTCATGATGGCATCACTCGCGTCCCTGCTTCGTTTTGACATTGTGGTTCAGTCAGTGGCTGGATTAAATGATGTTCGCAGTCATTAGGGACAGTCATTATCATGTATAACCTTACTCTAAAGCAGCAAAAGTAAACCTTTCTCTCAATGTCTTTCGTCTGATTACGATGACTAATATTTTTATAATTATTCAACTTTCTGAGAAGTGTGTCTTTGAGAAAGGCAGTTTATAAAAGTGCAAAGGTGTGTACCTGAAGTGGTGCCTGGTGAGGGTGGGCAGATTTTGAAACCCTTAAGCGTGACTCAATCAGACGTGCAGGTGAGATCCTCTATCTATCTTTAATAAACACTTTGTAGCGCAGCATGGTCTGTGAATAGTTTTGTCACTGAATTAAGCAAAATGCAATCCTCCTGCATTTTTCTAAAAATTTTATGAATGGACTTGGAAAAAGATGTATAAGAGGAGACCTATGAGGGAAGAGGGAATGTTAATGGAGGAACTTATCCTGAACCAGGGTACTGTAAGGAACTGGTCAAACAGATTTCTTTTTCTCGGGTCAGTCAAGATATCTCTTCCTTTCTCTCTTGGTCTCTGTAGCTGTCTTTCCCTCCAATATGTGCTTTTTCCTCTTTGAGAGCATCAACTAAATTATCATAGATAAAGACATTTTTGTTTTAATGAAATTCATTATTACGTTTCCAGACATTTTGCAGTGAAAGTGTTTTCTATAATTGCTTGTCTTGAGTAAGACCTACCGAGGGGTGAAGAATATAGGGGATCACTTGGAAATGCAATTGTAGGGCAAAATATTTCTGTCTTTTGCTAATCTTCATCTTTCAAAGTATCGGCGTGCTAGCACATGTGCAGTTCTGTGCTAGATACAATGGACAAGCTCTTAGCACTGTTTGAACAAGGTACAAATCTCAGCTCTAATGCACTGATGTGTTTAGTCCTTGCCAACAAGATAAATACAAGCAATTTCTGTTCTAAAGCTACTGAGCAAATAGTGCTGTCTAACTGTAAATTGCTTTAAGGGGGAATCAATAAGGTGCATCCACTTTTAATAGCCCATTTGCCAACGTTTTTTTAAATCTATATATAAAGTTTGGGCATGGGTGATCATTGTTCAATTTTACTTCACAATATTGTGTATAACTAATGCTACAATTCAAGGGCACGGAGAGAAGGTCATGAGGTTTTAGAAGAAAATGACAACTGAGCACGGCAAAGCAAAATTTACTGGTTTACAGTGTTTTGTAATTAATCTTAATAGAGATTTGCTCTGTATAAAATAGCCTTTCTTTTATTGAGTTGTTTTGTAGTGGCTTTTACCTCTGAGGACTCATAGAGCACCTTCTTTCTTTCTTTCTTTTATAAAGGAAGTTTGGAGGAAAATTAGTTATTTGAGCATGCTGCTTCCCCCTTGGTAACTGCATATTTTTCCCACTCTTCCATTTCAGTGTACACTTTATTACATGCATTTCCACAGCAAATACAATATATCAAAATATTTCTCAGACTTTATTTCCTATCTTGGCTTTCTTTTGTAACTAGCTGCATCCAATATTTGCTCCTAGAAAATGCCCAGAGTGTGTTGTCATTTTGTCTCCATAAATTTTTGTGGACACATGCAAGTGTCATTGGACCAAACTCCTCCTATTATGTTTTTTTGTTTTTATTTTAGTAGAACTTGCCATTGACTTTGATACCCTATTGAAAGCAAACATTTCTACTTAAAACTTGGTTGCCTATGTAGCAAAAGGATTTGTTTCTAACTGCAGGGCTGAGAGGGAATGCTCTGGAGGCATTTCTCTGCAGGGTGGACAGTGTTTGGCTGGTCTCAATTTACACATGCTTGAATTTTGTGTTTCCAAAAATATAGTTTCCATCTATACTGACTGAAGTTTTTGTAATATCTGGGGGGTTTTGGAATCTAATGAAAACGCATCTGATTTGTGTGTTTTCTGTTCCTTTTTTTTTTTTTTTTAATAAGATCTCTGTTTTCCCAGAAAAAATTTGCAACGGGATTTGTGTGTGTGTCCCAAAGCAGATGGATGCGGTTAGATAGGGGAACAGCTTTCCCAAGGACCTGGTGCCGAGTTGTTTTGATCACATCCATCTCTCTCATGCTCAGAAGAGTAGGGCCACCGATCTCTAGGCGTGTGTGTTGGCCACTCTGCCTCTCAAAAAGTATGAGGGTACATGCCACAGTGGCCAGTGCTAAAAAGGGTGCAAAGGCCTTTTGCCTTTCTTCCTTTCTGCTTAATCCTTGCCTTTGCTTGTGGCCTTGTTTGTGTTTGAGAACTGTACTTCAGAACAGATGTGATCGTCTTGACCAATTTCACCAACAAACAGATTTTTCTTACATCTGTGTTGCGCATGTGTTTTCTATTTTATTCCTCCCTTTCTTTCAATTGTTTTTATTATGAACTGAGTGATGAAAACTTCCTTTTTTGAGCCTGTTTTCAGAGCCGGGTACCTTTCATAGAGTATCCCAGGGCAATAAATCACTTTGTGCTATATGATCATAACCCCAAATTAGAGCACCAGGGTAATGTGGAAGGCTGAATGCCTTAGTCCCAAAGTGTGGGGGAGAAGTATAAATGATAACTTTTTTTTTAAAGAAGAGGCTATTATAAATTAGTTGTAGACAAGACCTGCATCTAAAGCAAGTTCATAACCTCCACAGTCTGTATTGGGAGGACTATAATGCAAGTAACATGGTGGGACTATTCTGTCCACACAGAAGGTTTCAGTCAATAGGCATGTAGCTATTCAGAAGCCATATTTTCAGTCTTTAACCCTGAAACCTTGTACCCAAAGTGGACTGGTGCAAAAGCAGACTCTTAGATGGGTTCCTGTGAAGTGGTGAAGACATGATTGCCTTTATTTGAATAAGGAGTATGGCCATGTCAGCCAGGCAGGGGCTCAGGTAGCTTTGATCACGCTCCTTGAAGGAGACCTGGTAGCATTTGGCCATTTATCAAAATGAAATTAGAATATTATGTTGCAGAGTTGCCAAAAGATGGTTACAGATTCCCTCTTCCATAATGTTTAATTTGAAGAGATTTCAAAAGAATGATCTATAGAGATTTTTTCTAAAATACAGTATTCTTGGTCTCTGACTTTCTCATGATGTTGCAAGTGCTCCACGGTTACCATCAAAATTCATGGCAAGACTAGTAGTGGGAAACTCCACTTGCTGCTTGCAGCCATGCTAGAACTAGCCTTCACAATGTATGCTCATTCTTCAGTGTTTAGTGTTGGATTATATTTGTTTTGTTCTCCATTCGGCTGTCAGTTCATTCTTATCCTACATGTCTCTGCAAATGGGTATTGCTTGTCATGTGGCACTCTTGCGGTCTTTTGTGTTGCGCCTAATTCTTCTACTTTTTGGAACAATGTATTGAGATGATGTTGAATTGCCATGTCTTGTGGGAACTTCGTGATCAAACTGTGGCCCATATTCTCCCTTCAGGGGTTGAATGAAAAAAGCAGATGGGGTTAATTGACACATGAATAAAAAATTAAGAAATAAATGAGCAGGAAATAACCACTGTGCTTATATTGCCTTTTTCTCATTTCCTATTCTTTTCCCTTCACTATTACTCCCCTGTGATGTCAAGTCTGCTTGGAGTTATTTGGGTTTGGCACTTCTTTCTTCCCCCCTACCATGTCCTCTCTGTTAAAGTTGCTGACTTTTCAGTCACTATAGGTACAGCTACCTATATAGGTCATTCCACCTGCCTTTGCAGATGGGTAGACAAAGTGTTTTGAATGGTCCTTGTAAAAGATGAGGGAAGTAGTCTGCAGGAGAAGGGAAGATGATTATACAAAAACTCCTGTGATTCCCTTTCATTCTCAAGCACTTGCTGGTCTGTTCCTACCTGGGTCACTCAGCTGTCACTGCAGCATTGCTACCCCTGGGGAGCTGAACCTCGTAACCAGCACTGTCAGCTGGATTGTCAGAAAAGAAATGGGGGAAAAAAAAGAACTGATATGTAAACTATATAAAAGAGCAGGGAGAAATCACAGGTTGGAAAACGCTCTTCCCTAATTATTGTCTTCATTTTTCTACAACAACAATCTCTTCTTGTAATGGTTTTAACCTCTGGTCTGTAGTTTGCTTTCTGGTGCCAGCAGGCTAAATGCACACCTGTGTTGGAAAATAGGGATAAACCAACCATTTTAGGATTAACTCCATTTCCTTTTAGTGCTTTCTGCTCAAGGAGAACCTCATAGTGCCTAAAAATATCTGAAGTTCACGCTAAAGCTCAGCTAATGACTTGAAGGTTTTGCTACTAAATTTAAGTGGGGTTTAAATATTTTCATGTAGTCTGTGACTTTTAAAGCCCAAAATTCCAAATGGAAATAGTAATTTTTATGTTATCTTAAATGTCTTTGCAGGGATGGTTTGCAGTGAGGAAGGCCACTAGGTTTCTTAAATACAGTGCCACCAAAGGAACTTTGTTTAGTGCTTTAATGTAAAATGAGGAAACTCTTTAGGCCAGCAGTTCAGAAATACAAGGAGAAAAAAGGCTGATGTCTTTATTATAGTTTCTTGTAACTGGAGAGACATCTGCTGTAATAACAGAGGTTCCTTTCATAAAATACAAGGTATTCCCAAACATTTACAAGTACTATGCATGTAAATGGATTTTTATTTTCCAGTCGACAGATCTGGACCAAAAACCTGGATCAGCCTCCGCAGCTGAGGCTCATCACGAATTCAGATACATAAAATGATCGTTGTAGGAGGTGAAAAGCTTGGCTCTAGCTTTTGTCCACTTGCTGCCTCAGGCATTCTTCAGCAGTGAGGGTGCGCTTGCAATTTGAAGACAGTTGGGTTTGGGGGATGGAGGGTATTCTCCCAAGCTCAGTCTGCAAACTCCTCTCTGTTCTTCTGTGTATCTGCAATAATCTACTTTTTAAAAACATGTACTTCCACTTCCTTGAGTTTAAACTTCTTTTAAGATCCCTCAAAGAAATGACCAAGAGTGTTTAAGAAAAGAAAAAATCTAGTTGATGTTTGTGTTGTACCTTAGCTTTCAGACCCAGCAGTAGGTAGATTATTACATATGGCTTTATTAATTAAAAAGAATTGTTTAAGATTTTAAGTTAAACTGAAGGGGGAGATGTGAATGACCTTACTACACCAGCTGAAATAGGAGGTTCTCAAGTGCCTACAGAAGAGCTCTTCCTTAGCAAGATATTTTGCATGCTGATTAATTTTTCCAGAGCCCTTTGGACCAGAAACCGCACTGGAATAGCGGAGTCAGAGGTCTGAAAACACTGAGAGTGTACTAGGGACACACAACCCTGGATGGAGTGCCCTGTGAGTGCCACGTTCTTCTAGTTCTGTGCAGGGACATGCCATGATGGTCCCACCCAGCCCCGCAGCAGAGGGCACATGGCACCCATGAAATGCCCCGTGACTGCTGCACGCCCAGCTCCACAAGAGTGATGGTAGGTGGCGTGTCCTGGCATTGACAGGGCGGACTTTTGTCAGGGCATGTTCCCATAGCTGCTCACAAGCCCTCGGCCTCAGGACTGAGGAGAATCTCAGGCTCTCCTCCTGAGGCTGAGGCTCTCCTCTGTCTGAGGAGAGCCTCACAGGAGCCTCATGCTCTTGTTAAGCCTTTTGGCAGGCTGGAAAAGTCATGTTCCTTGTGGGGAAACTTTTGTGAGGCGTGACTGGAAGGGCAGGGGTCAGGTATGTTATTAAATAGTGGCCAAGTCTGATGGGCAGTTCAGTCTATATTGTGTGGACACCCCTCCTAGGCTTACTGTCTTTTGCTGTGGTGGTTTTCTGATGAGGTAAATCCCACTTCATTGCTCCTTGCACATCCAGTCTCAAGACTTCTAGTAAAAAATAAAAAATAAGAAAAGAATAGTTTAATTATGTAATTCAGTACCAGTTGGCTTGGTGCCTCATCAGATACTAGCTGTTCTTCTACAGCTGGCATGAAGGTGGTTTAAGAGCAGCGAGTCCAAATAAAAGTCCTATCATGTGTCCCAGCTAACCTACCAGAAATGCTGTCATGTGCCTGTGGCTGATCTGGACCCATGACCTCCTCCCATGGGATGCTCACCACAGGTGATCGAGGACCTGTGGCTTTCCTGTCCTCTTGCTCAAACCAAAGAGAGAGGTGGGAGGGTGTCAGCATGCCCAGTGTCAGCAGCGGCTCCGGCTGCAATTTCTCGAGGGAAAACTAGCCATTCGATGAGAGGGGAAGGGTCCTGCCCTGCCAGCATTTGGCACTCACCCTGTGCCTTCTGTGGGATACCACTAGTGCATAATCCTCAAATCCTCAGTGTATTTTTAGCCTGATATCAACCTCTTTATAGGCAACCAATAATGTATCTTTTCAGTGTTACCAACAGCTCATTTTTCCTTGTTGAACATCTGGCTTTGGCATCTCTTCTTTTTTAATGCGTTGAGGATAGGTATGCTGTGGTTCTGGAAGGAAAAAGAAGCTGCTGAAAGACCCTGCCTGGTTCCTGAGCTACAAGCCAGTGAAATTTTGTGGCAAGCTGGTTCTTGAGTGAAGGCTAATTAGCTAGACCTGGGTGGGATTCTCCTCTACCTTCAGAAGTAATGTGAATATTCTGTGAAGTGCCAAAGTGATTTTTGATTCTTTGATGAAAGAACCAGCCAGTTCTTGACAGTCATGACTGTTCCTGTGAAAAATGAATACGGCACTGGCCTTGTTATTAAAAAAACAAAGCAAAACAAAAAATTGAGTTGGGGTTTGTTTCAGAGGTCGTTATGCCCTTTTGTGTTGTGAATTATCTGGCTCTGGTAAAATAAACACAACCAGTGCCAACAAGACAGGGGAAAAGGGGAGCCATTTGCCCCTCTTCTTCCCATTGGTGACCTTGCCTCCTGCCCTGATGAGGTTTCTTTCAGCCATCATTCCCTGTTGGAAACGTGTCTGCCACACGCTGGTGGGTGCTGTGGCTTTCCTCCGGCACTGACGTGTATAGTCATAAAGCTGTCATCTGAGGTCAGCCCTCTTCATTACTCCTTCCAGTGTTTTATCTGCACTAACTGGGATTTCAAAACAAGGCTAGAAAACTGTCTCTGCGATCTGGATGATGAATATAGTGTTGCTGTCTTCATCTGTGAATGGGAGACGAAGAAACAGCAAGGCTTGCCTAAAAATTGCTCATCAGAAATGAGCAAAAATATCAAATTCTGGGGAATGAAAACAGGGAAAAGTGGAGGTCCTTATGCCTATGTGATGATCTGCTTCACCTGTTTGGTCTATATCATTTTGGCTCTTTAAATAAGCTACAGAAACTCAAGCTGCTGTGAATTAAAGCCCAGGTGGCTACATCCCAGTCTTGAAGCTGGTGCTCAGGTGAGGAAGGAAACGTAAACTGAGAGTGAGTCAGCATTTGGGTCTAGGTCCATCCCTGCTAGCGGAGCCAAGGCTGGGACAAGCCCAGAGGGGAGGTGGGGGCATGGTCAATGGCTTTAGCTATTTGCTAAGTGAGTGCATGTCTGTGGGTCTGTGCCACAGAGCAATGAAAGTGTGAAACATCTCAGCGAGTTACTGTCTGGCTTGAAGATATATATATATTTTTTTTCCCCGATTTTTTTGAGGACTGCAAACCAAGAAACTAAAAACCTATCCATGGGTTTTAACCCTGGCTCTCAGTTGATGACATATCCAACTGCAGTTTAGTCTAATGGTATGAAAAGCAAAGATAAATGAAGAGGAAAATTAAAGAGATGAAGAAGAGACCTGCAGTACTCATTTATTTTATTTTTCTTTTCCCCTCAGCCTGTGAGCTGAGAAGACTGTAGGGGTAGGGGCTGGGTAGATATCCATCTTGCTCCTAGGCGAGAGCCACATCTCCTTTTAAGGACTCCCTTGTATGTGAAATGCTTTAATGAATGGTGGGAGTTTTCTAGTGGAAAAGACAAAAAAAATTAAGGTCAGTTGTACAGCTGAAAAGTAATATATTTTTCTGCTGTACTTAAGGAAAGTTCGTACTGAGCATTCAGTCTTCATTTAACTGATTATTTCCATATGGACTGACTTTTTCTGCTCAACTGCTGTTAATGCAGCTGAAACCTAAGCTGGTCTTAATTCTCGTACTTCCCACTGCAGAAAATGAACCTCTCTTTGCGTGCACATTAATTGCATGTTAGTGCAGTGTCTGTAGCATTTTTGGAGGTATTGCTATAACTGTGCTTAAGAGCAAATTACTGAAATCGCTACTGGGCTGTGTCAATGGAGTGGGGTCAGTACCAAACAAGAGCCTTTCCAGCATCCCAGCAAAATTCTCTGCATCTTGTTGATTGTTTAAAGACGTTTCCTTTTTTCTGTATTTAGGACACTAATGAAATTTAAACTAAACTAGGAAATTAATAGAAATATTTACAGTGCAGTTGAAATAATTTGTGGTGTTAATACAAAAGTTAAACATTCCCAAGAAAGGATTGGAAAGGAGGATTATATTTTAAAAAGAAATAGCCAGCATATTCTTTTTGTTCCATCTCCCAA
This sequence comes from Burhinus oedicnemus, assembly GCA_008921705.1. Lineage (NCBI taxonomy): Eukaryota > Metazoa > Chordata > Aves > Charadriiformes > Burhinidae > Burhinus > Burhinus oedicnemus. Next base: position 1,066,188 of record VFFE01006799.1, on the reverse strand, counting down.
CCTGTCACTTATGTTTGCCTCTCCCAAATGCCAGGGACTGTCCGCATGTTTATTTAGATTAAATGAAACATACAGCTCTATATCTTTTTCAGATTGGGTCAGCGAGCATAACTGGCTCAATCTGTAAAGTATAAATGAAAAATATAAATATTTTAACAAGAGAGCAGCTGCCTCATTTTCACTTCTCACTGCATGCACTATTCTTGAAGGGAACGGGAAGGGCAATTGGGCTGCAGGGGAAGGAGGAAGGAGAGATGGTATGTAAAGAGAGACTGAGAGAATGCATTAAAATGACACATCTTGAGAGAATCTGTTTGAACAGTGGAGATTTACAAAGTTTTGTCCTACGCCATGGCAACTTGGGTACACAGATCAAACATGTCATCAGAGTGACATCGGGCAGGTAAGCCTTGTGCCAAAAAATGAGAGAGCGAGTGATGTGAGGGGGCAGGTGAAGCTGAAAGACTTGCATGACCTCTGCTTGCTGAACATCAGCAGCAGGCTTGATGGAGGAAGTAAGAGGATTCAATGCCCATCATGGTCTGCCATTAGCTACAGCTGGAGATTTCACTTCATTTTTCGAGGAGCAGACTGATTCTTTGGGATTTTTTGACAAAACCTTTATTTACCAGTCCTGTAACACTGGATTAAGGAAAAATACATGTTTATTTGCTTTGCTTTGCTTTAGAGATGGAGCTTGCTCCTTACTTTCCCATGGTCTGCCATGTATGACCAGAACATGTTACTCCATATTGACTTGCTGCTTATTTTCCAACATATTCTAAGATTTGCCTTTCAGTTTTTGGACTTCTTTTCATTTATTTTTGCTTATGTATCTTGGCTTGTTTATGCTGTGATAGTGCTGAACACCCCAACCATTGACATCTCTGTTATGTCAGAAACGAAAACTGAAGTGTTCACGTAAATTTGATGCTTTAAGACCTTTTTGAGAACACCAGAAGTCTTAGGTCATTTCTAATATGTTGTGATTGACAGGGCCTCCCTTGAATGGAAATTACAGCATGAGATCACACTGAGACACCACAAATTTCTCATGGCAGCTTAGTGCATTCTCAGCTCAGCGTAATTCTTGAGCTTGTACCACTCAATAGATGCCATTATCTTAGCTCAGTGGGTCTATCTCAATTGACAGATTAATGACAAATTGTCTGGTTTTGTTCAATTTCATAGCTGAGTTTAGGAACTAAAAAAAAAAAAGAGATGGGCTGACTTCTTAAAATAATCTTTAGTGAAGCTTAATGTCCCCTGCAGCTAGAGAATGTGCATGAACTGAAATGGGAAAGCATGCCTCTCCATGACGTTATTGGCGTTAGTGGATTAGTGCAGCTGAAACAAGAATTCGATGTGTGAAATTCTGTCTGTGTAAAACTGGATCTCCACTATCTGCAAGTGAGACAGTCTGGAGGCAAGCTCCTGTTACGTTGATTTCTGGCGTGGGTACCAGCGGTCCCAGACATGATCAGGGTGCCCTTAGAAAAGGTACTGTTTAGGCAGATAATGAAGTACAGCCCTGAAGATCCTGTTCTTGGTCAACCCATGGAAGTGCCTGTAAGGAAAGTAGGGATGAGACATGCTTTATTTCAGCATGGCCCATAGTCCTAGAGCAAGTGAACGAGCTGCGTTTAGTTTCAGAGTCAGCTTCCCAGGGTAAACATTGGAAGCGTATTCCCCTCTCCGCTGTTCTTCCTCTGGCCCATGGCATGTTGTTCAGATTGACTTGAAGTGACCCAATAGCTGGGTCTGCCCTGTTTTACGTGACAGTTCAGTTTCTGACAGGAGATGGCTGTCTATATTATATCACAGCTCCAGTGGGCTGGAAACAAAGCAAACCATGTACGGGAGCACAAGTTCTCCCTGTGGCATCCAAGAAGGAGGGGAGAGGGGAACAATATGGGAAAGTTACGGGACAGAAGGAGATGTCCTCCTCCCATTACTTTAACTTCTGATAATACTCCTGAAAAACAGGTGCTTTTAACTGTATTCTTCCACTTATTTTCCTTGCTGCATTTATGTGCATTTCTATCCTTTACCAAAATGTGTTTGAAAATGATAGCTGATCATGAGCTCCTCTCAGAGCTTTTCATTAGGTGCCATCAATACCCGACACTAGCTGAATTCCAAGGGGAAAAATACCTGAAGCAGCATTACTGCTTTAAAACATTGAGTAATTAATTACCAGTAACAACTCACTGTTTGCCCTAACAGAAGGCAGAGGAGGAGCAAGATGGGCACCATGAGGACATCACAATTATTTTACCAACCTCTCCAGCCCCTTCATCTGGGCAGTGCTAGAACTATGAGAGAGAACATTTGTCTGCTCAGGGAGGGCCAGTTCAAGTGGAAATTGTCTTCATTTGTTCGGTTTGTTTTGTGGGTTTCTTTTCTTTCTTCTTGAAAGCATTGTTAATTCAAACAAACGATGAGAAAGAGGAAAAGATGGTTCCATCCTTCTCTGAGATAAACTGAGGTTTTTGGTTTGTGAGAGACACAACATTCTTCCAACTCCAGAGACTAAGGCAGTTTTTAGGCAATGAGCGGTAAACAGGTGGCTGATGTTAAATAAAGAGAGCAAGGAGGGAGCCTGTGGTTAAAGGATGGGGTGCGGCTGGGATACTTCTGCCAGGTTCTGAAAGTGGGCTATCATTGTTTAGTCTATGCTGTGTCCACAAGGCTGGGTCCTTCGTGTGTGACAGACCAGCTGCTCAGCTCCTTCAAGTACCAAAGTTAGCAACATAAATCCAGAATATTAAGGTTTTATAAGAACAGTGCCCTCTTTATGTAAGTTTTTATACTCTTTCTCATACACTTTGAACAAAGTTCTTTTGGGCAGTGGATCAGCAGGGTGTTTGCTGCTGTTTTCCTAGCAGGCTCACTTCTCATGACTGAGTGGCATCATCTTTTTACAGTTATGCTGCACTTCTGAGCAGTTAATTTCTAGCTGAATGAACCTAAGAGGAGGCCAGGAAGTGTCAGAAATTGATACAGCTTCCAAAATGAGGCACTTCCTTTACTACATGGTTCATCAGAAAAACTTTCCCTTTTTTTCCAAGACCTTTTTCAATAGGTTATCTATCCAAGAATGAAACCAATCCTTCATTTTTTTTAATCTAAGACAGCTTTTTTTGAATTCTCCTGAGCTTTGGTTAGTTTCCCTGGGGTTTATGGTGGCTTGAGTATTATAAATGGTAGGAACATTTCAAAAGAATGGGTGATTTGATCCCCTTTATTTAATACTTGACTGGGGAGGACACCTTACTGTCCATGCCACTGTTCACTCCACCCTGCTACGTAAATGGGGAACTGTCCAGCATCTCCCTGCAGCTGGAGAGGTGTTGGGGCCAACCTGGGGATGGGGGCAAAATCAATAGTCCTCTTAATCGTGACTGTGAAAACCAATTATTATGTCTGCTTCCTGCTTTTCTTGAGAATGAATGCGTTGGGAGACAGCACACATGAGCTCATCATCCTCATTGTTATCACGGAGAAGGCTCTGGGGAGACCTTAGAGCAGCCTTCCAGTATCTGAAGAGGGGCTACAAGAAAGCTGGAGAGGGACTTTTTACAAGGGCATGTAGTGATAGGACAAGGGTTAATGGCTTCAAGCTGGAAGAGGGTAGATTTAGAATAGTTCTCAGGAAGAAATTTTTCACTCTGAGGGTGGTGAGGCACTGGAACAGGTTGCCCAGGGAAGTTGTTGAGGTCACTTGAACACTTCCCTGGAAGTGTTCAAGGCCAGGCTGGATGGGGCTTTGAGCAACCTGCTCTGGTGGGAGGTGTTCCTGCCCATGGCAGTGGGGTTAGAACTAGATGATCTTTAAGGTCCCTTCCAACCTAAACTATTCTATGATTCTATGATCTCCACAAGAAAACCCTCTAAGCTTGTGCCAGCTGCTGTTTCCACCAGTGCCCATTGAAATTGCAGCTGGGGCAGGCTCATCCCCGCAAATGAAAACTCAAGGGTGACTCAGGTTTGGGGAGGAAAGTGAGAGGTGTGGAGCTGATTGACTCAGTGGGATGGCTAGTATCGGTGTAGTGGACAGAGATACCCATCAGCTGCTCCACAGCCTGGTATGACTGAGTGGGAGCATTGGAGGGTGATGGAGGCAAATGCGATGTATCATTGCTTGTGTCATTCATAGGAATTGTAGTTGTTGCTAAAAGCAATTCATGGCATTGTGGATATATAGATTAGCTTTGAATTACTCTCTGTGCTCTGCACACTATATTGTTGTCCTGCATTGTAATGTGTTATTAGGGTCCTTTCTTTTTGTGTTTCCTTCAGTGAATGCAGAAAACTGTTAAGCTTTTAATATCAGTACTTGCAACAAAAGACAGCATGCAAATACATTTGCATGTGTATTTAAGTTTGTTTTCTGGAACATGTTTTTTGAGGGTAAACATTGTTTACTAGTTAGTACTGGTCAAAGCCAAATAGAAGATCCTGTACGTACTTGCAAACCCATTTTTTCCATTGTCAGCACTGTCAACTGATGACACTTGACATTTTCTTTAAAGCCTAGTGTCCTGGAAGCAAGTGATTAAATGACAAAATGAGTTAAAAAAAGCCTCACAAACCCAAACAAGCCCACCCAAAATGTTGGGTTTAGTCTTCCTGCTTGTAGAGAATGTTTTGAAATAAGACATCAATGCTTCCTAGGGCTTAAAATGTAAATAAATACAGCTATCTCCACATTTATTATCATACATCTATTTTTATAAAACTCCTTTCTAGAAGCCTGTTTATGATTTCTGAAAAGATCTAGGTGATTGTAGTAGTCTATTCAGTGATGTAGGGGTTTTCTTCTGATTAGGCCTAACTTGTGTTAATAATACATGTATGAATAATTCCCAAATGTTTCTTAATCCATATAATAGCTGCAGATTTCTTCTTAATAGGTTTGAAATTTCCCCATTTGAAATTAGGTTTATTTAATTATAGTTGGATTAGGCACAGGAGTGTGTATTGTGGAGTACCCTTGAAGGCAAGATTTTTGTCATACCCAGTGGTGGCATTGAGCAGGATGGTGAACGAAGCCCAAGCACAATCTCCAGAACTGGTTATTTCAACATTATAGGGTGTGCAAGCTCCTGTGTAGACTCACTTTTGTGTTATATTGCCTGACTCCCACTTTCACCCAGATTGCTCATGGCTTGATGTTTCTATCAGCTCTGAATATGAGCTCTGATTACCTTCTTCTGAGCATAACAGGGAAGCACACCAAGGCAGAGATGGCTGGGAAGGGAGATTGTTACTGAGGGAGTCCAGCCTGGTGTTGGACTTTTTTTTCCCCTATTTTTTGGCCAGCTCCAGCACCGTGTAGATGAGAGCAGGACTTGGCAGCCGTTCAGGGCTAATGTGCCAGACTGTATTTTCCTTTCCCAAATTAAGCATGCTGGTAGCGTGTCTGCGAGAGGTAGTGGCTCCTGGCTCCTAGCTCTTGCTGAGTTTGGAAATCGCTGGAAGCCAGGAGCTATTGCGTGCCAGTCAAAACTGGTCTTCGTACCGCAGCATGCCAGCTTGGTTTAGAGCATCCTGGAAATGATGGAGAGCCCTGTGTGAAGGCTCATTTTTAAGATGTTTTACCTTGCCTGTGCTCAGGCTTTTCCTCCTCCATTCCCTGTGAACTTTTAAATAATTCCTGTATTTGCTCACTTAATGGTAGCACGCTTTTTTTCTCTCCAGACTTTTGCCTCTGAAATGAGGGTGCAGACATGATGTTATCTGTCTCTCAACCCACCCAACTGGCTAGTCAACGAGCAAGAGCCACAGTTTCCGCTAGGTCTGATAGCAGGCTGGCTTACTTTCTGCAGGATGCTGAAGAGACGCTTTACTCCCAGCCATTTCCAAATCCAGGTCTTGTGTCTCTCTAATACTTATGTGCTTATACTTTCCTTCCTTTTTAAAATTTGTGGTGTCCAAAAAAGTTTTTTGTAGCTTCAGAAGTATTCTGCAGCCTGCTGAGGCTTCGTCTAGTGGTCCTTTCCTCCCATCCCTGTGGAGTGATACTTGCAGGCTGTGATGCACAAATCCTTGCTGAACCTGGGGTAGCAGCTCAGCAGCTGGTGCAGCTGCTCCTGGGATTCCTGGGTGCTTACAGGTAAACAGCGGTGCTGGTATCTTAATCCCAGTCATCAGCCCAAACCTTTAATTACTTTGGCTCTGAGCTATGCCCCTTCACTTTTTCTATGGTGTTAAACCCGTGGCAACTGGAAGCCGCTTGGCGAATGCTAATGCTCTCCTGTTATAATACAGGGCGCATGTTCGGATTTATGTTGCGGTGTTGCTTGCGGTGCTCAGGCCAGTTGCGAATGCTGTGCTAGGCTGATGAAGGATGTTTCGGGTTCTGCTGCCTTGCTGGTTACATGGTGCAGCTAAAAATCTTTTTGGGTTTTTCTTTGCCTTTTGCTTTCGATTTACCACTGCTGTGGTATTGGTGTATGTCATTGATCTGCAGCTGGTTTCCTTTTATTCAAATTAGGTGTATAAATGAAAAGCGGTAGTAAGTGTAATAGTGAGATCACGTGAATTCTCCCAGCATGGTAGCTCCCTGAGCACTTTCCAGGTTAACAAAGCAAAGTCGCTAAGCCCGGTTGCTGTTTTTGTAAGGATTCATCCATCCGTTCCCATGTTCTGTCCTCAGCCCTCTGAAGCTTTAATCCAAGCAGAAGCTACCTCTGATGTTCTGGGTTATCTTTTTCCATGCAGACTTGGTCAGCCTCTTCCGTAGCCATCCACAAATAAACACAGGAATCAAATTCTGCTCGATATACAAGTAGGTCAACCTCATTGATTTCAGTGGGACTGCAGCAGACATATGTCAGCGGAATATTTGCTCCGTGTTTTGCTAAGTTGTTGGCAGAAGGCGGATTTGTATAAGCTCACCAGAGGAGAGATTGTCCTTCCATGAGAAAAATAACACTTAGTACAATGGTCCCTAATTTGGTTTTCTCAGAGGTGCAGCAATAACAAATATACTAGTGCCGGTTACCAGCACTTAAAAGGATAACCTCATCCCTGTTTCTTCACCCAGATGTAAGGGGGAGATATATTTAGAATAAAGCCATTTCCCCCACTATCACCACATACAAACAAAGCTCTGCAGTTGTAGAAATATTTGAGGCAACGTGTGCAACTCATTCCCACTAGGTTTGGCAACTGAGGAGGAGCACGGTGGGAACAGCTTGGAAGAAAATCTTCAAAGACTACTTAAGGACAGTAGGGCCTTTGCAGTGGGAGCCCTACCGCAAACTTTGGCTTTTATAAAACCATTCTGACACTTGTGATCTGAAGGAGGGAGAATCATCAGGTAGAAAGGAAAAAAATATCAGAGACTTTCCTTACTTTTTATTCCCCTGCACGCCCAAGTTTCCATACTATCCTCCTATGTGACTTAAGTCACCAAAAAATGAAGGGGCTGTGGAAATTCGCAAAGTAAAATTCACAGTACTTCAGTTTTAACCCTCTGCTTAGCCCTGTGAGGGAGCTTTAGAGATGCCCTCTGTGAGCTTGATAGCTGCTGAAATACGCTTTGGGAGCCCCTAACAGTGATGTGGACTTTGAACCAACCCTTTCTCTTCCTTGAGACATCCTTCCAGGCAAGGGCAAGACAACTATCTGAGATGCCGATGGATGCCCTCCTCTTGCAAACAGGCTGCAGGTATTTGCACCGTTGCTTCTTAAACAACTTGGGCAGTACCAAAACGTTGGTACATGCCAGAAATATCCCTGGGGTTGGAGGATAAACCATCAAGGGCTACTTGATTTTTTCCCATATATCTTCCCATAACAGAAGTTGAAAATAGTCATTGATTATTTTTTTTCCCCTGTTTACACCTCCCCTGGAAGAACTATGCACAGAAAGCATATAGATGATACCTGCTCTCTAAGTAGCATCCAGGCAGGTCCACTGTACACCCGCCCACCATCGCGTTGGCAACCCTCCAAATCTGTCTTTATTCTGCGATTTTCTTTAAGGTGAGCGCTCCCCGGTATTACATGTAGTATCTCTCTGTGTGAGGAGCTGAGCGTGCGAGAGGAGATTAGGTCGTGGGCTTTCAGAAGTACCCTCACATGCTTCAGCTCCCCTGCCCCGAAACTGCAAAATGTACTTTGGCATTGGAGTCTGCTCCTCCCTCCGCCCTCAGCGCAGTTCGGCTTCAAGCAATAGCGCTGGGTTAAACTCCCTGCAAACAAACCCAATGTCGAAAGCAGCTTTTGCCAGCTGAAAAGACCATTAAATGAGGTGCTTGGGGCTTTCAAACGCCTATGTTCTCAATACGCCGCTGTGTAGGCTCTCTTCAAAAGGCTGTAAGCGTATTACATGCTAATCCCAATTAAATTCAAAATATCCCTGGGTGTTTACCGCTGTTACCCTCTCTTTTTCATTCTTAATTGCATTGTAGCTGAATAACTCTGTATCCACATTGGATTATTCATGAATAGCATATTGAGTTGTACTCTTTTTCGTTTCGCAACAGGGATCTGCTGTTACAGGATTGGTGTAGTCTGAAACAAGAAACTAATCTGTATGTTTCAAGTCATTAATCTTGTCATGCACCAAATAATAAGAGGTGTTTGGGGTTTTTTTTTCTATAGGTATGTGGTTTCCCAGTGAGGTGTACAGCTTGTAGAATAAAAACACGGTAAACAAGATCTATATTGATTTTGGAGATTATTTGAACATCTACTTATGTACATTATATACTTACATACAAAGCGGGAGGGAAACAGTGACACTGTGTAAAACAGCACCAAGTTCTTTGGCTGCAATAACACTGACATAGGGTGTGGGGGCAGAATATGGGGAGGGGGTGGGTAGAGAGGCAAACCACCTATTTTTGCTTGTTTTGTTAAACCTCTGGACCACAAGTTCCTCCCTGTGCCATGTTACCACTGGCAGCTGGGCCTCCGCAAAATGGATGGTGGCTGCCCTTGGGATGGTGGTTGGCACTGCTCGCTACAGCCGCCGCGCAGAGGCAGAGGAGCGGTCCTCGTTGCTGCAGGCAGGTCCTCCTGGGGTGGCTGGCTGGGGTAGCTTCTGCTGCATCCTGTCCTTGCAGTTCTTCCGGAGATAAACCGAATTTCAGTTTCTGCAGCTATTGCAATCTGTCAGGTGCTACATGGGTTTTTTCTTTTTTTTTTCTTTTTTTTTTTTTTAAAAAAAAAAGCCATCCTGTTCATATGTTCTTTTAAGTTTTAAGGAAATATTTTAAAGTCTGTTTTCCCATGTTTTTACCTTATGCAGTGGGGAGGAGGTGCAAATACCACCAGTATTGAAAATACATACTGCGAGTGTTTTCGTCAGGTGATTCACATGGACGTGTCTCTCAGAGATTTTAATGAGCGGCACTTGTTGGACAAGGAGAATAACCATGTACGCAAGCGGCGGGCAGGCTTTAAGGAATAGAAAGAGCTGCTCTTGGGGTTAGTAATATTAAAACTGATCAGCTTTGCTTTTCGTTTATGGGTAAGAATAACCTTTTCTCGTAAACAGGGTGGAAATTGAAACTCCAAGAACCTTGCAAGTCACAGTGCATTTTGAGGTTTGAGGGGGGTTTTAGAGGAGGAGGATGATGGTTTTGTTTATTCTTGACTTTTAAGTCCTCAGAGAGGTGGGGTGTTGGATGCAGCACAGATCTGCTTTCTGACCCAGGCACCTTCCTGTACTATCTGTCATGGGATTTACTTGAGCCCAGGTGAAGTGGTCGCTGGTGGGTAGTGCTGCAGAGAGGCTCTCAAGACAGGTTTTGTCCCTTTTCCCCTTTGCCTTGAGGTGCAGGGGGATGTTGCTCCTGACCTGCACCACAGTAAATACTGTACAATTAAAAGGACAAGGCTACCTGTGCTGGCTCATGCTGTCATATGTAACCACGTACCTGGGATGGGCAAGCTGCTAAGCTCTTAGGGATATGGGTCACTTGGTGGACGGACTGTGAGAGTCAAAGCTGCTTCAGCTGAGACTGAGGACTGGAAGAAAGGTATTGAGCACAGGTTTGCAAGGTTAAGGTACATTGATGGTGTGCATACATATAAAATCAAAAGTTCATGTCAGTGGTTTGTCAGAGCTTTATTTGGATCCTGTTGACTTTTTTGCTGAATGTTTAGGTCTTCATCTAGATTTTTTTTTCCTCTCTTCATCATGTCCTAAGCCCCTTTCTTAAATGTTTCTTGCTGCTTTTTATTTTAAAAGCACTTCTAATTGAATGGAAGTTGTTTTCTCTTTCCCCTTTTGCCAACCGTGGCTATGTTCCCCCTAACTGACTGAAGGAAACCGTCGCTTCCTACCCAAGCCAACCCTGGGTAACCCTGCTGCAGCTGCTCACACGAAAAGCCTGGGATTTTCTCCGTACAAGCTGAAAGGCACATGCAGGAAAACTTTTTTTCTTTTTCTTTTTATTTTCTTTTTTTTTTTTTTTTCTGACTAACAAAAACCCACTGGGGAACTGGAAGATTTCCCATTTGGTTTAATTATGGAGGTCTAATGAATTGCAAAAGTTAAAGAGGAGGAAGAGTTCTTTAAATGAATCTCGACTGATTTTTTAAATTCATGCGTTTCTGTAGCCTAAGCACGCAGGAAGAGAGGAGACTCTCCAGTGAGAGATGTAGAAAGGCATATCAGCGTGTATTACTCTATTAAGCTTTAACCAAAATTAATCAGAAGCACCCAGGGGAGAGTGTTTTATATGGAACAGTCTTAGTTAAATAACCTCCATTGCTTTATTTAAAATGTTTATAAGTACAATGTATGAGAAGTTGACACAGACAGTAGAGTAGAAGATACAGACAGTAAATGAAATGCCAATATAATTTATTGTATACGTGTATTTAGGAAACTGGTTCCAAGACCATTTTCCTCATCCATAAAGCTGGCCTAGGGAATACTTGCTCTGCCCCCTTGTTCATAGCCTTCTACTGGAGTTTCCCCCCCGTGCCTGTACAACTGTTTGTAGGGCTGGACTAGAAATCAGGTCTCTGGTCATTTGGTCAGAGTAGTTAATTTGTGTTTAAAGTAATAATAATAAGAATGTTTCTCTTTTGGGAGTTTGAGGAGAGGCTAGAGGATGGCCTAGTGCATTTTTGTTACCTGCTAGGGAAAATTATTGTAGAACTGTAACCGAAGTGGGAAATCCTGCAATGTCATGGATGACACATGGGATGTTAAATCCCATCAGCTGCCCCCAAAATAAGCAAGAACTGAAAGCCTTGGATCCTTTGCAGAATCCAACAATGAGATGGTACAGTACGGGCTGGAGTTGGGGGAAGGTTTGCTGATGGTAACCAACTGTTTTCACTCCCCTGGGAGCTTAGCACGGCTCCTTTCTCCCTGCTTCTTGCTCCCCTATGCTCCTCATATATACAAACATAGGCTTATAACCTGCACTGCCTCTTTCTCTCCACATGCAGAGTACCAAACTGAGCATACCAACAAAACAAGCATGGCCAGCTGAAATATACTTATTTATATTTTTTGCACTTTCTTTGGTGTAGCTGCTGCATATACTACTGCTGGATGGAAGGATTTGAATATCCCAGTATCCTGTGACCTACTTAGAGAACTGGAGTAGCTTACGGTTGCCATTCATTAGAGAAAGGGATTTTAATATCTAGAAGAACACGATAACTAATACAGTGGAATTTATATAATAGCAGTCATATATATTTGCAATAAATCACTCTTGTCTGTACACCAGTGTTTCTGCGAAAGTGTGCAGTATGTTGTGCTATCTCAATTTTGAGTACTCTTCGAGAGCACTTAGTGTTCATCCAGTATCTTCTGCTTTCTGAGGAGATACAGCTCCATTTATGCATTGATAGATCTTTTTAGAAACACAGCCAGCACCCTTTGATGTTAAGTGTGTGACGCCTATGGAGAAAACTCATCTCTAATGAGTTAGTTTTGTAAAAAGAGCTGCAGTTCAAGTGGCTGCTCTTAAAACATGCCATTTGCCCTCGATAATTTCACAATTACTGTGGTATCCATAGCAGTTCCTGTAAAGAGCATTGAGTATAGCTAGATGATATGACAGTAAAATTATTTAAAGGCAAACTGCACAGTTTTCCAAAGGGCTGACTATATATATATATATTGCATTTCTGGCAGAGCTTACCATAAATGCAGGTCTGCTTCGCCGTGCAGACTGCCAGCTAATGCCCTCTCTTCCTGGGAGCATGTTAGATGCAAATTTTCTTCTATATTTACTGAGGCTTTGTTGCTAGCAACGATTTTGGGAGCGTTTAAAGAAGAAAGTGCTTAGAGAGAAGTTTCTTACAACAAAGCCAAGTAATGCCTCTTAGGCTTTGACCGTCATGAGTTTAGCCCTTGTGCCACTTGTTCACATTGCACCCTCGGTGGGATTGTCCTGATGCAAATACTTCAAGTGTTATTTTTGGCATCTTTGTTGTGTTTTTATTTAAAACAAATAAACAAAAGCCTCTGCTACACACTGTAATAGCCTTGTCTTTGATCTTGGTCATAGTTGCGATGCGCAAGGGGGAAGGAAACAGAATCAATGAGAATGATGCGCATTTTCCTTTTGTGTATTATTTGGTATTATTCATGTCTCTGGTATGAAGGAATGCTGGTTTGGGCTGCAGCAGCTTTCTGTTTTCCAGGCAGTACCTCGTGTGTGCTGGCACCTGCTTTTGTTTCAGATCATTTCAGCTCCCCCTTTCCTTCCCCCTCCTTCGGAAGAGGCAAAGGTTGGACAGAATCGCCCTTCCCCTTCGCTCGGATTAAAATCTTGCGGCCTATTAGTTCACAGGGACTCTTTCCAAATCCTTAAAAGGGTTATTGGCAGAGCCTCAGCTGGTGCAAATCAGCACAGTGCCATTGCTTCTCGGTGGCCCTCTGCCAGGCTGTGCCAGCTGAAGGGCTGGCTGAGGAGCCCAAGTGATTTCTTATACCTCATTTCACCTTACTGTTGGGTCTGAAAAAGGGTTTAATTTGCAATGGAAAACCTGCTGGAAGCAGAGGGATCTGAAGAATGCCTCTGTTCCATGCTGTACGTAAGTTAACGGGAGTGAGCCCGGAGGTGTTTCTGCAGGGAAAGCTGAGCGAGGCGGCAGCAGCAGCAACTCAACTGCCAGGCTTCTGGCTCTGGAGCCATATGTGGGGGTTCAAGCGTTTTGCTGCTAACTTGCTCTAGTCCTGTTAGACGCATTATAATGGAAAAAAAACCAACCCAAAAGTGAACAAAAAAAGAATCTTGTTACCCTGGGTTTAGACGCACTGAGGAAATGATTTATACTCTTGTCCAAATTGAGCTGGGGTTACCCTCTGCCTTTGATGTCCCGTCTGCCCTTGGGACTTTGCTGTCCCTGTCCCGGGGGTGTCAGAGGTAGCGGGGCACTGGGTCTCCAGGCCCTATGGCTGGGCTGGCCCAATCCCTTACATGGTACTCATCGGTCAGCAGGCTACAGCCAGGCATCAGCCAGCCCGGCTGGCTCTGCTGGGAGGCAGGCTCACAGGGAGGAAGGGCAAAGAGACCGGCGGGGCTTTAGTATAATAAACCATCCCAGCAAAGCCATCCAGGGGATGGTGAGTGAGAGCCAGTCGCTGCTGTCTTTCCCACAGGAAAGGAGAAGGGAGGATACTAACCACCTTTGAGGAATGCGTTTAACAGATCGCGGGAGCCTGTGCTGCTGACAACGGCAATTGCAGTTCTGGAATCAATACAATCCCAGAAGTCTGGAGTGGCATGACAAATTGCTTGTGAATGAAAATATCTCTGAGATAAAGTGATACATTTTCAAGTGAGCACTAGGTTTAGGAAGAAAAATAGCGGTGAACAAAATTCCCTTGTGCTGCTTTGATTGCTTTGTCCTGTTCCCAGCAAATTATAACCTGGCTGACATTATGAAAGCATTGAATAAAAGTCCAACTGTTCCTTCCTATCATCTTAACAGAACCAAGGTTTAGGGTTGTTTGGAGCTGAAGGTGATGTGAGGCTCCACCAGTATCCGGTGCCTGCTACATAGCAGGCAGATGTTGAAAGCAGGTTGCTATTAAATTCTGCAAAAGGGAACCAAGCACATAGAAGTGAAATGTTATTTTAATTACTCCAGCTCTGGCAGTGGGATGAATAGCCCATCTTTCTGGATTTTCTTTTGAATGGGCTCATTTTGCACCACAGAATAATTCTGCTCCCTCAAAGTCTTCTGTTGGTATTTACATTTATGGTCTTCCTGGCATTATTTGCTTCCAGGCTGTTTGGAGAAAACTTCTTGACTGTGAGTCATAGTATAAGATGTTTTCACTTTATTCCATCCCTACAAGTTGACTACAAGCAGCAGCAGAACAGCTGAAGGAAGAACTCATAACTGTCTCCCGTGTTTGCAGAGCTCCTTCCTCCTCCTTTGTATGTATAAAAACTAACAAGGGGGGGCGAGAGAGGAAATCATAGTAATACCAAATAAACTCCTTTAATTGACTTGGAGTTTCCATGCCACTCAACATAAACACAGCGGAAGTAGAGATTTGCTGGCCCTTAAGTTCAACCACGCTCTGTGGTGGGGAAATCCCATAAGGTGCAGGGATTTTTCTTTTGGGGAGCCAAAGTTTACGGAGCTGTGAGTACCTCCTGATGCCACAGGAAGAGCTCCAGACGAGGGAGGCTGAGGAAAATAAAACTCATTGGTCAAGCAGTGTGGCTCCATACAATCAACATGACAGAGGTTTTGGAAACCAGTTTTAGTTTAAGTGTAGCAGGCAGCTTTGCGAAGTCCGGGCTTAAATTTTAGCCTCGCCAAAATTTACAGTTGAATAGGACTGGGATATCATTCATTGAAACAAATATCAAAATCTTTAGGCAAAGAATATTTTTAAATGCTTCCATGAGGACTTTCCCAGGAAGACTAAAAGTTGAATAGGGACCTCTTTTTGTTATTCCTGGTTTTACATTGGTATAAGCTACTGTAAGACTTTATAGTGGCATTGAATATATGATTGGGGATATATGAATCAAGTAGGGACTCATATTTTAAAACCATAACCTTTAGTCCCGAAGCACAAACCATCGCTGCATTAGAATTCAGTGTGTTACAGCACAAGAACTTTAAATGGGAAAATATTTTATTTAAAATCTAGGCTTCACATGAGGACAGATTTTGACCTTTATATTGAATGGAGGAACATTTTGTTCTGAGCTCCATTTCAGGGTTGCTGGTTGACATTCAGATGGCATCCAGAGCACGTGCAGGTGACTACTGCATCACCAGAAATCCATCTGTAATGGAGGGGGTATTTTAAATATCCATTCTGATCTCTAACAGTAATTGCTCAGCAGCCCGTCTACCTTGATGCATAGCAAAGATGATAAATTACATTAGCAAAAAACAGTCAGACAACTCAGAATTTTTTCCTTCATGGATTTTGAAAATTGTTTCTCCTTCCAAAAAGCCTCCCAGGCTTCATATACAAAGGATTTAGGTCATAGCTTCTTCATTTCTCCACCTAAAACTGCTTCCAGGGATAGCAGTGCCAGTTCATTTGCCTGCGTATTTGTCTGTCCTTTGCCAAATGCAATGTCTTTTCCCAGATACTTTCAGACAAAGCGATAATATACATGATGGCTGTCCTATGCCTGACTAGCATTTGATCTAGTGCCTCCTGGTGTTAATCTCTACAAAAGATGACTTTTTTTAAAAAAAAAATAAAATGCTTAAAATTCTGTGTCTGGTTGGCTTCCTTCCAAGAGTTGGTAGAGTTGTTTAAATGTTTTCATGAGTCAAAATGTAGAAGTTTGAAGAAATTAGTAGTAATTTAAAATGTCTGTGCTAGCGTGAAGGCTAATATGACTCCGAAATCAGGCCATGCTAAAAGTAACAACACACAAAGCAGTCAGCGTGAACTCTAATGAGGGAGAAAGTGAGGCCATACATTTCATTTGATAAAACCTTTCCTGATGTTGCCTGCTAAGAGCATCCTCATTCTCCTCCTGCCCTTACCTTGTGTTAGTAAGTGCCACCCCCTCAGTCATACCTGCCACGTTGTGTAACATTGGAGAATTTAAAAATAGCCTGGCAATTAAAATAGTTTGGGGTTTTTTGGGGGGGAGCCAGACCTGTTAATCCGGTTCACAGAACATGGCTGCTCAAACAGTTGTGCTTGGTGCAACAGAGGGGGTGGCAGACAGGCAGCGTTGTGGGGACAGGCAGGGACGGGGGAGGAGCAGGACAGCAGTGAACCAGAACACATGGCCAGGAAGAATTCACCTGGAAAGCCACAGCCTTAGTGAATCCTCATTTTCTGCCTCTGCACCTTGGTGGTCCCCAGCTCTGTGTATGAAGACCCTTCACCATCCCTTCTGGGGCTACATGTTGGAGCATTTGTCTCTTTGTAGACTCTGTGCAGGCTGATCTTGGGGGGTGACCTCTTTTGAAATCCTCCCCAGGCCACTTACCTACCGAGCATCTGAGGAGAGCTATTTACAGGAACCACCATACCCATTTTCATACAAATTAGCCATCAGCCTAGGACTTGCTATGAATCTCAAACAGACTTCTCTTTGTCCTGTTGGATGGGTTTGAAAAGAAAATTTATAGTTTTTGAAGTTAGTGCAGCGAATTAGCAGCCGCTTGTCCAGTTTCTGGTGCATAATATTGTCGTGTTGCAACAGGTTTGTGCAGGAGCCGAGAGGCACTGGTACGCAATCAGGCTTTGGCGATGCACAAATCCTTCCCGGCCACTTGCTCATCTGTAAGTGCGTGTGTCGTGATGAGTGAAAACCTCCTTTCTCCTCTCCCCTTCCGGAGCCCCCTCCTTTATAGCTCAAATGCCCTCAAAGCATGTTGAATTAGCATTGAATTTCTGGTATGCAAGCAGAAAGTTCTGAACAAAATACAACCCTACCGTAGGTAGCCTCTGCTCACTTTGTTGCATGTGTTGACGGAGTGTGGGAAAACAGATGGACCGAGCTTTACCAAATGCAATTTGAAAAGCATGTAAGCATGTAGGAACGAGCGGCATAGGCAGCTATTAATACTTTAAACACTGGCGTTGTAGTTAAATAAGACAACTTTTTTTTTTTTAAACAAACGCCAAGGTTTTTTTTCATAATACCACTAATTGTTAGAACACACTTAAAAGGTGTTTAACTCGCTCCAGCCGCTTTATAATGGCATCTTTCCTACTACAAAAACCAGAGGGAATGAGGCAGACTTGCCCACACAAGCTTTTTTTAATTTACTAGTCTGTAGTTTGGTTTTTTGCTTCAAGATCTCATCAGTCTTTCACATGGTTCGCAGTTTGTGTGCTCTGTTGCAGTCATGTGCCACCACCACACTGACAGGGCTTTGCACGGTTCTCTAGCAATTTGTCAACTTTTTGTAGCTGAGCCTGTTTAACGAGATGAAATGAGATTTCTGTCCCACAGTTCCCCCTCCTCCCCAAGCACGGCAGTGCTAGAGCAGATCTCACGGGAGGTTGATGAGGTTTTTAGGTCAGCTGGTTATTTCACAAACCATCAGCCGTGGAGGAGAAGAGGTATGTCTCTGCAATGAAGCCGGTCATCTCTGTAATAAAGTATTAATAACACTTCCCAGCTCTGATCAATGAGTGCTTTGCAAATATTAGCAAATCCAATTTTGATTCGACTCTTACGTGCCTGGCTCTGCACAGATACAGGGAGAGTGATTTACTTACCCAGTACCATGCATGAGATATGTCATGGGGCCCAGGCTGGAGCACAGAGGTAACGTTTCCCCATCCAGATCATTAGCTACAGCATTTTACCTACTGTTCTCCTGAGGTTGCTTAGAAAGAGATGCTTCTTAGCTGGGAGAACCATAAGAGGTCCCATTGGCACAGGATGAAAGTAGTGTTTGAGGAGATTAAAGTGTTGGGCATGAAAAAAAAGCAATGCTTTGAGTTGGGCTAGGGATAAGAACAGGCTTGGAGAGAGAAGCGGAGAAGACAGGGTCCTCGAAGGGCTGGAGGTAACCATGCTCTGGCAGGCTAAAAAAAAATTAATCAAAAATCTTGCTTTTTATATTGTGCAACATCCTTCTGTGGCAGAATTGGAAATGCTGGATGGGGCTATGGCTTTCCCATGTTTTAGACTTAAGTGACTTGTTTAACATTCTGGTTGACACCAAGTGGCTTCAGTGGGAGAGCATTTACAGTGGGGAAAATAAACCCCATAATCTTAACTCAGTAACACCAGGGTCCTCATGTGGGCTAGGGGTAAGAAAACAGTGCAAAAGCATAAGAACCGATGTCTGGTGGAGAACAGATCAGGGCTTGAAGACAGCAGGCATTCAGAGTGCCACATTGCCACCATGCAAACAAGCAGTCGGTAGATGTATAGACTATCTCTTTGCCAAAACCAGCAGTCTTACGCTGTTGTAACTTTCAAACCATTTTGTTCAAAGTGCTTTGTGAAAGAAGTCTTCTCCTTTAGAAACAGCAGGGGAAGAGTTTTGTACCAGGAAAGCTTAGATGGAGAGTGAGCTCCGCTCCCACTACCCAAAATGTTTGGGGGGTGTTGGGAGCCAGCTGTGCCCCGGTTGCAGTCTTCCTGTCCTGGAGGAAAAGAGATAGACTGAGGTTTCCCGTGCTACTGACAAGGATGGAAACGGTGAGGCGTTTTTGGCATGGGCAGGCATTAAAAGAGAAGCGGCCTTGCAAATTGCTCCTACGTCATATTCTTGCTGTTTCATTGGGCATCCTTATCATTTACCCTCAATGATCTGGAAAATCTTTTATTCAGCTTCACAAGGTATGAATTGTGTCCCAAGGTATTCTAGGCACTTATATCTCTCATTGAAACTTTCTGATGTATTAGTGTACATTATTTATCAATAACTAGGTCTGTGTTTTTTTGTTGTTCTGTTTTTTGGTTTTGGGTTGGTTTGTTGTTGTTTTTTTTTTTTAAATGCTGTTTCTTAGAAGTAGATGTGCAAGGTACAATTGTTTAAGCTTTTCTTAGCGTCTATCTCAGTTTGATGCTAAGAAGCAGAAGTGTTTCAGATTTGCACTCTCAGCAATTTACAGACATCACTCTGTGCTCACAGGAAGCCCCAGCACAGAGTGAATAAAAGGACTATGATGAACTTCTGCAGCCCTTCCCCTTGTGATTTCATATTCAGAAACTTACTTCAGGTTTCACCTTTCTGTCCTGTTTCTTATATTTCCTTTTTCATCATTCTGGTAATAGTATCACTTAGTGAAAAACTGCAATTGGGATTCAGCTTCATTTGGTAGAATTATCCAGGTAAAGTGACGATGATTCCCGTGAAAGAGGATACCTTGCCACTGCTTCATGGGGCTGAGGACAGGAAAAGGAAACGTGCTGATCAGATAGCTTGAAACAAGAAACTAGAGTAAAACTTAGGATTTATTTCTTTCATTCATTCATTTTTGGCCAAGTTTCTTAGTTATCCAGGCTAGTAGGACTCGATGGAGTACATTCTTTTCATTTATAAATGAGCATAGAGGTAAATGCATTCAATCAGAAAAATTTTATTATTAGTCAGTTCAAACCTGTTTTTGTACTTTTTTCCTCCCTTTTTAAAGTTACTTAACTTTAACAGTATATTGTCAAGAGTACTCCTCTTTGCGCACCTAAAAGAAATTTCATTTTAAGTAATATGAATGCAAAGCTGCACAAAGAAGCCCCACCTTCCTTATGTGCTGCTCCCACAAGCCTGCAGCGAGCGTCCCTTGCTTGGAGACGTCTAATAAAAATAGAACATGCAAAGTCTTTGTCTTTTATTTTTCTTACTCTGAAATACTTGCATCAAGAAGATACGAGTCTTGCTGCAGAGAACACCTCTTTCTGAGGTTATTTTTTCCAAATTTGCTTATGCCTTCTGTCTGTGGTGAGAATCTCAATTCAAAACACCTAGCTCAGTCATGATGAGAATATTCCTTCCAGGCTTGAATAAATGGACAGCCATCATCCAGGTAACCCTTTCTGATAATCATTTACCGTGTGATAAGACACCAACCCTTGCACTGCACTCAACCATGGTAAATGATTTCATCTTTTTGGAGGATTTCCAACAAGCCCTTCTTCAGAGAAGGCAGATACAACACTTGGTAACAGCACAGGCAAAAGTCAAGGTTAGCACTTAGGCAGATTTGATATTTAATTGCAACTTCTCAGCCAAGACTGTGACAACTGATTGCTGGTGTGTTTACCTGTCTTGACCCATGGTTTTTAGCACAGCTGCTTTCTCAGAGCAGCTGTGATGAGCTCTGAGTAGCCCCGAAGGCTTCAATAGCAGCACAGGTCCTTGCTTTCCAATATGCTGCTGGAGCCCATAGGTGAGACTTCGCCAACGTCGGCGCACACAGGAGTCGGTAGAACAATCTGTTTCTTGGAAGACTTTACCAGCCAGCTCTTAGGGGGGAAACTCACTGCAGGCCGAAGACCAAAGCCAACGTGCTGTACTGGCTTGGCACTACTCACCGTCACGGGCATGGGTCTCACCCCCTCCTGGGGACCCCATGAATGTGCTTGCAGGCTGCAGTCCTGCCTGTACCACTGAGATATCACAAGAGGAGCCATTTAACAACTGGTGTAGCAGTTTAGTGCTAAAAAATTGTTTATGGTCGCAAAGGCTGCTGAATTGAGTCTTCAGCGTTCCTAGGAGGATGCTGAAACAAGCTTAGACTTTTCTTTAAATCACTTAAAAGTTAAACTAACATCACTTTTTCCAGTCCTGCAGAACGACTTTTGTACCTCTTAAGGTTTTGGATGAGCTCACGGCTGGTGAATGTTTTATGTTGGAGACTTAATAAAATACAAGTGCAAACTTTGCTTTCACTCCATTTTTTCTTTTTTCCCTGTGGGTGTTCATTTTCCCCTTCAGGGGGAGGTGTTTTAGGAGGAACAATTTGGGGGAATATCAGAAAGGAGTTATGAAAAATTACGTCATGATTATTTGCACCAGAAATCTGTTTAAGCATTATTTTCATCTTGTCTGCCACAAGCTCAGTTTTACAATTCAGCAACCTGCTCTTCCCACTCTCCCTCTCTTGCCTTCCTGGAGCCTTCATGTGGTCTCCTGGGTCTGAAGCTTCTTTCCCTTCCTCTATGGTTCTGGTTTTTAAACGTACTCCTTGCTCAAGTGAGAAGCAACATATTAAGGCCACTAAACCAAAATTGGGGCATTTAAGGGTTTGGTCTTTTTGTTTAATCTGTTTTTTGTTTATAATGTGTGTGTCTGTGTTAGCACCTATTTTCTGTTTAGGTCTGAGCGCACAGAGATCGGAGGTCTCTGTCCATAGAGGCTGTCCCCTTAGCTCTGGTTACAGACCAGTACTTTCCAGTTTGACATTCCTGTTCAGCGGTCAGCAGCAGTCAACCCAGTGGCCAACCTGATGCTGCTCATAACCAGGGAGCAGGTGGGAGGAGTCCTGTGCAGATCCAGCCCACCCTTGCTCCACCAAAGAGATGGTTGCTCTTGGTGGGATTTTCTATTGAATGCTGCAAGAAGAAAGGCTTTGAAGTGGATTAGTGGGGGAGCAATGGGAAATGCATGTAAAGAAAGTACGGAGCAGTGGGGAGCTGGGGAAGAACTGAAAAATTCTACCTAAGTGGGTGGTTTGGACAACGGCATGAATACAGCAAGGAGCATGGAAATAAGTGGAAAATGCAGGCATGGTCTGACTGCAGTAGCAGAGAGTCATAGGTAGAAAGTTCCCATTTAGTACAAAAGCTAGTGAGCAGGTCTGGGGGGGTGAGCAGCATCACCCAAGAGGCAGCACAGTGAGGTGGTCTTAGTTGCTGCATTTTGTAGCCACATTTGTGTAGATGGAGCAAGCGGAGCAGCCGGGGTGGGAGCTCACAGCAGATGGGGAGCTCCTGATGGACCAGGAGGAGGTGAAGAGAAAAAGTTTGTAATGGTTTGGGAGAGGAAGGTCGGCTGGGACTCTGGACCCAAGACATACCGTCTTCCAATTGTGGTGTTGAGTGATCTACTGCTCACTGCTTTCACCTTAAAAGAGAAGAGTGAATATAAACAACACAATTCAGTGTTTTCGTGACAGTCTGGAGCATCTGGTTTGAGCCTGAGGAATTGTAATTGTACATTGCTAGTGTAGATGCTTTCCTAATGAGTCTAACAGCTTTAGCACGCCAACAATATTGTATATGCAAGCAAAATGGTTAACAACAGTGAATATCCTTCACTGAGGTGACTTAAGTGAGCAAAAACCTTTTTGAAGTTCTGAAAGAATGAAATGTCTTTGTGCAGAGCGGTGATGTATTGGAGGGAAAAGGACAGATACGGGAAGGGGCAGAGATTTTGCACTCGCCAGCCAGTTGTTTCAGTATAAATTCTGTGGAGGTGGAACTAACCCTTCATAAAAAGCATGCATATTTTTAATTACCCACTGTCAAAAATTATTACATTTCCTCAAAAAAGCGGTTTTCTTTCCTCCTATTTTTACCTTTTAGTTCTTTTAATTACCAGGGATGCTCCCATCTTTGCTCTGTTTGCTCTCGTCGCTGCCACCCAGGTGCAGAGATGCTGTCAGGGAGCTCTCGCTTGTTCCCTGCCAGTGCTGCCGGGGTGCTGCCGGCAGCGCGGTGGGATGCAGCCATCGCCTTGCCGGAGCAGCGGGATGCATCCATCGCCTTGCCCAAGCAGCTGGCAGCCTGCACCCGGCGCCTGTGCAAAATGTGTGGGTTTCACGTCCCGCAATAGAAACTTTAAGGGTTTTGGGGTTTTTTTTTTGGCATGAAAAGAAGGTCCTCCTGGCTTTGGCGAAGTATACAGCGTGGGTTTGAAGTGGAGGGGGCGGGGGAGAACAGATAAAAAATAATAAAAAAAGAGAGAAAGAAGGAAGGAAGGAAACAACCAGAGTTTTCAGTCGACATACTGAGCACTCATCCTTGTGCTTCCTTTCCTTCAGGCAGGAACAAGAACTGTCTCTGTTTTTTCTAGGCCATTCAGGAAGTCTTACAGAGCAATAATAGCCCTGTTATCTAATGGTCAAAGTTTATTTAGGCTTTCACTGCTTCCCCTGCCCACTTGAACCCTCCCCCTCACCCCCCACCCCCCCTCCCATGCAGTTTGCTGGGCTGCTCTAGCCTGAGCTGCGTTTGACAGCCAAATGGGGGAGGGAAGCTGTTGCCTGCGTGTCATTTCCATTACACTCACGCATATTTTCATCTGGAAACTTTTTTTTTTTTCTCCCCTAAAGACAACAATAACTACGGAAAAAAAACCCTATGGCAAGAAAGCATCCCGTTTATCTTCTCAGCAGAGCTTTCGGGACTCGGTCGTATGAGAGACCCCCAAAGTGCGTGCTTTAATCCAGCAGCACTGATGATTTTGCATGACGCTGATTGAAGAAGCCTTCACCCATAGTTACAGATATTAAATGCCTATTTTACTTGGTTATATTTCACGAACAGGAGAATCAGATAAGAGCACTTCTTTATTAATCATTGCAGAAACCCTTATCTTTTCCTTCCTTTCCTCTGCTTTGAAGCATGCTGGCAATATTGTGATAAATTTAGATTGCACGGTGGATGATAAACCCCAAAGAGTGTTTTGTTTGTTGTATTTGCCTAGAAGTTGTCATTCAAGTGTTCCTGATGCTCGGAAGTAATAGTACATTGGGAAAAGAGCTGATGTGGACCGTGCCGTACAGTAATATATGCAGCGACACTGCACTGAGGGAAAAGCAAACATTCCATTATTTTCCCAACTTCTCTTCAGACTCCACTTACTGAACTGGCAGGATACATGGGTCTGAGACAGCAAAGACCAAGTCAGTAGTAATTTGAAGCTCGTTAGCCCTCAGCCCTTTGCCTTTTCCAAACAACACAACAGGCAGGTTTGGCTCTGAAGGTTGAGGGTATATTGTATGCAATATTGTATGCAATATCATATACAATACTGAGAAGGGCTTCTAGCTTTCTTTTTCAGGAGCGGGGTTTAAAATCTGACATCATTAATCTGATTTTGATGATTTTCTCATTATCCATTTGATATTTTCATGCACTGAGAAGGTGGGCCTTGGCTGGCAGATGATGCTTATCTGCCAGTGGGCAGCTCTCAGACAAGGTTATTCCCTTCCGAAGGTAATTCCCTCATTTTCAGGCAGTGAGCAGATCAAACGTGTGTGGCTAGTTGCATCAAATGAAGAAAATTTCAGTGCAGCTTCTAAGTGAATTACCAGGTCTTTTTAACTTTATAAACAAAATCTGAGGGTGTTACTTTGTTAAGATAATGCTACATTATAGAGCAAATTATAGTACAGTGGAACACCTATGGGCATGTGACATTTACAGTAAAGTTGAAAAAGTGCATTATAGTGTGAGCTACCCCTGTGATTACCACATCAGTTGGCACTTGAAAATCTTCCCTTATGTGACATATGTGAAAGAAAAGATCCAGTCCACTCCTTTATGCTGAATCAGAGTCTTTGCAGAGCTACAGTTTCAACTCCTCTTCTCAAATGCTGGCGTTTATTGCTGTATTTGGTTAATCCTGTGAAAGGACTATTTGGCAAGTCAAATATTTAAAGGCTTCTAGTTCTTCCCTCTCTTTCTATAGAGCCAGTGAGTTGTTTGGAAGTTTAAATTGCATTTCTGAGCTCTATTAAAAAAAAAAAAAAAGAGGCATGGGATGGTAGCATCTGTTTTGCAGGGTTTCTATTACAAGTAGTTATCACCCTGTGGCATTACTCAAGCTTTAGAATTAGATTTGTACTAAAAAAAATATGCACAGGAATTATCTTTTATACGTTTGTTCCTCCTCAGTTTTTGTTGAAGATGGTTAGGGCTGAGATTATCAACTGCAAAGTTTCACCAAGGTTTTTTCTCCTGGATTTCCATGTCCTGGCACCAAAGTGGGACCCCCGTGGCCCAACATGTGGGCTGTGGAGGTCTCAGGGTGGGCACAGGCATGCTCCCAGAAAAGGGGGAGTGCTGGTGTAAGGCTGGTGCAGGCTGGCCCGTCCTCTGCGATTGACGGCCAGCCGTGCTGCCAGCCGGCAACCTGCTTGTGCAAATGCACACTCACTGGCTTCTGTCGGTGCGTGCTAGGTTTAGCCTCATCCCAGTGATGCTGGCTGGCCTGGGGTGTGAGCACTGGCAGGGTTCAGAGCAGAGAAAACCAATACACATCCTCCCTAAAAAAAGCAAGCGTATATTTGAACCAGAGCGTATGGATAATGTATGTTCTGCACTCCAAGCACACAGCTCCCGAGGGATCTCAAGGCCCTTTCTGAACTTGCGCATCTGCCCTCGATAGCTGCATGCAGAAATTGCATTTGCATGTGACTGCCCCACCTGCACTCTGCCCACTTAATCCCTCGCATTCCTGACCGCTGAGCCACCAACAGCTGCCCTGGGTTGTTGGCCCAGCCTGTCCCCATGGGGTTTGCGCTGCCGTCTTGCTCCCGGGACCACAGCCGGGAGCCCCCGCTTCTTGCTGCGCTCCAGCAGCAAACTGGGGGTTTGGGGGGGTGTTATAGTTAGTGCAAAGGAAGACCAAAAAGCTCCTCCTCTCCTTAATCTACTATTTATAAGATATCAATAGGACATAAAATGACATCATCATTATTGTTGTTGTTGTTGTTATTATTATTATTATTGGAAAAACTGCTTCAGAAGTTTGCCAAATTTGCAGCTTTAGCCTGCTTACTCCCACCTGGAGTACTGTGTCCAGCTCTGGAGTCCTCAGCACAGGACAGACATGAGTCCCTTGAACCAGGTCCAGAGGAGGGCCACAAAAATGATCAGAGGGATGGAGCACGTCTGCTATGAGGACAGGCAGAGAGAGTTGGGGTTGTTCAGCCTGGAGAAGAGAAGGCTCCAGGGAGACCTTATTGCGGCCTTTCGGTAATTAAAGGGGGCTTAGAAGAAAGATGGGGACAGACTTTTTAGCAGGGCCTGTTCCTTAGCATTGCTTTGGGATAACCTGTGGCTTTGGTTTTGCCATTCCAGTATAATGTAGGTAATCCAACCAACTTGTAGGTGAGCCACTGGAAAAATTGTTGTGCATGAGACAAATCACAGGATCTACTTTTTGTCAGGAACTTTGTGCTGCTTGTTATAGAAGAGGAAGGGAAAGGTGATAAGTTAGCCATGTTAGGGCAAATGGGCAGGACAAAATTGTTATGTGATGTTTGAACCCCAGATTTACATTCATGTTGTACAACTGATTTGTGTTCTTCTGAAAGCAGGTTCAGGATGAGCAGCTGGACATTTTGGCCTGTAAATCCTTTGCATGAGCGCACACTCTGTATGTATGTCATCTTGTGCCATCCATGCAATTCTGCAAAGCTCTGCTAGACAAATAGCTTTTATTCTTTGGGTTTTTAAGCTAAAACACCCCAAATAAAGCTAGTGACTGCTGCCATAGTTCAACACTAATTAGATTAATATTTGCTTAAAATGTTTTGAAGGGGCTTTATGGAAGACAAACAAGCAAGAGGTGAATACGAGCTCTCTCCCCTCCCCATGTGTGCTGCAAGCGCATCTGGAGTGTGTTTGTGACCAGGTGGAAGCTTATGCTGGGTCCTCTGGGGTCTTCTGGGCTGTGGTCCTGAAGGGAGTCGGGGGCGGGGGGCGGGGGGGAGGCTAGGAAGCACACCTCCTGGGGTGGCCTGTCCCCCCTTTGTTGCTGTGCCCAAAACCCAAGTGAGTTGCTGGGATTTTAGGCATGTGGGAGGAGCCTTCATCCATCTTAAGGCAGTTTTAATGGTCTTAAAAAGATACGTGTAAGCCATCTGTTAATTAAACTCTTTAAGTGTTTTGGAGGCTAGGATGGATGTGAGGGCATGCGGAAAGAGCCTTCCTGGATTTGCAGGATGTGAGAAACAGAGTCCTTGAACCTATTCTTTCTCCTCTATAGCTCAAAAGAACATCTGAAGCACCAGTAATAGAACCACTACAGTCACAACTGCCAGTATGTTACTCGTAGAGCTGGTCTTGGCTTTTCTTAAAGGCATCCAGTTGCCATAGTGAATCGTCTTGTGTTCATAAGTCATGCCTTAGGACTCTAATAGATGACCTCCACGTGTACCCAAGGAGAATAAGGTGAGAGGCATATTTTGGCAATCAAATGCAAACCCTGTCATTTATTAAATATGTTTCTCAAGTTAACGAGAGAACATGCTGTCCACAATGCTCCCACAGACGCCGCACACTGAACAGCTTTCCACATTGCAAGAGGAAAACATAA
Organism: Burhinus oedicnemus; assembly: GCA_008921705.1. Taxonomy (NCBI): domain Eukaryota; kingdom Metazoa; phylum Chordata; class Aves; order Charadriiformes; family Burhinidae; genus Burhinus; species Burhinus oedicnemus. The sequence continues at coordinate 1,039,020 of VFFE01006799.1, read as the reverse complement.
TTCCTGAGGCTGTGTCCCAGGGGATGACGTCTGGTGATAACATTTATTCCTTTGGAACTTTTGTTTCTGTGCAGATGGCAGTTGCCATTGATGGAAAAAATATATTGGTACGGTATCAAACTGCACACCCACTTAGGACATAACTCATCCCGTCTATTACACAAGAATATCGTTAAGTTTCTCCTGGAAATGGAAGGCTTTAGACTTTGGGGAAGGTTTGGATTAATTTTGCTGAACCAGATGCAATGATGAAATGATATAAAATTCATGTATTCTTTTCGCTGCGGTCAAGTGATACTAACCACAGCCATCTCCTAAGCATGAATTGTTTAGAGAACATAATTACATTTTTTAAATGAATTAAAACTTCTAATTTAAGTAGTGTTGAGCTGCACGCAAGAAGTTCTAGTCCCGGGTAAAAACCCTGGGATATAACCAGTTTAGTGCCGTATGCTGTATTGAGCTGCCAAAGAAAGCCATCCGGCACAATATTAACAAGGTAGGTTAGATAAAATGTGTGCTGCTGCTCTTTAACAGAGTAGCAGCTGATAAAGTTGTAAGAGCGTTGACAAATGTTTACTTTTGTCCAGCTGCTCAGAGCATTTAAAAAACCCCGAAAACTAAAATTTTCATGGAAATGCTTTTTGGAAATAATTCATCAGATAGAAACTCTAGAATATCTAATGTTTGCTTAATACAAATAAACCCACTTTATTTATAAGGTGGCTTGGGTGACATTTGCCAGCATAGAACCCTTTCTGATGAATTGGATGTTATTCCATTTTCCAGACGAGTCTTTTATTTTCATTTCATGGGCATCAGAGTCTCTTCTCACAGCAATTGCATCTAAGCTGCAGTCCAAGAACCCGAGGCTTCTGAAATACAGAGCAGAAAATGGTCCTGTGCTTCAACAAACTGATGGGAATTTGATTGTTGACTCTAATCTTGTCCTTGGTTTAAGTCAACAGGAGATAAACCTGCAAAGCAAGGGCACAAATGGACACTTAAAAGTTTCTTAGGTGATAAACACTCTCTACTTTCTTTGATTTCAGAGGGAGCTCTGAGGCCACAGCTTACAAACCTTGTCATCTACACTTAATTTCATTTGCTCACTGATGGTCAGAGGTCTATATAAAGCTTCCAAGTCAGGTGAATAAGAGCTTTCACAGCTGAGAAGCAGAACATAAATTGCTTGAATAGTCCCTGACAATTTGTTCAACACACTTCCCTTTTCCTTCTGTAACCTGGTTCTCTTTTCTCATCCATCAGCCAATTACAAGTTTCGCCAAATTGTTTGGATGTTGAAGATTTTTCTTCACTTCTTCACTTAAGAACAGACTTAAATTTTGAGATAAGATCTGAGATCAGTTATTCATGTTGGTTCTGTTGTCTGCTTTGATTTCATATGTAAGCAGCCAACATAACACAAATTGCAACCCTTATGATGATGCATTTACCTGAACAATGTTATTTTTAAATGTCACAGTGGTGTTCTTTGATTCACTCAGCTGTGAGCAGGATTGTTGTCACTTGCCATAGTTGCGCTTCCTTTTGTTAGTGTATTTATTATCTGTCACATGCCTGTGTAATGTGCTTTGGCACATGCCTCACAAAAATACTTCTCGTTTAGAAATGCCACCGCACATGCAACGCTGCAAAGACCATCACAAGGATGCTGCGTTTTGGATGATTTTATTGATTTAATGCATTAAGTTACTTGTTTTTCATACACATTCTTGCCTTGGCTTTGCTGGTGCCTAGTCCAAGGGTAGTGACAGGGGCATGATGTTATCCCCTCCCAGACAATAACCCCCTCATTGACCAAATGTTCCTGAAGAGAAGGATGGGTGGACAGACCAGTGAAAAGCACTGCACGTGCCAGTTGTAGGGAAATTCTTTTCATGCCCCTAGAAAACAAGGCTTTCATCTTAGTGGGTTTCCCCCTTCACGGTTAATAATGAGATTAACATTTTTTCTCTTTCTTTAATTAAAATTCCACCTACTTACATGGGGGCCTGGTACTAAAGTGCTACTGGAGTGAATGGATGGGCTCCTGCTGATGCCCACAGGATCTGATGGAGCCCGTGAGCAGAGCCAGCAGCAGGAGAGAGTCCGATGTCAGCCATGCTTCTCGGCATTCGGGGGCCAGCAGTACCTGAGGGAGGGCTCCCATCCAGGCATCTGGCCTTCTGATGGCTTTTAACTTTATGTCTCCTCTCCTCCCCCTCTGCATATCAAACCGTCAACAACACTGGACTCTTCTAGCCCCTGCAGGAGTGGACTAGGAGTAACGCCTTCTGTCTCCCTCCAGCTGGGCCGTGCAGCTGGCGTGACTTTGAAGCCAGTGCAGTTTCTTTTCTTTTGTTTTAAGTTAGTCTATTTGGAAGAGGGCTGGAATTTTAGAAAAGTGAAATGCATCTCTTTAAGAGTGAGATTAAAACTGCTTTTGAAAACATTAAAAGAATCTTTTGGTGTCTGATCTTTATTAAAAATGCTTTGTTCAAGCTCATGTTTTATTAAAAAAATCATATTAGTGTGTGAAGTATCTTAGAATTACATGCATACTTTTCATTTGAGGAGTTGTATTCATTTGCCGCCAAAGTATCCATGGATATGTTCATGCAGAAAGAGAAGCATCAAGGTAAAGAACACCTTTTCCTAGTGTGCTGCCCTTAGCTGAGGCTCTCCAGATGCACATTTTTAGGGGAACTCAGAGAGACAGAAAATGTTGATCTGACAGCCATCCAAATAGTGTGTTTAGGTTTTCCTGTGAATTAAAATTGAAGGGCTTTTCCTTTTTACTGCCTTTGACCGGTATTTCTGTTGCTACGCTTCTTTGCTTATAAGGTTAGGGCGATTTGTTGTTTGTGTGTTTTGGATTTCTTAACTGTAAACGAGCAGCAGGATTTGATACATACCTTCATAGATTTTTTTTCCAGGCTAAAAGTGACTCTTAACATCATCCAGAATAACATAGACCATTTAATTACATCCAGTTACTCCTTAAAGTGTTACTTCTTGGATTTGGCCTTTCCCTTCTCAATGTTACTTTTGAGCACCAAGGACTCCGTGAGTGGTGGAATTAAAGGAGCTGCTTCTCTATTGATGTTCCCTATGTCTCCTGCATGTGGTACCTCATCACAGTAACTCCAGCTGACCACCCTGTTGGGTTCTCATGACCTCCTTTTCCACCAGCACTGGCCTCTCCTTCCATGAACTGTAGCTTGCAGCTGGGTAGGAGATGGTTCATTCAACTTGGCCAGTGATGGAGGAATGGAAGAACCAACTTTATGCTGGTGCCCCGGGAGAGAGAGGTTGAAGTTTTGACCCAAATTGCACTAAAGTCCATGGAAGGTTTTGCTGTTTTGGCTCTCCAGAGCCTTTATTCGCTAAATAAGGGAGCAGGTACAAGAATTAAAAGATTGTTATGTGGAGCTGTGCCTTTTTTTAAGCTCGTAAGTTGATATGTTTTGTTATTACAGTAATAGAAGAAGCTATATATGAGGTCACATGTAGCAAGGCCTGCACTCATATTTGGTCTGCATGAGTGACTGAGTGGAGACTGGTCTCTCCATTGTTTTCACTGCCTTTTTGCTTGTTCTGGGCAAGATACAGACCAGTAAACAAAAGCATCCCATTGTCAAGTGCTCTGTGGTTTTGGGTGCCTTATTGGCTGAGTGCTCAGACGGAGATGCTGAGGGCTGCTACTTTCAGGTGCTCTTTTGCATCCCTCAGACTCTGTGACTGAAGTTTTTGGAAATGAGCACCTCGGCAAATTGAAATAAAGGTGCCTCAGATTGGGTGCCTAAAAAAGGAAACCTCCTAGATGGTGGTTGCCATTGAAAATTTAAGCTGTATAATTTCTAAAGCATAGAATCAGAATGGTTAGAGTTGGAAGGGAGCTTAAAGACCATCTAGTTCCAGCCCCCCTGACATGGGCCAGGATACCTTCCAGTAGACCAGGTTACTCAAAGCCCCATCCAGCCTGGGCTTGAACACTTCCAGGGATGGGGCATCCACAGCTTCTCTGGGCAACCCGTTCCAGTGCCTCACCATGCACAGAGTAAAGAATTTCTTCCTAATATCTAATGTAAATCTACCCTCTTCCAGTTTAAAACCGTTACGCCTCGTCCTATTGCTCCACTCCCTGATAAAGGGTTCCTCCCCATCTTTCCTGTAGGCCCCCTTTAGGTAGCGGAAGGGAGACCTTATCCCCGGAACCTTCTCTTCTCCAGGCTGAGCAACCCCAACTCTCTCAGCCTGTCCTCATAGGAGAGGTCCTGCAGCCCTCAGCACAAACAGCACTCAGATTGATAGAGGAGACTGAAGCAGGAAACTTACAGCCAAGGATTTAGGAAAGAGGTCCAGGCTTAATTGCCTTTGGCTTTTCCAAACCCATGCGAATCAGAGTATGTGTATTTATCCATGTTCCTGGAAAGAAAACTTTGCCGACTGAAAAAGTGGACTCTTGGTTTTATTTTTCTTCTGGACAATTCCTTTAAAAACAAACAAACGAAAACTTCAGCTACTCAGGTTTTTATATTAATATCAGGTGTTCTTTTTTTAAGATTATTTTTTAAATGCCATTATTTGAGACACTGGGAATCTGTAACAGCAAGAAAATCCATGGGCAAATAACCAGCTCTTTTTCATATTTATCTAACAACTTTGATTTTTTTAGCCTTTTGAGCCCTTTGGTGGGTTTGTATTTGTAGAGGACAGAGCAAAGAACAGTCAATATTTATTCTAGTCAACTGATAAATAACTGGGTGATTCAGAGAAACTTAGTCAGAATACCCTTGTCACGGTCATTGCTGACGTCTGAGACAATGACAAGTTTATTGCTCATTAGGTTTTTGCAGGAGTCCGTAATAAAAACCCTAAACATAGTGAGAGCTCCTAATGTAGGGGCTGGGTGTGTAGTACACATGGAGAGAGTTTGCAATTGCAGAAACTGAGGGAAGGGATCAGAGGTTGACCATTAAGCTCAACCCCCCAGCAATTCCACTTGCCAGAAAGGATTCCTTGTTTGTAAACTCCTCTGCTTAGCAAGGACTGGGCACATAATTAACGTCCTAGCTTTTTAATTCTTAATTTATAAGGCTCCCCCTCCCCTTTCTATGGGTTATTCTCTGTGCTGTTACGTGAGTGGAAAAGGTGGCGTATTTCATATTTTCACTTAGTACTCCCTTTGCAGAAGGAAGTTTGGGAAATATTAGCAGAGCTTTTCTTTTTAACTAGCTGAAGCTCTTCAACCAAGCTTTAGCTGTTCCCTTGCCACCACCACAATTTCTTCCAGCCCTTTCCAGTTATCATCAACAGCCAGTACAGTACGGTCTGCTAGAGAAGCTGCTGCTATCTGAAAAGTCTCCTGCTCTGAAGCTGCTTTGATTTCAACCGCCTGAGCTTTTAGCCTTTGTAGACCAAATGTTAGAAAGCCAAACAGGGTTCTGAAAATGCAGAAAAATTAATTATAGTGGAAGCTTTTCAGCTGTGTATTGAAACAATATAGGATGGTGCTAGAAGCTGGAATGGCCTCATTAGAATAGATCCATGTTTGAAATAAAGCTGCTAACAACTTTGGTGTGTCAGTTAAAGATGTGTGCCAGATGGTGTATGTTTAGTGTTTCTCTAACAATATTTATGGTCCATACATTCAAAAAATAAATCTGTGGCTTTTTAGTACAAAGCACTCTGGTTAATATTTCTATTTGTATTATGTTGCTCATCTTTTAAATAGCTGTGTGTTTGGCAGAGGGGAACTTGATCCTGTTATTTAAGAGTGGTTCTGGTCCACTCAGATTGATAAACACTTATTTGTAAAAATCTTGTTGAAATGCTTTCATGATATTTTTTGAAAGTTTTTCTGTATCTGCAGTAGAGAACAAAATCGTGATATGCAAAATGACATCTCATTGCCTTCATGAGAGCAAACAATTATTCTGGTGGCCACACCTTCTTCTCTGTCCTATTTATTACCTTCACATGTTCTTGATAAATAGAAACCTCAAGATGTGGCATGGGTTGTGAGGGGAGGTGTTTTGTTTTTAATAAAACCCTGCAGGGCTACTAAGAGCTGTTAACAGAGCTCGTATCTCACCTTGCCTCACAGATGAGGGCCATCCAGATGGCTTCCCGCACTCAGATCCAGTCTGCTATCGATTACCATCGTGCTTCTGAATGATTTTGGAGATGTCCATGTGCTCTCAGGCACCGGGGTCTGTCTTCTCCTGTTGGGTTTGAACACTACCATACGAAACGGTGAATGTCCTCAGAGTTGGCATAGAGGCACGACTACGTCGTCCCACTGAAATGTTTGAGATCTTAAATCTGTCAGCCATAACATGCCTCCATTTAAAGTAAATTGAGTTTAAGTAAATTAAGAGCAGAGTTTCTTCACCAACAGAGACAGCTATCTGGAGCGGGTTTATAGTCAGAGGAGTAAGTTGTGAAGGCTTTTACCCACATGCAGCTCAGTCAAGGGGAAGCATTGCTGCGAGGTTAAAATCAGCTGCTTCCCAATAGAGAGGCCATTACAAGTTGGCAGGGGCTGATGCGGAGAGGCTCTCTAGGGAGTTGGGGATGGCGGTTTTCAAGAGGGAAGCCCATGGTACAGGGAGAAAATCCCCCGGGGAAGGAGAGAGTTGGGAATAGTTTTCAGTCTTGGTTTGGTCTCTTTATGCTTGAATTCTCAATGAAAACTTAATGATTTAAAAAGTTTGGCCTCAAACTTTTAGGGAATAATAGGCTAGGGCTGTTAGAAAAGCAAAACATATGTATTTCTTAATGTATGCCAGAGCTTCTCATCTGTGGTCTTTCAGAGGAAACCTTACTTTCTGCAGTGGAGGGGGGAACTGATGCCGCTTGTTTCCCATTCCTCATCGTGCGAGTGTGCTCATTTCTCCTTCCAGCTCTAAGCCTTAGGAACAACACTGAAATTTTATCCAAATATATTACTAATGAGTGCAGAAACGTTCCTGGAAAATCACTTGCTGCCTATAAAATGTCACCTGACTTAATTCATCTGGTGAGGCATTTTCCTAAAGGTTAATGAATACTCTCGCTCTCAAAGATGGGTTTGGCAATGGATTCAAAACTCCCGAGAGGTGGCAAGAAGAAAAAGGAGTCAACTGGCTCCTGAGAGGTCACAAGAAGGAAAAGGATCCCCAACTGCTTTTCTCAACAATCCCTTCACTGTTGCTATTGCACCAGCTGTCTGATGCGATCGCAGAAACCACGGTTGCGAGCTATGGCTAAACCAAGTTACCAGAGCACAGAGAGTGCTTTCTCTTTCCGGGTCTTCTTCCTCTTTCATGCTGATGCATCAGGCATGCGTGAGGGTTGTTTTTGCGCCAGGGGACAGGTTCTTGATCCCTGCATAAACTGGGGGAGTTTGTGTTGTGGTTGGACTGATGATTTGCATGGGAATTTGGAGGGGTTGCTCAACTCCGAGCCTGAAATATAACGCAAGGTGCTCAGCAACTAGATGGCTGCTCTCTTTTCTTCAAAGCTAAAATTCACTGTGTAATGTGCACAAGGCTGCACAGCCTTTAAGTGCCATTGAAACCCTCAGGTTAGGCTTCTAGCATGCCTCATACAAGACTTCCTTGTGGCTTATCCTACAAACAGAGTAGGGGGAAGGAGTTCAGTTTAATTTTAGGGTAGGTCGTGTGTGTGCCCTATCCCTTAAATGCTCCTCTTCCCTCTGGGTGGTGAGGAGAAGCTACCCTGGAGTCCTTTTGCCAGCCTCTTTACTATTCATTCCCCATCATTATGGGGGAGGCTACAAAGCTTCCATCATTTTCCTATATAAATATTTGGCCAATTATATTATCTTGGTTGTGGTGCCTAAGTCAAAGCCTTATGGTGTCTTTTTTTGTAGTTGTAGAGTAACAGCAAGAAAAACCAATCCAGAAGCTGATCAGAGGAGAATGAGCCATCAGAGGTAAAATAAGAGGATGCATTCTCTTTGGTTTCGTGAAAACACACCTTTTTTCTGGGCATCCACCAGTCTTTGTACTCAATACATACTATATTTCTAGGCATCTCTCTCTTTCCCTCTTGAGGGGACTGCCCATGATGTTTCTCTTTGCCACATTTTTTTCAGACTTGTGTGACAAGGAAGAAGGAAAAACTGCAATATAAGAGTCTTTTCCGGAGAAAGGCAGTAACATGCACATCTGGTTTATTATGGTACTGTTTAGAATGAGGAAATCAGAAGGCGTGGGGTGAGGTTTTGTTGTTTGTGTTGCTTTTTCCTCTGGCTTCTCCTACCACACGCAGGCTCAACCCCTGCCACTTGAATTGACCAGCTGCGTTCAGATTGTCCTTACGCTGCTAATGCAGTGAGTGTTGAACAGCTGCATTGCTAGCTACTGCAACAGGGGAAAGCCTGGAGCCTTTTTTGTCCCTGAATTGTTGTGGAGGGAGGTCTAAGAGCGTGGTCTCCCCATGTTCCAACATGGTACCAAGATGCAAAATCAATGAGGTATTGGGATATACCTAATTTCTGCTGGTTAGAAAGGAAATACAATGAGGCTGGGGATTCTGCCTGAAGCAGTGTGTGCCTTGTGGAGTTGGTGTCAGGATCCATTATCCATGCTGCACTTAAAAGCCCAAAGGAGCACTAGGGAGGGGAGGGTGTCTGGGTGTCTGTGAACCGAAGAGACTTCTTCCCTTACCAGCACACCCCTTCCCTGACCTGAGGCACTAACATGGGTATGCTCTTCTGAGGGAGACCTGTCCCACCCCAGCTGCTGCAGAGATTTGTAGATGTCTTGGTGGCTCATAAGGCCACAGAATGCGGTCTGTGGCTTTGCTGGTAAAAAGGAAATTTTATAAACTCTTTGATCGGTTGGGGCTGCGCTGGTGGCCCATGAGGTACGCTGAGGCAGGTGGCACTGCCTTCCAGTGCTGAAGCCTAACCTTCCCTTAGGAAGAGGATTTTCTCCTTTATCCCTCAGTAATGCTGAGTATTTTGTTGGTGTTTGTTGCCTAATACCGCTGGCTTGTTTTTAAAGGTCGTGCTTTATGAAAAGCTACTGTACACATGTTAGATTTAATGGCATGATGTTCAAATAAGGAGGGGATAGTCCAGAGGCTTCTCCATAGACTCAAGCATAGGTCTCACTTTTTCTGGTAAAGATTCTTTGCTGCTCCACAAGATACTGCTACTTATGCTTAAAGCACTGCAGATGCTTCAGCTCTTTCTTTAAGCAACAGGCACGTTATCGCTGCTGTTACTGAAGCTTAATGCATTAATATAGCAATTGCTTCCCTAGCTCAATCACGCCTCATTAAGAACTGTGTGTACTGACCTTCTCCATTTTTTGGGGAGCGTCAGACCTCATGGCTTATGATGCTGGTGGTGGCTTGCTTGGAGAGCCCAGCTATGCTCTACCTGTAGTGCATGCAATTAAGCAGAAGCTCTCCCATGTTGAAGGTCCCAAGCAGCAAAGAAGCCTTCTGGCCTAATAAATCCTGGAGACTGATCTGGCCAGAAAATTTCTTTTATGTCTCCTTTAGTTGTGAATTGAGTTTTGATTACTTCAAGAACTTTGTATAGATGTGCATTTCCATTTGTGAATCATGACATCATGGTCATGAGACTATGCAATCTCAGCTGGGTTTTGCACACAGGGGCTGTACTTGGTTGTACAGATGTTTTCAGCAAACAGTTATATCAGAGATATCTTGTAAGAACATTTGTTGTAATTTGTCTATCTGGATGTTGGGTTTTTCTTTTTTTTTTTTTTTTTTTTGCTTCCCAGCAAGATAAAAGAAGAGCTGATTTGATGCATGAAAGGAATGTTGGTCCTAAACCAATTGTTTATTATTTTCTCTAGGCCAGTATGAGAGAGAAAATGCATTGGGTTAACAGCAGTTGACTGATCTGCAGTCTGTTTTTCTTCAGCATCCTCAAAGTCTCTGAACTTTGATCCAGTTCTTCTAACTGAAAAAAAGAGTAACACCTGTCTCATAGAATTAAGCTTTTTGGCTCTTCTGGTGAGGGGCCAAAGAAGAACAGGACATTTTTGTTTACACTTAAGGTTTTGTTGCTCTTATGCTTTATCAGTACTACTGGGTGAAGTATGAAATATATTGAAAGAGTGTAAGGGATTTGCTGCACCGATAGACACATTTAAATAGAAAATAGGGAAAAAAATCAGCTGTGCGTGCGGATTTCATGGATGTTCTTTGAAAGTACTATTTTAAATTTATTTTCTGTTTGTAGTCTGTTTTTAGGATAACTGCTTTAAGAACAGCTGTGTAAGTACGTGAGTTTTGTGATAAGCTATTATGAAGAAGGCAACTTGGGAAAACAATTTGAAGCTGAAACAGAGGTACATACTAGATGTACCAGCTACATACAGATGAACTGGCTACTTCATAAGCAGAATTATTGGACTCTCTATGAATGCATTTCTCCAGATTAATATTATTAGAAGCTCAGGAAAGATGCTTAGCTTTTGTATATGGGTGTAACTTTGTTACTCAGCATGTATTAAGTGCCTAATTCTGTTTTTCTGAAGTCATTGGGATCTTGGCTGTATATAAGATTAAGTGCAGCTATGAAGCTGTTGTGTGTATATTTGATATGTCTTGATGAGATTCTTGGAAGTTAATTCTACCCTTGTAATTTGGCATGAGAGAACTGGTTGTGCTCAGTATCGTAATTCACACATCACAATACAAGAGTCAAAGTGACATGCCACTGTACACCCTAACCTTCAGGCAGCTCACATTTACTGTTTTCTTTTGCTGGGTGCTAAGTCATGACAAACTCAAACAAGCATGTAGCATATAATGTCAGTTCAGTCTCGTCTGCAAATAACATTAGCAGGGCCGGAAAAGATTGTTTTCTGTGATGGCAGTTTTGGTTTTAGTTCTCGAATGGGCATAGTGGCTTTTGTAGCTTAGGAAGCCTTTTTCATGATGATGTCGCTATAGCTCAAACTTTGAGAAAGGATGGAAACAACCTTTGAAGATTTTTTTTGTGCATGATTTTCAACATATTTTAATATTAAAGCCTCTTCTTCTTTTGCAATTGTATTGTTTACAAAGAAATAAGATGATCATAAATTTTTGGCAAAGCAGTTTTCAGGGGGAAGCTGCCTGCAATTGAAATATAAGCAGATCTTCAACACCAAAATTGTCACTAGTGTGTCTGGGATCCAAAAGAGGAGCAGATCTCATTCTGGGCAGATTCTGCTATTTAGGATAATTGTGTTGATAACAGCAGCCTCATTGGTTTTGGATTTTAATAGTATCTTTAAGTGTCTTTAACAATCTTTAATGATAAAAATGTGCAACAGATGGAAGTGCACCACGGGTCCTTCTTAATTTAAGTGATCCCAAACCACAAAATGCAGTTGGAGAGCACAAAGAGGCACGCTCTGTCCTCATACTACAACATCTTACCTTTTAGCTATCCCTATTCCTGTATGCTTTTTCTTGTTTCTTGTCTTTATATTAAATCCATCCAGGTTTAATATAAAGAGTATTAACATAAAGGTCCTATCCAGTCTAGGAAGCCAAACATATTAGAAAGCCTGGTGTATTCATTATCATGTTCAGTGCCTTCCAAAAAGTTATTTGATAGTGAGTGAGGGGGGAAAGAGAGAAAGGATTTTTATCATCCTGGTTTTTTCATTAAGTTTAGGCGGAAAAGATTTCAGCTGAACTTCTAATATACAGGACAGAGGAGAATACTGTGAAGATCCTCTGGGTACTGCAGAGTGAAGTGAAAGGTAGGAGAATGGTAGAGGCGACTTCTGTTTTTCGTTGCAAACAAAAGGTCACATTTACCAACTTGGAAATGCTTTGGAAAAGTAAATGGTTGCCTGTTCATCAGTTCTAGGGCCATTTTGGGAGCTTTTTAATAGACTGTGTAGTCTACTGCCTACAAGTCTTTTTTGCATACACACAGGATGTGAACTTTCTTTTCAAATACGTATTTTAAACAGTGCCAGAAATGTACTTTTTTGTGTCACAATAAGACTGAGGGGAAGGAGCCTGTGTTTCTGGTTTTGAAGGCAATCATTGCAACCCCGCTAGAAATACTGTGTCATTTCAGCAAAGTTGCTCCTCTGCCCAGACTCTGGAATTTCAAGCAGACTTCCCAGCAAGTTATAGTTTGATCGTCTCAGCTGGACACTAGGCACACGTGGCCGTTTTAATGGTGTGCCCCCTTCCAGAAGAAGAGATCTGCCAGAACCCTGGGTCAGGCAGGTCAAACCCACAGAGCCTGGGAGAGGATGCTCAGCTGGCCAGTCCGGAAAGGGCTTCTCTTCCTGCTCTAGCAGAAACTGGAGCCTGTTGACCTTCAGGCTATGGTTTGAGCCTGTCTAGTAGCAGAGCAGATGCTATGAAGAGACTTGAGTATCATGACTGGGGGAGGGATTTGGGTTATTCAGCTTGTTGCTAACTTTTATAACTGATGGTACACACTAAGCAATGACCATAAACAGATGACAGCAATGTTAGTTTGACAATCAGTTTTCAGCTTTCCAGGATTTCTTTTGAGTTGTTAGGCACTGAAGCCTCACTGACAGAAAGCAACGTGCCATATTTGCTCACGTAATGGTTGTCAGCATATAAAGGCTGTCCAGCAGGTGACCTATCCCTCAAGACCAGGAGAAATGGGTGCATTTGGATTTATCTTGGCTTTAGATGAGATGCCTGCAATGGCTGCTTCCTAGAGTTTGGGGAGGGGGGGAAAGGAATGGATTGGAGGAGCTGCAGCCATGGTGTGAAGAGGTGCAGTGGTCCCAAGGTATCTCCTCCCAAACCCCATGCAGAAGCATATCTCCTTCCAACTGATCTGAGACCTGGGGCATGTCCCTGGCTCTGTAAGTTGAGGACTTGGTAGGTTACTAAAACAGGCCATATCCTTTCTGGTTGAGCAGTTTAAGTGAGTTAACAATAGCTGTATGAAGGATAGCTTCACCAGCTGTACTTCAAAGAAATTTGGGATTCTATAGCCCAAGCTCTTTGATGCAGACCATGTTTGTATTTTTTGTTTAGATACCTCGTTATAGGGGTTCTGTTTTTCATTTGTGCTATTCTGAGGACACCAGGATGAAAATCTGGAAGTATAAACACATCTGGAACTGGGATTCCTTGGGGTCCTTGAGTCAACCTGTTAGAAAACAGGAGAAAAAAAGTCTTGTCTTGACTGATGACCTAGAAGAAGATTTAGAGCCTGCAGTGCAGTGCCTCCATGCTTCTCTGGTACCCAACCATGTTCAATTAATTTCATGAGGATTTTAATTTCTTCAGCAGTAACAAGTATTCAGCTCTTCATTTTTCTAGTCAGAGAATAAAATCAGATGCCTGACTTATGTATTGAAGCCCAATTTCTGTTTTCACATTCATCATCTGAAAGATAATTTGAGCTCGACCATGAACATTTTGCATCTACACTGGCTTTTTACAAAGACAGACAACACAATTACCCACAATCGATTTTTCTTAGTAAGACAGAGGAGAAGGCAAGTTCATTTCTCACTAGTGTAATTCTGAGATTATTTTTTTTTAACAATAAAGAGAGCCAGGAGGAAATCACAGGAATGTTTATCTCAGAAAATGAAATTTATATCACCTTAGTGGGAAATTGAACTTGGATTCATAAGAGAAAGAGGAAAAAGTTCATGTAGATGTTTGCTTCTTTGGAAGTCATGTGTTGGTTTTTTGTGTTGGTTTGTCTTTTTTTTTTCTGTTGGCTAATTAAATACAATCTTTTAATAACACATTGAACACTGATTTCTCTCTAACAAGGTGAAACACTAAGATGGTCTCTCAGTCATCTCAAAGTCCAGCATGTTGCCATTGGAAATTATCATTGCAAATACAAAGAAAAGAGCTCCTGTTGGGCTGATCCCTGCTCTGTTAGCCCTTCTGAGCAAGCCACAGCCAAAACCTTGCTCACTTTAACCCATGCTCAGAGGTGGGGTGTGAGCAGGCTTTGTCAGGGACAGAAAGCAGTATCTGGAGGAATAGAAACATCTTTATGGCCTGGTTCTTTTTCTGTTTCTGCCAGCTGCAAAGACAGTATTGTTTAATGCTCTGCCCAGCAGTGTCCTGACAGTATTTTAGTCTAACAAATGGACCTTGGCCAGCATTTAGAAAACAACTAAGAAACTATGATCAACCATATGCAACACCTTAATATAGCACGGACAGTTTGTGTAGGAGAGAGGACAGGCGCAATAGAAGATAAAGCCTTACATTTAAAGCTTTGGCTATTAGGACGTGACTGTGAAAAACTGGTTTATACCTCTGCCTGAATAGTGCAGATCAGCTGGAGGAAATAAAAAGGTGGAAGGTGGACCTGTTCCACCAGCGATAACAGTTCATCGGTCAGTTTGGTGGAAGAATCTCTTCCCTGCCATAACTGTCCTCTGTGTGGGGAGGATTGGGGTTTTTTTTCTGAAACATCTGGTTCACTCAAGGCAAGGGAAGATCTCATTGTTTACACAGAGCGGTTCATATTGCGAGCACAGACACTTTAAAATAGTAGCTCTCTCTTTTGGTATGTTGTTCATGGAAAGGCTTGCTTTCTGGCATGAAATAAAAGGGAAACCCGTGAGAAGCAGCTAATTATTGAAAGAATATTAATAGAGGAATGACAGCTTGGACCACCCCTGCTAGGCTAGGTTGCTAAACTGAAAAAATGGAGCTGAATGTCTTTATTTGAAGTGTATTATCATTGCTCATGAGTCACGAACTCCTATAGAGTTAAAACAGTACAAATCCTGTTATTTCAGGTGGTTGTGTAAACTGCTTCGTTTCTGTGTAATTCTGCGGCTCCTGGTAAACATGAGGCAGAGAGGAGAACAGAAATAACCACCCCTTGTACTCAAACCTTCCCTGGCGAAATTCTGCTTTTATTTGAGGGGAGGTAACATGAGTGATTTTGTTAGAAAAAAAGGTACAAAATAAAGTCACCTTTTTTCCCCCTTATGCCCACCAGACAGATCTGTGAGGCCCTGAAGCAAGTCACTGGCAGGCAGGATGGACTGTTTGGGAGCTAAGAGAAATATTTAAAGGCTGTGTAAATATAGAGAGCATCAGTGCATAAACCCTTCTGGTAACTAGGTGCTGACTTTCTGTTCACTCCACAAAAGACTGCATCTGCCTGCAATAGAAAAAGAAGAAGAGGTGGAGACAGCTTGCTGTTCCCTTCCCTTCAATACCCTCCCATGTGAATTAAAATGCTCTCACTAGGTCGCTGTCACAGCTTCGACTGCCACCAACTTCCCATCCCATGTCACTGTGCACAGCCGTGTTAGATTTAAGCTGAAAAGTTGGGCTCTGCAAGGTCGGGGAGGAGCAATCCCTGCTGCAGAGAGCTGCAGGTGCTGCATGGAGGTGAGCCCTTCACAAATCATGGGTCATGAGTAATTTGCATTTTTAAAGGTATTTTCATTAATGTGACACGTGTCATTGCGGATGTATTCATGTGCTGGTACCAACAGTGCGCTCTGATAATTTGCTAAAAGGAAAGGAGAACTTACTAAAAATTTGTAAATTTTTAGGAGCAGGTGTTTTTTCCCCCAAATTCCAAGAACAGCTTTTCTCAGTTTTTGGTTTCAATAACTTTTCATCCATAAAATAAGTTTTGAAAGCAGAAAGGATGGGGAAGCAGACAGGTTTATGCCAATGCTGAGAAGGAAAAAAAAAGATTAATCTTGCCACAGCTCATGCAAAGCCCCTTCTGTGTGCAGAGATGGGCTCAGCTGTGTATCTTTGAGGAAAAAAAAGCAGGTGATCTCAGATCACTTTAAAAAGGAAGGTGGGGTAGTATGCACACATTATCTATTGGTTAATAGTTGTTCTCTTCTTTACAAGTAATAAGCTGCAAAGCAAGAAGGGACAGGCATGACAAAAATAATTGGGAGCTCTTGCTTTTTCCCAGATGAGTCAGTCTTCCTGAGAATATTACCTTTGCCATTTATGCAGATGATCAAGAAAAAATGCGGAGATTTAAAGAAATACTCTCAAGTTCGCATGTGGATCAACCGTACTTTGAAACCTGCTTCACACTGCCGTTGCTCATGTTCCGTAATGCAGTTTTTGCCTTGCAAAAAAGCTTAAGTTACTTAATTTTTTAGGGCATTCCTGGAATTGGGCCATAAAAATGTGGATCTGGATAAGCACTGCCTTGCATGTTTTACGCTATGTCCAGAGATCCTGTTGCCAGGAACACTTGAGCATCCGTGGGGAAAACCCCTCCAGTGTTTTTGCCAGCACTGCAGGCAAAAACAAGATGTGAAACGCTGGGCTGAATTGCTGGTAGTTTGAACAGGGTAGTTTCCCATGGCAGGCAATTCAGGGAGACGTGTTTGCTTCGGGGCACAGGTAACTGCATTTATTATTGTTCCTGGTACTTACCGTGTGCTGTGGACTGTGTTCTGCCCTGCGTCTTTATCGCTGCAACTTCAGAGGATAACATTAAGTGAGGGCAGAATTTGATTTAATAACCCCAAGCACGTGGCCTGTGGCACTCCCTTCATGCTGTCATTCAGAGGGAGTATTACGGAAATTACTCTATACAGAGCATTTTGCAAAGTATTTCAGTTTTCGTTGTTGTAGCACTGGAAATTAGAAAGGGAACTGTACCATACTGCATAGGAAAATTCACATTATACCTGATGTAATGTCAGCTACGTATATGTACATCGGAACCCCTTTGACAATTAGCAACCTTGATCAACTATGCAAATCAGCCCCACATGCTATAATTTACTTGAGGGAGAACAGAGAAGGGTGGTGAGCCTGTGCAATAACTCTGTAGGATTTCTGCAGTGTGATTCTCTTCTTGCCCTGCTTGGTGCATCTGCATCCTGTCAGGTGCCACCGTGGAGAGAAGGGATGTCAGAGTCATGGAGGTGGAGGTGGGAGAGGTGTTGGTGTCCCCAGGGGCACCTAAGTGGCTCCAGCATGTATTTCAGAGAGGCCTGAAGAAGCAATAACTTGCACTGACTTCAGACTTCCTCAGGCTCTGGCATCAAGTGGACCCGTGTTTCTTCATAGTAAAATAGTGCATCACACCAAATCCTATGAGTAATTCCCATTTGGCCTTGCATTGGCTGCCTCTGAGCTGTACGTGAAGGGTACCAGCAGCAATAAAATCTTGGCTAACACCTGACAAGTAGCTCCCTTGTCCCTCGCTGGGCGTAATTCTGATTTGTAATGAGACGCAACCTATTTATTGAGGACGGGTTTTGTCCTGTCAAATTCCCAGTGCCACCCTGGGTAGCAGCCAGCAATGGCAGAGCAGGAATGTACCTGTGGGTGGGAAAGCCAATGCTGTCCTGTGTCCCAGCTGGTTTTGTTGCCCTGCTTTCCTCTCATCCCCCAACATGTAAAAAGCGGACTTGAGTGGGTGATGGATCCCAGAGAAAAGTCCGTCCCAGG
Source organism: Burhinus oedicnemus (assembly GCA_008921705.1). Classification (NCBI taxonomy): domain Eukaryota; kingdom Metazoa; phylum Chordata; class Aves; order Charadriiformes; family Burhinidae; genus Burhinus; species Burhinus oedicnemus. The sequence continues at coordinate 1,021,599 of VFFE01006799.1, read as the reverse complement.
AGTGGGTGGCTGGACATTTCTCCTGCGTGTCATGTTTTGCTGTGTGTGGTTTGGATTTTTCTGTTTACAGCCCAGAAGCTGACTCCATGGCCATATAAACCCGGGCCCGAGTTAGCACACGCCATCAAGCAGCTGACTGCACCTACTCCGGCTGGTCGCTGCCCCCTCCCCTTCTCTCTTCCCGAATGCCATGTCTGTACCTCGCTCTGTGAATTTAATTTTTTTTAATTATTTTTGATTTAATGCATCTGGGGGATGCTCTGTATTGCAGCAGAACGCTGGTTTCTCTGCTCAGCTGGTCTGTGGCTTGGGATGGCAGGGCAAGGGCTCTTACAGCCCACAGTAACCTTGACTTCAGCCAGCCATCACACTGGGGCAAGTTCATCATGGGGGCTGAGACCTGGCCCAGCCTGTCAGCAGTGCCACTGCACGATGAACCACTGAACGGTGGGCAGGATGGCTCTCAGCACCCTGTGGCGGCTGAGAAACTTCCTGACATGACCTTTTGGGGCTGGAAGTGGAAATCTGGTGGAGCCGAGTGAGCTGGTTTCGCTTGGCTTGCTGCAAGAGGGTCTTTAGTGTCCCCAAATAAATGTAAGCCATTATAAGAAAGCCAGGGCTGTAATATAAGGATAAAACCCACGCACTTTAGTAGTTGGAATGATTCTTTTTTTTTTTTTCTTTTTAACAATACCCACTCAGCATGATTGGTGTGTTGTTCAGAAAATCGTGGTCCTGCTCTGCTCTGGGGAACACCGTTACTGCCTGATGCTCAGCCCGCACTAGGAGCTGAGCCGGGGGCAGCCCCGGCAGGGCAGCCGGAGGCATGGGCAGCTCACGCCGCTTCACATGGAAGCTGATGGAGACATCGCGGGGCAATTCAGATACTTTTGGATCCGGCTCCTTGTTGTGCTCCCTGAGCAGAAGCGTCACCTCTCCCCTCTGCGACTCACTTGGTGTCCATGCACGGGGGGTCTGCTTCTCACAGATGACTCCAGCACCTGATTTTTCTTATAGCTGCCATTAAGAGAGCCATCGACCACTAAATGTAAAACAAATCCTAAAATATGTCTGTCTTAAGTTTTTGCATGTTTTTCTGTTGTTATTTGTAGTGGGGGTTATTTATTTCTTTTTCATTCAACTCAGAGAACTAAACAATCTAGGGGTTTTGGGTTTTGTTTTTTTTTTTTTGTCCACAAGGGAGTTTTACTTGTGGCTCCTGGAAATTGGCACTTCACTAATGCCTAGCACTTTGTAATATCAAATATTGGCAGGGATTCGCTATTACTGGTCACAGAGGAGATTAAACACCTCCTGAAAATGGATAAATACACGTAGACATTTTAATAAAGCGATAAGGCACAAGGCCCCACGCATTGACAAACAATAACTCCACTGTTTGTTATTAAATTTACTCTTGGTAAATTTACTCAGAGCGTGTCACAGCCCTGATTTTCAGCTTGCAAATGGTTTTGGATGGCGCAGATAACAAGGCAAAAGGATTTTGCTTTTGAGGGTTTCTGGATTATGATGTCAAGCAGTGGGAAAGGTAACAGCGTTGGCTCTGGGATGGGCACAAGGATGCAGGAGTGATGCCCCCTGGCCCGTGCCAACCCACCCGGGCTGCAGCCCACGGGCACGCTCCTCAGCACAGAGTAAGCACTTGCCTTCTTCACTCCCGGCCTTTGCTTTTCTAAGACCTTTCTTCTTTTCACCTTCTCTTTGCTATATTGAGAGAGGCTGGGGGAGAACAACCGTCTAGGTCATTGCTTTCTGGCTGCTTGTTTGGAAGAAAGCAGACTGCAGAGGGTGGGCATTTAAAAGAAAAGAAAAAGCTGAATCTCAGTGGTAAAATGCCACGTGAAAAGGTGAAATCAAATAGAACACAAGACGAAGAAACATGTAGAGAAAGCCTCGGAGGTGTCAGCAACACAACAGACTGACAGCGACTGATCACAAGGGGAATGGCCCTGCTATTGATGACAGGAACATTTGTCTTGGCAGACTTTTGGCTCTTCAGTACTGTGTCCTAGTTCAGGTGGTGGAGGGTGCATCTCAAAACAAATGATGAAACAAGATTTGCAAGATTTTCATTTCTCCCTCTTACTTTTAAGATGTTGATGCTCATTTGGCCTTCAGAGTAGCACATGTTAGGACAGAGTTTGTACATGATAAACTACATGATCGTTTACATTATGGGCAGTTTTATCACTTTTTGGACTCATTTGAGCATCCATTTTAAGGAGGAAAGCAAAGATTAGCAAGCACTTTCTCATCATGTGGTTCTTTTAAACAGTGCTGGCTGCTGTGGACCAGGGCACACATTTTTGGAGTAGGTAGGGGAATGCACTGGGACAAGGCACGGATGCTGGGACCGGTAGCTTGCTACACTCCTCTCCCTCCTCTGCACCCCCAGTATACCGTGGATGTACATCCTGGTAATTGCACAAGCAGCCCTATATAATATCCCCGCCTTCCTCCCAGCATTTAAACCAGGGCCCTGAGAGCTCTGCAAAAATAAGAAGGATTCTGTTTCGATGGTGAAGACAGATGCTCTCATTTTCATCCAGGAGAGAATGTAGTGCCAGATGCCTTCGGTGGGGATAAGAGTGGTCACACAGGCTGCGGAGTGCAGGAAGATATGACTGCCAAAGAAGTTGTTTTGACTGCAGCAGAGAAAATAGAATGTGAAAGCCATTAAGGAAGTATGAGGGGGAATTCAGGGCTGCTGCCCTCTTAGAGGATAACTTCTTACTGGAAGGACTGTTTAATCAAAACTCCAGACAGACCAATTATCTAAGTTAGGGAAGTTATTCCCCTTTCTGCCATAGCTTCACTGGTACAACGTATGTGCACATTCATCTTGAATTTAAGGAGTTTTTTGAATGCTTCGTGGCAATGAGACTAAGACTAGTTTTTCTTCTTGCTTATAACTTTTAAAAGTATGATGAATTTGGATTTAATTAACTGAATTGTCTTTAAACTGTTCTTAGTTGGTGCTGTCCATGAGAGAAATGTAAATCTGGAGTAATTTTTCCCCAGTCAGTGGCATTGCTTCTGTTTCAATGTGAATGTAACTGAGAGCAAAATCTGATCGTCCCTGAGAAAGCCATCATCCGCTAGTTTAAAAGGAAGGCTGCAAGCTCAATAGATTATGGAGAATATTATTAATGGTCTGTCACGCAAATCTCGCAAATTTGCTTTATTAAGAGGTAAGGCAGGGTTAATTCGGTTAACAAAAAGGACTTTTTATTTTGTATTTTTTTTTCAATTCATTGTATTTGACATCAATCTTTAGAAAGCACAAAAAGAAGAGCTCTGATGCTGGCAAGGCCCGGGGCATGTGATTCATTTTATACATGTATATGAGCTTTCCTCCTCCCTCAGGGGAGAGAATGTCTTCAAATGCACGTTTTTTCACATTCCCCTTTTAACGCAGCTTGATCCTACAAATAAATCACTACTCACTGTTTATGTTATCACTGTGAAAAAGTTTGTGAAATCACAGATTTGGCAGCATGGTTTCGCAAACATCCTCGAATAGGAGAGCACCGTCTGGGAAAAGTGAAACGTTTTATTACAAGTTGGTCTTTCAGCTTAGATGTCTGCAATATCTGCTGAAACACCTCCGCCCCTTGAGAAATATGGGAGTAAGACCAATCTGCCAGCACTTACAGTATCACCTTAAAGTCTTTAGTAGATTTTTTATTTCAGCCATAGCCTGGGCTACTTTTGGTACTGTTAGTATAGAAGTTTACTTCCTTTTATATATATAAGGGTTTACCTCTTTTTATTTCTGGTGATTTTTGGACACGGGGAGATGACAGTATTAACTGCACATGAGAGTGGTGTCTCAGAGCAATAAGGCTGTGTCACAGGTGTAGCCCTGCGGGTCTGTCCCCGGGGACACTGCAAGGGGACAGAAGCCATCACCACTGTTGTTGGAGCACGTGGAGGTGCCACCGAGAGGTTAGTAAAGGACGCAGAAGTTGTTGGTAGAATGCGACATCCATTGTGCTCCAGAAATATTTTGTTGCTTGCTGCTCAGAAGCAGACAGTACGAAAAAAAAAACCCAACCAAAATTGGTCATTAGCATCACGGTGAATTTTAAAATGCTGTTGTCAACCATTCTTGAAAACAGCTTTTTTTCTACCTGAAAAGTATAAGTGGATTATATACGACCATGCAAATAATATTTTTTAAGAAAGCTGGTAATGAGCAGAAAATTATGGTTCTGATCTTCCACTTATCTCCCTCTAATTTGCAACCAGCAATAACAAACAGCATGTGGAAATAGAGCCTTATTGCTCCCCCTGACCTCTCTGACCTTGCCTGAGACAACATTTGCATTTGGCTTACTGAGTAAGTTTTGTTTTTCTGATAAATATTTGGTTTGCTTGGAAAAAAAACCCCATCGGGTTAATTGTGGTTAATAGTTAGCCAAACAGTGACAGGTAAGTAAACAGAGCTTTACAAACAAGGTGTGCAGAAGGCAGCACTGGGTATTTTCTGAGGCACTGCAGACAGGTAATTTATCAGGTACAGCTCATAGAGCCTCAGTGACACAGATATGACTGTCTGGGTTTTTTTTTTTAAATCATATTTGCCCTCAAAAATTAACTTAGATTTAAAAGACCAGCCTTCCTTATTTCTCTGCAAAGGGTGTGAACACCAGAAAGTTGCATTGATTAAGAAGGAAATGAATCAGAGGTTAACTCCAAATTGTGTCAGTTTGGATTTTGCCGCCATGAAATGTGTTATATGATGCTGGAGACAGACAGGATGTTTAAGTGTACAGTAAAAGGTGCATGGCCAGGAGACTACCTGTAGGAAAGTAATTCTTGATGGAATTTCACAAGCTTAAGTCTTCACTGAGAGATACGTTATCATCTCCAGTTTTCCCGTCACTCCTCAGTCACAGAATACCCGGGTCAAGCTCGTATTACATATAGTTTAGAAGGAGTAATAACTACTTTATTTAAGAAGCAAGCGATTTAATCTGTCATCAGGCAGTCAGGACTCTACATGCCTATGCAATAAAATAAGGTCCCCATATTTTCAAGGAAGGAAGAAAGCCACACAGCTGTACAACCTTTATTCTGCCTTCGAGACCATGCACAGCTTCAGAAGGTGTTTTGAAGGAGAGGAAAATTTAGGTTAATAAAGTAATGGAAATAGTCAAAAGCTTTAGTTGTATTAGATCAGTCCTACCATGTTGTCTTTCTTGTTGAAATGGTTGGGTTTTTGCTTTTGTTTTATTTTAGGGAGATAATTACTTACTTGGACTTCAGTAACCCAAGTAAAAAAATGAAATGGTGGAAGTTACTATGTATCTTGAAGGAAGTGAAGTTTAGTAGAGGAGTTTGACTTTGGATGAAGATCTGATTAAAAAGGACACAACATTGTATCAGAAAAGCTCTGGAGACAGTTGTCTACTGAGTATTCTTAAGAGTTGTTCTTGGGACATGTCTAATTAAATATTTTCATGAAGGATCTTGGCGCAGGATGTAAGTTTGTCCAACTGACATTTCACGAGAGAGATATTGAGAAGGAAGAGGAAGGTCTGGGTAGCATTTAAGTAGAATTGAAGGATGCTAAGAAGTGGAATAAAAGTTAGATAAAGTTGTGCAGAACCCAAAAGTACGTACGGACTCTGCTTTAAGCTGGAAGAACGGTGGAGCCCTTGTGTATACGCAGAAAATAAGGATACACTGTGCAGAAAGTGCCAGTAGGGATAAAGCGTTAACACCATTTACAATGCACTGCTAAGTCTGCTCCAGGAATGCTGTGTACAGTTCTGGTCCCCAGCTTAATGGAAGATGGATATTAATGGGAAGAGGTATAATAAAAGGAAAATAAGGGAAAATACCTTGTTTTATGAGACAGGGCTAAAGAAATCTGGCTAGTTGAATAAATCAAATTAATCTGGGACTTGGTATATGCATTGGAAAAGATTATACCAGAACTGGGGGACAAGCTACTTTAACGTAAAGAACAATGCTGGTGCAATTTATACAAATGGTATGAAAGGTAAAGCCTGAGTTTAGGCTGACCATTTAGAAGAAAATTTCATAAATGTCAGAGTGGTGAAGGTCTGGAGCAACCTCCCAAGAGGCATGGAGGGCCCCACTGCCTCGCTGGAGCTCCATGTGTCCCTGGAGGGAGGTGGCATGGCACACCTGAGCATTACATAGGAGCCTGTAGGAACGTTATATGTCCCTATAGGTTACAATGGATAAGTAATTTGCTTATAGCTATCACTGATGTCATTCATTCCTATTAAATCTACTAGTTGTTTCTAAATTAATAAATCACAGGCAAGTTAGGTCTGATTATGACCCAGAGGTTTGTAGTGAAAAATGATTTATGTTGTGTCTCTGTTGAAATATTTAGCTTTCTGCAAAAAAGGAACATGGTATCCTATGCAGAGAGGATGAATAGTTCTCTGGCTTTGCTTATCTCTCCCCGTTGACTGCCAAGGGTCTAGTGACAGCTGATGTTGACGAGTCCTTTGAACGCAATTGTGTCTGCTGTTCCCTTTTTCCTGGCAGCGCCCAGTCAGTAGGAGTGGTAAGCTTGGGGTGGGACGTGGGGTTTCTGCCCTTGCAGAGGCAGGGATTGAGCCCTACTGGCAGGGAATTGGTGGGGCTTGTGTGTATTTGCGGTACAGTTGGACTTGGTATTTGTTTGTCCTATGGCTGGCAAATGATAGGTGATCTCTTCCTCCTTCTGCAGCACTTGGCATATAATATCACTGTTACAGTCCCTTTGGCTCTTCCAGGAGGGGAAATACCTCATTAGCTGTCCATGACCACTTAGAGTACACATTCATTAAGGTACTGTTTGCTAATGTAAGGTGGTGAGAGGAAGCGTTGATTTTTGTAAATCCCGTGCGAGTGAATCACTTGGAGAAATACCTCAAAGTCTTCAGGAATATTTGTAAGATTGCAAAATCGAAACATTTCCTGCAATTAGAAGGCACTCAGCATATGTTATATGTCAAAGCCATATCATGATCTTACACTGTAACTTTTGACCTCTTAGCCCTCTTGAGCAAGAGATTCCCAGGCTATTAAATTGTTTTTATTGCTCTGTCATATATTTGCAGCATGTGTTCAGTAGCAAATATCTCATAACAGAACTAAAGAAAATCCTGTGCTTTCCTCAAAAAAACCCCAAACAAACAAACAAACAAAAAACCTCTTTTCTTTCTTCTTAATCAAGACAGGAGCATGACCCTAGAGCAAAAAGCACTGGCTGAAGAATCCACACTTTGTTTTGAGTCATGGTATTGTGCCATAGAGGATAAAGTACATTTTTAAGTCACTGATAAATATGCTGACTACTTTTATTTAGGAACATACTGTTACATACTAGTGCTAAGAAATAATTATTGCACTTTCTAACTCGGGCATTTGTCATAGGGCAAAATAATTAAAAATAACCCAAAAAAACTGTAATTTTCCCCCCTCCTTTTCTTCCAAGCAAATATTGAACAAGGATAAAAGCTCTTTCATACCAAGGAAATAGTTGCAGTGTCTGGGTTATGTGATGATAAACTCCTGTGGAAGTCAAGACAGCATGGTTTTTCACTCACAGCAGTGTATCTGTTAGTATCATATATAGCTATAAAATATCTTGAGTCTCTGTCCTTCTTCCTGAAACTGTTCCAGAGCACTTCCTAGCACGTTGTGTCTTCAGCATTGGGATTTTCATTACACAATTAGAGGAGTGTTTATGCATCGAATCTGGAACTTTAATTGCTCTGTATAAATTAAAGCTGATGACATGCATTCGTTGAAAATAAGAGAGGAAGAAGTGACAGTGGCTCCATGGGGAGGCTCGTGTAAGCGCGTGCATGATTGGGAGTGTTTGCTTGTTAAGGGGTCTGCACGTTGGCACCTGAGACTTTATGGGAGACTGGTATGCACTGTGCACGCGCCGGGAGAGCTCGGAAATCAGTGTGCAATGCTTATACCACCTATCTGCCCCAGGGCAGCCCTGAGGAACATCTGCCCAGGCTGCTGGAGCACAGCTTGGGGTGAGCAGCACCCTGCTGAAGAGCTGTATGCGGTATCCGAGCCTGGGCTGGGGTGGCACCCTCCGGGGAAGGGGCACGGCCCTTTGGGGTGTGCTGCCTGCCTCCCAAAACCAGGCTGTTGGGTCGCTGTCAGTTGTTAGAGCTGGGGTCAAGTAAGGTTTTGTGCATTCAGAAGATGCCGTCAAGACATGAAGCTTCGTGTTAGGAATGGGAGGCAGGATCAGGATACAGTTACTGCACTATTTCGTTTTTGACGTTGGGTTATTATGGTGAGACAGAAACTTTTTTCCCCTTTAAGATCTGCAGTCCTTAAGAGAAAAAAAAAAATGAAAAAATGAAAATATATACCAGCCCAACAGGATGTAAATAGCCTATTCACCCATCGCTGATTTCCATTGTTGCAAATTTAAGTCTCACCTTGCCTCTGCAGTCTGCTCAGGCGTGTGTTTCCTGAACAAGACATGTATTAAAATGGGATAAAGAACATTCAGTTCTGCCTGGCAAAGATAAAGTGCCTGGCAATGTCTTTTTGACAATAAAGTATGCTTTCTCTGTAGCCAGCCGAACTCGACAGGAGCGGAGGTACTGTGGTGAGAGTGGGACTGTCACGGTGCGGCAGTGGTAGCGCTGCAGCCATGTGCCTTCATGGGGAGTATTGATGGGGTCAGCGAGCAGGGACGCCAGGGGCTTGTGATGGTTAAATGGAGCAGAGCTGAGGTTCTAGCAACTAAAAGATGTTTATTCTCCACATTCACTTTCTATTTTTAATCATAATTAGGCGTGTGTGTTCTATTTGTCTACGAAATGAGAATTTGTACTGATCTTGCAAGCCAAAAAACTGCAAGTTTAGTCTCGATTTAAATACTTCAAGTAGACTTACAGTGGCTTCAAGAGGCCACTTAATCTATTATATATATGATATATATATGTGTGTGCATATGCAGTGCCTTGGGGGGGAAGGCAGCGGAAGGAGTTGCTTTGAAGGAGTTCACAGTACATTTGGAGTGGGATTATGCATACCAGTGGTTTCCAGCCTTGCTCAATATGCAGGCACCTACAGTATTTCTAAGGGAGATGTGGCACAGACCTCTGTCTAGCAATGTAAGCCTGCTTTTCATTATTTACCTTTAATGGGCATTAAAATAGTCCAGGAACTCCCAGGTTGATGTAGAGCACAGGTTGAAAATCATTGGTGAGGAAGCACTTTAAATTATGCCTTTGAATGAATACACTTTTCCAGTAATGACCACAGAGACATAATAACATCCCTCTACTAAAGTACAGGCAAAAAATAGGTTTCCAGTGCTCTGTCTGAGAGATGTGCATATTTATTCACTGCTTTTGAAATCCTGTTACCTCTCTGTAAGTTTTCACATAATGACCATGGTGAAAAGATTTCCAGTTCTGTGGTATACGGTGTGATTACTTATAGCCAGTTTGGGTCTAAAAAAGAGCTTGAAACCAAAAAAAATGGAGTAAGGCAGAAGTTTCAAAAGCGGCAGTATTGCCATCAAAGCTTCAGCAACATCATCTTTACATGGTCACTGATCTAGGCTAATGCAGATTTTACACTATATGAGTTTTTTATTCTTGAAGCGTAAAACGTGTTTTACCTTGCTGATGGAAAGCCAAATTTTGAGATAAAGGCAATTAAATGGAAAAAGAAGAGCAGACAATTTTGCATGCTTGAAGGTACCTGTTATTAGGAGCAGGTAAGACGGTGTTTGCTGTTTATGGGTATCCCCACAGTTCTGGCTAGGATTGCTTCCTCCCAAGAACGCGAGCTCAATCCTGACGTTTCAGAAAACCAGTATTTTGCCGTGTCCCAATGTCCTGTAGTGTATGATGTGACGTCCATGCGAAGTGCAGTTGCAAGAGCTATGGGACTCTGTGCAACTGTCAGCTCCAATGTGCGGAGAGAAGAGCAACACCCTAAAAACCACATTGGAGTTACTATTTGACCCACATTTTCTTTTCTGTGTTGTGTTAGTAACACATTATCTGGAATAGATGCACACTGACAGAGCTTCTTCCCGCGAGGTTAAACTGTATTGCCATTTATTGGGAAAATTCAGTAGAGTATAGCAGAAACTTTCCATATACTGTTTTGAGACTTTTAATGGAAACTTATTTTGGCAAAGCTCTGAAAGCACTCAATAATTTTTGTTACGAGATCCGAGAGCTAAAACACAAAACCATTGTAACAGAGGCTGGCTCATAAAAGCAAACCTGGTGACAGCAGAGACATCCCATAGCTGTATAACATATTCAGATCACAAGCTAGATTTTCCCATGGGTTTTCTCAACTCCTGTACCAGAACATTTTGGGAGCTCGTAAGCTGAGTGAGGATGTAATGCATCTAGCAGCAGCTGGTTTCTGTCTCTTCTGAGCCCATCTTTCTTTTTTTTTTTTATGTTACTGCTATTATTTTTAAGGCTGTGTTGCGTTCAGCTTAATAATGAGGAGCCTGCTTAAAGGTACTGCAGCCCAGTGCGAGTAAGTGAAGTCATTTTGGAGTCAGACAGACGCTTGAAATACCCTAATGCTGCATTGATATCGACACAGTAATTTGGTGTTTGGAGCAAACTTTGTGCTCTCATTCCTTCAGAAAGTTCCTTATAGTAGGTTTGGAAACTTTACTTTTCAGGAGCAGAACTTCCATCCTTGCTTGAACAGTATTGATCCATGTTAAAGAGGAGATTTTCAAAAGCCAGTTCTGATGTCTGCCTCCCACTGCATGCTGTATAATTTGCATGCCAAACTCCTATTCATACTATGGAAAATCTCCACCTAAATTTTGTAGTGCCGACCTTTATTTCTAGTTTTGGGAAGAGGATTGTTCTGCTTTATTTTTCTGAGACTGACCATACAATCCAATGTAGCACCATGGTCTCACATTAAGCACTGCAAAATTTATTTCCTAGGCCATGGAAGAAATAGCTTGATTTGTTCAAGATGAGTATTTCTTTCCAAGTTTGTTGGGGGGAGGACGAGGAGGCAGTGAAGACGAGGGCAACATAAAACTGCAAACACACAAAGCTGCTCTGTTCTGCAGAGCTGGTAGCATTTCATCGCTCGCAGCTAGGTGATTTACTGGGCTCCCAAGAGCTGCTGCAGCTCTTCCATGAAGCGATAGATAGCGATGGGAGACTGGCAAATGCATCAAAGGCAGCAAAACAGACCTACGGCTTTAAAAACATGCTAGGTGTCATTTTTCCCAGATAAGGTGGCTCTGGTTTTAGTAAGGCTTATCAGAAGTTAACACAGGGGGCAGCTTCACAATGGAGTGGGAGAGTTGGTGGGGTGATGTGCATATTTGCTCAGAAGGCGACTGTTTTGCAATTTTGGAAACTTTCTGGGATGCAATGGCCAAAGCCAGATCCTTCCAAAGTTAATGTCGTGTTGTGGAAAACTAAGTGTGATTTTTTTTATTTTTTTTCAACTGAAGTTCGTAAGTGCCTGCCTTGCATCATTTTCTTTTCTGATATTTTTAGTACTCAGTAAAAGTCTTTGAAAGCTTGAAGATTCAAGCATGCAAATTCTTGGAGTGGTGGATCTCAAATCTTAACATTGCTTGCCTTTAATTTCTTTACAGCTTGCTACTCCACCAAGTCTTTCTTTCTTTGAATTTCCACGTAAGAAACAGGCTAGAGGAAAAGGTGGCAACTCCATACAACGTACCAGGAATGTGATTTTAATTCTCCTGCTAAAGAAACTTCTCACAACAAAAAACTGAAGGCAAAGAAACGCCAGGGACACAAAGCGCAGTGGGTTTCTTAGGCAGATGAGGCATCCTAGCAGTGTTTGAGTGATGCGTGTACACGGTGAATGCACTTGTAGGTGAGCAAGGACCATCCTTCAACAACACCACTGAGATGCCCTGCAGCAGTAATTCTGGTGCTGGAGTTTACGCTGGGATGTTCCCAGCTCTGTTCTCCTCCATTTTCTTCTAGAAAACAAAAAAACCCCAACCCTCTCGCTTTGTGGAGGATGGGACAAAGAGCCCTTTTGCTGCTCCCGGGCATGCCATCAGTGCAGGCAGGGGAAGGATGGGGATGCAGCAGGGCTTCCACACCCACACTTACCCTCCCCTGGCCCACAGGTAGGCAACCGCTTTGATGCCCAGGGACCTAAACTTGTGCACAGCAGCAAGTTTCTGAAATGCTGTAATAGTAAAAGTCAAAAGTTGATTATTTCTAATCAGAGAGTGGAAAAAAAGAAGGAAAAAAAAAAGCCCCAAACCCAGCTTATTACAAAAAAATCTCCCCTTGTCAAAATACTTGAGTGCAATCTTTTGCAGAAGAAACGTTGTGCGGACGGAGGAGCAGATGGGAACAGGAGTGAATGAGATCAGTTTTACAGTCAGGCTTTCATGTCTCTGCATGAATTCTGCTGCACTAGTAAAAAGTTTTTTTCCCCCCCCCCCCCAAGACATCTTTGGCAAAGATAAGCACAGTCCAACCGACTGCTACCGATAACAGTTTTACATTCTGTGCTGTAGCTTAGGTTGTAGCTAATTCACCAGCTTTTTATATAAAAGGGGATGTTCATTCCCCCCTTCACTGAGCTCATGGAGCAGTTTCTTTCTGGCAGCTTTTTCTGCAAGGAGTGGAATGTGTTAAAGCAGGTTTGTGGCATTTATGTAAGGGTGGATTTTTTTAAATCCTTATCTGCATGTCATTGTCTCGATTTTCATATTTGCATGTAGGGGTTTTTTTGTGTTTGAGAAAGCTGCGCAGCTTTTTGCCTGCCTTGTTGCTTAGAACAGGTCCACGACGAAGACAAAACCAGTACCATCCCTCAAACTTTGGGGACAAAGGAGTTACAGAATCAAATTTAGCAGCTGCATTCATCTTCATAATGATTTTAAACCACTCACAACCAAACAGCCACAAATTCTGAGTATTTGCAAAATTAATTTGACCTCAAAAGACTGGTACGGGATGATTTATCAGCTTTTGATGAATCTGTATTTTCATTCTTTTCGGGAAAGAAAATAATTTCATTTATCCATATGTTTCTTTTATTAGTGTTTTCAAAGGCAAGAGATAAATAAGGGGTCCTCAAAAGCCTGCCACAGGAACAGTTGCTTTACAGGTTTTTGTGCAGTCCATTGCATGTATGGGTCTCAAATACTTGACGCAGAAGCTGAAATGTTTCTTTTAAAGAATTGGAGAAAAAGAAGCAGGAGGAAGTGGAAGGGCTGTTTTGGTAAGGTCAGAGAGAAATAAAACCTATGCATGGGCCCTATTCTGTAACCAGTCAAAACAAACTATAACTCCCATCACCTCATTTTCTGGGACCTGTGCGAATGGGTGTTACGATGATACAAGTCTGAGAGCGGTAGCAGAGGTTTATCCAACATGACGTTATATTTCGGGAGTTCAGACTGTAGAATTTCTGGGCTCAGTACTAAGCCATGGAGCAGTTGCTTTGCTGGAGGGGCTGAAAGAGCGTGAGGAAGGCTGCCTGCCTTCCAGCTCGGGTTGCACGGCAGAGGTTAAGCCTGCAAATCAAGAGATGGAGAGGGAGCTTTTACAGAGTTTGAACAGCATGTAACGTACTGTAATCATGAATCGTTCAAACTTGTTTACATTTCTTCACAGAACTAAATTCTGGCATTAAATGTGGCTGAGATTCTCCATTGCTAAATAAGACCGACTCTAAAAGCAGTCCACTTGCTGTAACATGCAACATTTATAGTACCGACAACTAAATTCAATGTTTTTTTCTTCCCAGACTTTTGAAGATAAATTGGTCTCCATCTTCAAAACTTACCCAGGTGCTGTTAAATCACTTTGTGGCTTTTTAGCTGTGCTTTCAAAACGTAATTGTAGTTCTCCTCCTTCCAGAAAAAAGGGCGGTAGAAAGTCTATTTACCTCATTTATTGAATTTCACACAGTTAAATTAAGTGAAATAAGAGCTTGATTCAGATCCCATTGGTTTCAATAGCAGTCTTTCCATTGAGTTTTACTCAAGGCTTAAATGAAGATCAGAAGGTGATCCAGAGCTCATTTACATTTAATATGCTCTTCAGCTGTTCCTTTTAAACTTAAATATTATTGGAGGCTTTTCAAACCAAGCAGCGTGTATTAACTTGCTTGCTTGTGAACATGTGCAAATATCCAAATTTCTGCTGGAAGCCTAAGTGTTAACCGTAGCATTCATTCCCATGAAGCTAGAGACAAGCTTTTAAAGCTTTTTATCAGCTTTTACTTGTCCTTTGTAGTTAGTTGACAGGACATCTACTACGTTAGTACAGATAACAGTACCTTTATTGTTTGAAACAGCAAATACTGTTTTATCTTAGTCCTTTTTGCATTTTTTGTCTTGTTTTAGCCTCACTTGAGAAGACAATCTCATTCTAAAGGGACAAGATGTCTCCTGGGAAATTTTGGGGTATAAATCCTTCATTGTGTAGTTTTCCAACTTGAATCTGTATCAGGCTGGAACTGGCTATAGTTCCTTGCAACGGACCAGCTTCGGAAGAAGGCAGCGTGCAGTGATGCAGCTATACGGGCCCAGAGGCTGGATGCAGCATCCACTGTGGTTGCTGGCGACACTTGCTGTGACTTCAGTGGGCAGAACCGCGCACGGGAGTAGATGGGGTTGGTTATCGTGGAGGCGGGCACGTGTGGTTCAAGGCAGGGAACAAAACTTGCACGCTTGCTGTTGTGTTGTCAGCGGTTCTCCAGATATATTGCAGTCTCTAGAGTTGTCAGTCTAGTTATCTGGGAGAGCTACGTATATATGTGTATGTGTATATATATATATGTTTATTGGTCAAAAAATAAGAATGTCTTGCATTTGTAATAGCAAGCTTTTAGTCTTCTACTTGGAATCAGATGTAAGTGGTTTCTCTTGCCCTTTTTGAGTCAGTCTGTGAGCGCTGACATAGAATTTACACCTCAAGGGATTCAGAAGTACATATATGAGCACCACAGCTTATTTCAACATAAGACTTTATTTAATATAAATAAAGAAAAACATGTGATTTCTTTTCATTGGAAGGCACAAATGAAAATTGCAGTGTCTTAAGAAATCTCATGTGGTAAAATGTTCACAGCATAGTTTAGTGCTTTTAAATCTCATTTCTCAAATTAACTCATTTTAAAACAATTTTAAACAATTCAGTGCTGATGTAACTAGAAACCGGTCCCACATTTTCATGGGTACACATCTTCAGTTTCTTTTTATTGTGCTATAAAATCCCGCTGCTCCGTAGATGTTGCCAGAACAAACAACAATGAAGAATGTAATTTTTTTTAGATCCCAGAGCACAAGCTCATGTATCTGTGTCATCCACTTGTTTTCCCAAATATCCCGGTGTAAATCTTGAGATGCCACACCCCTGCCACACATGTCTCCTCAGATTAAAGGCTTGGTGAGCCATACCCGTTGTCAGAGGTCTCTTTGCCACTTGCTGCTGCTCTCTGCACAGGCTTTTTACACCACGTGCAGCAACGCAGTTCTGCAAAATTCACTGTGGATGCCAAGAACCTGTTGCGTTTCTCCGAGCTGTTTCCCAGGGCCTGAGCCTTGCATGGACGGGGCTGCGTGACGGCCCTTCTCCCACTCCAGAGCTCTGCCCAGCGGATGCATACAGCTTTTTTGTCATGGGTGTAGTAGCTATGGTGGTGTGTGAAGCTGGAGGGCAGGAGGGCTGCAGCCGTGGACTGTTAGGCAGAGGCTGTGCTACCTGGTGGGCCCACCCTTGGGGGAAACCATCAGAGGGCACGGAGACTGCTGGGGCTGACACCAGGGAGTCTTTTGCCTGTTGCATGGTCTTGATTGGGGTTGTCTTCCACAGTACAAGGCAAACTTACTTTGGTCACTATGTGGGTTTCACACAGCATAAAGATCGCTGTCCTGAAACACTGGCATGGGCAATGCTTTCTCTTGGAAGACCCAGCATAAGTGGGATGGCAGTACTTCCATCCAGTGTTACCAGTATACCACCGACTCTGCCTTTCCCCCGTCCCTGATTTCCTCCACCGTGGTTTCCAAAGTCTCGTTCCTCTCTGTAGCACTCGGTGGCATTTCCATGTGCTGTATGCCACTTGAATGTCTAAGCTGCAGCAGGCATTTTGACTTGAAGAGATGCATTTTGCACCTTAGAGCATCCACCCTCAGTAACTCTGCTGTACGTAGGGAACTGAAGGCCTGAAAATGGCAAGCTATGGCATGAACTCATCATTTTGCTCATCCTGGTCTTGATAGGTTTGTAGGGCGAAGCTCATCACCCTGCTGCATCGGGCTCACATGGAAAAACTTTGGGGAGGAGGGGGACTTCAAAGTCAATGTTGACTTCAAATAACAGTTAGTGTGGCCTGAGTTTCTATAAAGATGGTTAAAAAGAGGGAAAAGGTGCCTGTGTGGTTTTCTGTAAAAAATTTATTAAGTGGTGGGTATAAAATTTATAAATAGTTTGTTATCATTTGTATATATATGTGTGTGTGTATGTTTGCGTAGCGGTTGATAGATATGAAGTTTCCTCGTTCTTGGGTTTTCCTCAGTAATAAATCCTAGGAACAGCTCATTAGTTGAGTTCATCGGTGATTGCACTTGCCATAGACGTGGCCATTAACTTTCAGGAACAGCTCAGCAGAGAAAGCCCCACGCAAGCTCTTGGTTTCCTTTATAGCAGCCTCCCCAAAGGGTGCCAGTGGGAGGAACAACCTGGCAGCAGCACCCCAGCTGCTGGTGAGGACATCCTGGGGAGCTTGATTTTCCAGCCATCGCTCTCAATAAATAACCTGCAAAACTCAAGGCAAAGTCATACTGCAGTAGCTGTGGGCCATGTGGTGGGCGACACCGGCTGAAATGCAGCTTGGTTAGAAAGGTTGAAGCCTGGGGGAGCATCCTGGTGCCTTAGGGATCAGGAGCTGTGCCCCACAGCACCCGCTTTGCTGGGAGAGGGGAGCCCTCTAGTGCAGAGGCCGCTGCTCTCGGGCATGCTGGGGCACCGCCAGCAATTAATGCTGGCTCCTGCCTCCCCTCCCTTGGCATTTTCCTGCTGATGCACCCGGCAGCTGTGGTTTTCTGTGCGTCAAGCAATGAGGTGGTCACCTCTTATGACCCCCAAGTCCTTTTCAGGACGATTGCATCCCAGCTCCCCATTTTCTCTCTAGTACGTGTTCTGCAGTCTTTGATGTAAGACCTTGCCTTTGGCTATATTTCAAATAAGTGTTGTTCAGAGGGCTTATTTCCCTAAATTATACAAACCAGCCTGTGCAGGTTGCCTGTCCCTCTGTGTTATTTAGTACCCCAGTGATGTTTGTGTCATCTGCAGGCATCCTCAGCACTGATTTGATGTCTTCTTACAGACCACCAACAAAGCCATCAGAAGAAAACAGATCTAAAACTGAGTTATTTTTCAGTACCCCACTAGAAATACCCCCTCCAAAGATTGTGATCTATTATTCACCTTTAGAAATCGACCTTTTCCCAAACTGTAGAAAATTGCAAGATGACAGTTCCCATTTCTTTGAAATTCTGCTGGTATTTGCAGAAAATATCAGTATCCCTCCCACAGTTGCATCCTGAGGCACTTAGAGGGGAAAGCTCAAACTCTGGGCTAGCCCACCATGTCATTGTAGTTGCTCCAAATTTACACCAGCATCCACAAGAGAAGAATTTAATCCTCCATCCAGTTTGCATTGAAGCCAGGGGAAAGACTGATTTCAGCGCATCCCAGTCTGGCCTTAATCTGGAGGATTAATGAAGATACATGCTGAATTAAATAACGGCAACAGAGAAGAAAAATAGAAATATTACTAAATTATATTGGGGAGAAAAAAAACCACCCTAGGGAATTAATAAGGCTGAATCCCTTGTTGTCAGAAATGCTCTGACTTTGGAGAGGTCTTCATTCAGGAGCCAGTTGGTTTGTACATAATTATTTGTTCTTTCAGGTGAAGGCACTCATCAGCAATCAGGCCATCCAACTGTCACGCTGCCTCCATCCCTTGCAATTCAGGACGTGACTTTTGCCATTGGAGGGCAGGTCTCCATTCCTAACCAGAGCAAGGGAAACTTAGATTTAGCTGGAAAAGTTGCTTTCGTCAAGTAAATAGAAATAAGAAACCATCTGGGAAAGCTTTCCCTTAAGGCATATTCTTTTTCTCCACTGTGGTGTTAAGTTTTGGGACACTTTTGCAATCACAGTTTCCATCTAAGTGTTTTTTAAGAGCTCTGTCATTGTTTTTTTCCCAATGTGTCTAGAAGTCGGAATTAATCTCAGTAACTGCATTACTCTAAACCGCACTGTTTGAGGAGGGATGTAAGTACAGCCACGCGAGGCTATTTTTCATGTTTTAAATGATAGTATTTGAATATGTGCAAAAATTATTGTCTTCTGCAGCAGCATTTCCAGTGCCCAAATGCTGTTGTTGTTAAGCTGAAACTGGACTTTTTAGGCATCGTATGCATTTGCAACCGCTGTTCTCAAGGGAAAACATCTGCCCGCATCTGAGGGCTCTTTGTACTCCTCACCTGTTTTCTAGCTTTTCCTTTCCTTTTCATGACTTCCCACAGCACATCACAGCAGATTTAGTTTTCTTTTTTTATCATATTGACTTTTCTCCATCTTGAAATTCTTACTCAGTATGTAAAGCACACTCAACCCAGTAATACCGAAATTTCTCCATCACATCTCTCTCTAGTATTGAAATGTATGAAGTGTTTCTATTGCAATGGTTAATCCCATGTAATGAAATGTTGCTTTCTTTTTCCAACCTCTGACATTTCATACCCTGTTTTCTTTAGGGAAAGCATTGCATGGTTCTTTCTCTTTCTATCAGAAATTAGGTTAGCCGTGATGACAAATGTCCTGTCTGCTCTAGTACTTCCTTGTAAACTTAAATGCCATTATTTTGATCATTTGACAGTACTAGCTGCACTTTTCTGGTTTCCACAGTAGGTTATGTGGATCTGTCCGATAGCTGTAAGGGAATGCTTTGAGGTCAGTTAAAAGTAATACCTGATATACAGGACCTGCCCTTACGGCTGATGTACAGATTTGTGCTTGAATGACACGAGGATCTTCATTTAATTTCTGAGGCCCCATTAGGTGAAGGTCAGTGGCAGCCCTCATAAGGGGGAAAGAGTTTTTCTCCTAGGGAGGAGCGTGGAGGCGCAGGGCATGGCCAGGATCCCCCATGTGTTGTGCAGGGCTGACCCTGGGGGTGCGAGGGACAGGGTTTTGGGATGATGTGATTGCCCATACAGACCCATGTCAAGCAGTATTTCTGACAAAATGATTCCAGTTCGCTTGAAAGGGTGTTTTTTCCCCCACACTCTGATTAAGGTGAATTGGTTGTGGGCAGTACTAATGGTAGGACACCAAATGCCATTATCTCCCCTGGCCTTCAGAGGCAGCTTTGTATTTGGACTGAGTGCCTGGGAAGGTACTGCTTTTCCATGAAATAACCTAAAAAAAAATCAAAAGTGAAATTACTGCCAATAAGTGAGGAGAGAGGAATATTTATAAATGTGCTGGCAGATTAAACAAATATCTCGTCTGCGAGTTTTGCATTATTGTCAGTAGTGGCTGGAAAACATGCAGAAAAAGTATATCAATTTATTATGCCAGGACATATAGTTATAAGTGATATATGAAGCATGGAAATGGACTTGCATGTCTCTGAAATTGCCTTTGCAAGTTATTGTTTTGATGTGTCTGTCAGAGCTGCAGGGAGACTAACAGAGGCTAAGCAGGGACAGAAACAGCTGATGATTTGGGGGTTGGTGATAATTTGGTTTCAAAGCATTGTCCAGGGTTTTTCTCAAGTCTGGGACAAACATGCGTGACAGGATTAGGACTTCAGTAATCAGATTTCCTGGGGAAAAGATGAAAACAGATTTCACTTCTATCAGGGCAATTGGTGCAGAGACCACTTTGTTTAATCTGAGCTTGTATGGATTTGGGAGAATAGAGTCGCTTAGCATTACGGCTGGATGGATGCATTCTGTCTCCCTACCATCACTCATGGAAAATGCCATTTAGGAAATGCTTTGGTTTCACTCCACTTCTTTGGACTGCACAATTAAAAAAGCCAAGGAGCAGAGGGTTGCACAGGGTTGCAGGTTGCATCTGCCTCACCTAGAAATACTCCTTTAAGGCCAAGTTTGAGACAGAGAAGAGGAGCAAGCATGTCTGCGGGCAGAGAGAGGATTTTAGTTTCCAGGGCAGCCTGCACTGCAAAATCACTAAATTTCAGCGAGTTTGCATCTATCAGTACAGTGTGCTTCTTTCTTCAGCTTTTTGATTGCTGCTGTCTTATACAGCACCTGACATTTTGTCTCATTTCAGCAATATCTGCCTTTTTTTTTCAGGCTGTCTGTTGAGGTAATACTGTAACCGATTCAAGATCAACATTACTTTGGCATTTTGGAAGCGCAGCATGTGTGCTAAGAGCAACATCATATAGAAATCAAATGCTTTGCAGTCGTATTCCATGCTGCTGCCCTGCAGACTTTTTGGGTTGTCTCCACGTTGCAGGGGTGATGGCTGGGGCTCTGGGGGTCCGGTGGGTCACCCGGGCTGGGGCAGGAGAGCCCTGTGCTCCCAGCAGGCAGCCCCCACTCTCCGCACTGCTGCAGACAGCGGCCTCCTGGGACGTTCTCTCTGTGTCAAAACTTTCCAGACTGGCTGTATTTTTATTATATTAACATCACAGCTAAAAGCAAAGCTTTTGTCTTTCAGGGATCAGCCTGTGCCCTGAAGTTTATTTCTGGATCTCAGCTTTTCTGCTGGTCAGGGACATTCTCACCCTGAATTTTCATCAGGAAACTTCTTGGGTTTTTTTACTCTCCTTTATAGCTAAAATGTGCTGCAGCCATGTGTAAGTGTCCACGTGGGACATATATTACATGGTACATATCACCACAGCCCCCCGGAGTACCACTTAAGTATCCATACCCACCACTGATTTCTAAACCTGGGTAGTGCTGGCTTTGCTACATGTTGGAACAAAAGTATATAATGAATGTATGTGGCATCAAAATCGTCCTTTGGAGGGCAAATAGGTCAAGCTCAATAGAGGTTAAATCATAATATGATCCACCCACTCAATCATGTACATCCCACTTAAAACTCTGCGGAGTGAGGCGAGCACCGCATTGTCTGTGCTTTTGCCTCTGGCCAGAATGGTGTTCACACTGTAGTATTATATACGGATAATTATAGCATGTATCTTTTCAGAACACTGTTTTCGTAAGCAAAGAAATTGCAGGAATGGTATTATTCATCAGATGCAAGCAGGCTATTTTCTTTCCAAATGTTCTTCTAGTTGGAAAATTATTCGGCACCTTTGCCTGAGTTCAGTAATACTGATGCAAGGGTTTAGCTTGTTTTGTTTGATTTGGGTTTTATTTGCTCAGCATATACTGCTTGTGACCCAGGTTCTCATTTGGTAAGTACTGCTGTGATGAAGTTCACTTTTTGGATGTACTTAGATCTCTTTGCAGGAAACAAGGATTTGGCCCTGTATATCTCTGAGCAAACAAAAAATTGTGCATAGGGGAGAAAGCTCCTGTAGGGTGGTCTGACTGATGCTAGCCATGTACTGTTGAGATCTTAACAGAAGCAACCCATTTTCTTTTGCTCTCCCAATCTGTATATACCACTGTATCTTGTCTACATCTGTTTACTGTGTAGAGGATGCGATGAGCCTGATGGAGGGGACAAGTAGTTTTGCATGTGGCTTAAGGCACCTTTGGTAGAGAGCCATCAAAGTACTCTCTACTCACACAACAGGGGAAGAAAGTAGGTCCTGGAGGACGAACCTGAAGCCTCATAGGAGCTCATTATGTCTGCATGTCCCTCTGCAGCTTCACAAGCTGGCAAGCTCCTTCTCTTGACTATTTGCCCCTGCCTCCTCGCTGTCCTCAGAGATGTTTCCAATGCAGTGGTTCATGGGGCACCATGATGAACCAAATCAGTGAGCTTTCCTGAGCTAAAAATACCCTCTGTCCATTTATTTATTTATTGTTCTGCATTATTTGTAGCTTGGATCAAGTCTTTGGCATGGTTCACTGAGCAGTCCCATGGGAGAGGGAGGGGGAGAAGCGCAAGAGTAACCATGCCCTCCGCCTGCTGCATCAGCCTTGACCTAGTAAGCAGTGAAAAAGTCTGTGTTTCTCAAGACAGCTGAGCCAAGTTCGGAGCTCCAATGCTTGTCTGGTCCCAAGGGAAGCACATTCAAATGTATGCAGTTTCTCCTAGGGCTTGTTTCAGCAAGCTGGACTGTTTGCTGTACGGTCCGACTGGTGCCAAGCCGTGTAGGGGCACTCGTGGGCATGGGTGGTCAGGAGGATGCCGCCAGAGAAGGCTCCTCCTTCCACCCTTCCTTCAGTTCAGACATAGCATAAACATTGCAGCTTTTGCATAGGGTCTGTCTTGAGTACCAGGGCAGATCTTTGCTGTTAACACCAGAGATGCAACGAGAGCATCAGGCCATTTGTGGACCCTGAAGACCATAACAGGCTGAGTTACATGTCTTCATTTCTGTGAGCAGTCTAAACTGCGTTGTGTTGGAGTGCATTTCAAAATCACACCTTTTTAGAGATCACATCTGAGATGCCTAAAATGAGCATCCAAGCTGAGGTTTTGAACTGCCTGAGAAACTTTTGTTACTGGCTTTTTCCTCAGTTGGAAGATAACATTTCTTAAAATTTGAGATGACCTCTGGGAGGACTCTCACTTTTCCAATCAGTTCAAAGCCTCTTCATCCTCATCCCCAACAACACATTTTACAGGTCAGACCAGCATATGACAATACTTCTAACTTTCTGCCTTCAAAATGTGACCACTCCACAGAATAAGACCCCTCCTGTGACTGGCTGATAATTTGTGGTCCTCATACTTGGGGCGGAAGATGGCAAATGCAGATTTTAAGCATGAACACATTGGAACAGTTAAGTTTGAAACTGGGACAGAAAATCCTGCTTAGAAATTTCTCATCTGTTACAGAAATTCAAGGCAAATGTAAAAAGGGTCATTTTCTACACTTGAGGCTCATGTAGTAACAAACGACTTAGATGGTGTAATCACAGCCCCTGTTAAACTGTCCCCATTTACTAGCAGTTGCCACTCTGGTCCCAAACACCATAATGTTTATCTAGACATATAATGAGAAATAACTGAGGAATGTGAGTGAATAGCCTTGCTCTAAACAGGGACAAAGAGTATTTAATCTGTTATCACTGTAGCTCCTTAATGGTGATGACTGTACTGAGAAGTAACGTATGTTCAGCGAATGGTTTTGACGATTGATGTGTGTTTTTGTCACTGCTTATTAAGTTATTTTTTGTACTAATAAAACATCAGTTGTTCGGTAAATCTTCAACAGGTGTTATCTAGCTCCGAACCTTATTTCCAGCTTTGTCAAGAGTCTTTGTTATTTGCTTTACAGCACCCCACACAATGGTGTTCCAGTTTGGGACTGGTGCTTCTAGGAATTCCGGCTCTACAAAAGTATCACTTAATTTATTATTTTCTGCAAGTTAAAAGAACACAATTCTTTCAGTGTGTTATGGAAAGCCATGAGGTCAGGCTGGGGTTGCATCATAGCGACGATGAGATAACGGACACCTTTTGCTCCCACTGAAGAGCAAAGTTGGGCTGAAGCTTTCCATCTGGAAGGTGTTGTGAAGTTTCTAACTGCGTTGCCTTTTGTATCGTTCTCCTTTCCCCTGTATTAGCGTAACTCAGAGGTGTTTTAATTTTAGCTGTGTAAGGATAGCCCAGGGAATGACTGGATAAGTACAGAGTTTTTGGGGCTTGTATGTGGTGGTTTTTTCTTGAAAGCAATTTGCATTTTGCTCTTTCTTTGCAATTGAATATAGTGGTGAGAACTTCTGTCAGTTGCTCAAGGTTTGGTAAAGCAGGGTAATAGAATTTCAAGTGGGGACTAATTTTTCCATTATGCCGTTATAAATGTTTGTAATCTCAGTGGCACTCTGTGTGGCGCTACTTCCTTCCCCACCAACGAAGCAGGCTTACGTGGATTTGTGTGTCAAAGCTGAATATGCCAGGAAATCTCTTGAATCTATCATATTCCCAATATGTCAGAGTGGCAAAAGATGTGTGAGCCCTGGAGGTTCAGTTTGCTCTTAAAACCCAGACCTGTAGCTTGTGGGGTCCTGCAGAAAACCCCCTGCTCCCTCCCACTGAGCTTACAAGGAGACCGAACGCCCCCTCAGGGAAATCACCTTTGGTGATACCTGGCAGTGGACCACTTGCAATAGTGTTTGATGGCACTGTATCAATGCCCTCTCCTCAGGAACTGAGTTATGTTTGTGATACAGAAAACTTAGTGCTACTTATATACAAAAGTCTCATCTTGGAGTTTTTTGTATACCAGAAAGTGATGGAGGGTTATTCCAGCTCTTAATTCTGGTACATCTCTCTGCCTGGGAAATGTCACATGCTCCCTACACTATTGCCATTAGGGTCATGCAAGATAATGTTCTTGTTTCTTACGAATCTGTGCTGATGCTTCACTTACTATGGGGCTTTTAAAGATAGGTGGGCAACAAGTCTTTACCCTGTACTTATTCTTGCTTTCCTTCATGGAGCTTTCCTCTTTCCTCCACAGTTTGTCAAGGGACAAATAACAAGCTGACCCAACTGGGACATGTGGAAGACCATTTCACCAGCCTGCAGAGGATGTACAACAACTGCGAGGTGGTGCTCAGCAACCTAGAGATTACATACGTGGAGCACAATCGTGACCTCTCTTTCCTGAAGGTTGGTGTTTTGGGTCACTGTGGCCTTCCCTGCTAAAGGAATCTAGCAGTATTTTTAAGTGCAAAGGATCAGCTCCCTATAAAATTCTGTGGTGATCCAAAAACATAGCTAGCTGGTGTCAGAGAAATTGCAGATCACAGTATCAGCATACCTGTAGGCTGCAGGATACACTCAACCCTACTATACTAGATCAGGTACTTT
The DNA here is from genome assembly GCA_008921705.1 of Burhinus oedicnemus. Taxonomy (NCBI): domain Eukaryota; kingdom Metazoa; phylum Chordata; class Aves; order Charadriiformes; family Burhinidae; genus Burhinus; species Burhinus oedicnemus. The sequence goes on along the minus strand of VFFE01006799.1, from coordinate 996,601 downwards.
AAGACATAACTTTTCAAGCACCTGCCAACCTGTGCTAGCTGCCATGCAGATAGGTTTCTTCTTATTTAGGAATGTTATTGCATCCTTATCCATCACCCCACTCCTCAGAGGGCAAAAGGCTTTATGGTGCTGTTGGGCAAAGCGAGTGGCCACTGATGGCAGATTCTGAAGTGTGGAGGCCCTTACCCTGCCCTCCAAGCTGTGACCCCTTCCCCTGCCATGGTGGTGATTGCCTCACCAGCCTGCAGCGCCCGTACCCTGAGCAGGCAGGCAGGTCCTGTGCAATAACTTCCCACATGGATGCTTCAAGCGATCTTCAAGATAATCCTCTGCAGTTGACACATGGGCTACTCCCATCTCAACATTTGTTTTGTGCACAAGTGCGTGAGCGACCATGGCAAGCTGAGAGGGGAACAGACAGATGTTAAAACGCAGCCGCAGCATGGGGAGGAGCACTGTGCCATGGGGACCTCCAGGTTCTCCACCAGCAGATGCTGGGCAAGGGGTACAGCTCTGCTTCCCCGCTGCCAGGCTGCCACCAGGGGAAATAGCATTGCACCTTAGTTTATATTTATTTTTTTAAAGAAGATGTTTTAAATGCATTGCTTTTCGCATGCCTGGTTGTCAGATGAGGAGGTTTTCAAAGAAAGAGGCAGGAGAGGAAGAAGTTTTTTTGACATGATAAGTGTATGTCTGGTATCGAGAGCTCTTGTATGGTAGCTTTGAATAAATAGGTCAGTCCTTTGGGTTGAGAGGAGCAATCTTTTAGTGTGAGCTTTTCTTCTCAGGGAACAAAGAAAGATAAAAAACCATTTCATTATAGTAACAAGCAAGAACATCAGAAAAGAGATGATGCAGACATATGGGTTATGAATATGATGGTACTGCCATTTTTCTTTCCCAAGCACAACTTTACTGTGGAGCTCAGTGTTCCCAGGAACATAACAGGTCTCTTGAAAACTCATTGATAGTCTTCATAGAATAGGAATATGTCCTAAGTGGTAGCCTGAGGGTTTTTCATTTATGGTGATTTTTGTAGGAGATAGAATTGCACACATTTCACAATACAAGGCAGGAATTAACCTACATCCAGGGACAGTACATCACTTGTCTTTTTGTCCTGTAACTATTTATTATTTAAGAGAGAGGAGGTTACCTGATCTTCCCCTCTGCTGAGCATTGCAGGATCTGCAAGAGAAGGGGCACAGAAGAGAGAGTGTAAAAGCCTCAATCAGATGGTGTCTCTGCTGCCAGTGGTTGGCGGCTGGGCAAGTATTCAGGAGAAGCATCACACTTGGTTGCCATATCATACATGCTTGCCCTGTTCTCCTGCGTCCCCTAGGCAGCCCCACTTGCCCTTGCTTGGGGACAGAACAGGGGTGAGCTGGACCTTTGGAATGACCCCCTGGTAGCTGTTCTAAGGGTCAGTTTATACCTGCTTAGACAGTAAAGTTTTCCACATAGTCCCTTCTTGTTCTTGGATTTATTTATTTGTTAATGAGCTTAAGTGGTTTATTGTTCCTTAAAATTGAAAGATGATGGATTGGAGGGGTGGGAGGAGGAAAGCGACTCTGTCAAAAGTAGAAAAGTGCTATGGATTCAGCACCTTGTTTCTTCTGTTGTTCTCTCAGACAATACAGGAGGTTGCTGGCTACGTGCTCATCGCGCTTAACATGGTGGATGTCATTCCCCTAGAAAACCTCCAGATCATCCGAGGCAATGTGTTGTATGACAACTCTTATGCCCTGGCAGTTTTATCCAATTACCACATGAATAAAACCCAGGGACTCCGAGAGCTGCCAATGAAACGGCTATCAGGTGAGACGAGGGCAAGAGCTTGGGGGTACCTGTAAAGCAAACTTCCAACTATTAGGTTATTGGTATCAAGATCTGATTGAAGATCTCTCAAAGTCATATGCCATCAAATCCTCATTTAAAAACAGGGATCTGAATGTAGTTTCCCAGTTTCCTAATTGCTTTCCTGCTAGCCAGCCTTCTTCAAAAGATGAAGAAAGTTCATAATTTCCCATTGCAGAAAAATCCAGAAAATCCAATGCATCAACAGGGTGGCGAGATTTCTTTGTGTCCCCCACAATGGCAAAGAAGTATCCAATCATTATTTTGCATTATTTGATTCCAGCGCATACACGTCAGTATTTTCTGTTAAATTCCAGTGGGAGCTGGTGGTATGTGAGTTAGGGTCTTACATAGTCTCTGGCTGACAGTCTCTGGCTGTGCACACCGGCAGTGCCATCTCTGCTGAGTGCAGTGGCCTCTGGAAGTGGTACGAGGCAGAAAGCCACATGTAGTGGCATCTTAGTGACATGCAACAGCAGCCGACCCTCCAGAACCTGTAAGTCTGAGCTTGGTGTTAGTTGCACCATCAGGAATGCTGGTGCCATGCAGATTGTCCTTTTCTGCCAGCATAGTATGACTGAGGTGAAGAAATACGTGTTTTATTTCCCTTTCTTTAGATCAGAGACAGAAGACTTAGGCAGCTTGCTTCGCTTACCAATTTTTTTCCTTCCATGGCAGAAATTCTTAATGGCGGTGTTAAAATCAGCAACAACCCCAAACTGTGCAACATGGACACTGTTCTCTGGAATGACATCATTGACACGAGCAAGCAGCCTCTCAAAGTGCTTGAATTTGCAAGCAACCTGTCTTCTTGTGAGTATTAACTTACCAAAAATGCTCCCCGGTCCCCCATTTCAGAGAGAAGAACAGACATCCCATCTTTCGTGTGTTGGGTTTCAGGTCCACCAATTCCTGCATGCAGGGCCACCAAGCCCCGTTCTAAGGGAAGTCCTTTTCTTCACCACCGGCCTAAGATGTAATTTTTCATGGTGGTTAGGTCCTTAACTCATAGCTCAGCGAAGTTCTTGGGAAAGCTTCTCTTGGTTTCAGACAGTACCCTAGATATGCGTTCTTCCAAGACAGCTCAGAAAAACGTGCACTCATTTGCTTTCCAGCAATCTTCTGTTTACAGTTTAAGGCTCTGGTCTAGAAAATCCGTACAGGTACCTTCATGGAGTTACTGTGGGACTTGAAGCCTTTTTAGCTCGAAGGCCTAAGTTGAGTGCCTTAAAACTCTGGTGTTTTGGGCTGCACAGATTACCCTTGCAAAATTAATGATAAACAGGCAGATAAATCTGATGCTTTAGATCATCTGGGAGATGAGCATATATTTAAAAGTTTGTGTGGCGTATGCTTAGAGTGGGCTCAAGCTAATCCTTCAGCCTTACAAGTCCCTCGTAAAATCCCCAGTCATTTCACGGAAAGGAGAGTTTATTTTCATTTCTGAGCATTTCATTTCTGGCACTGTAAATTGGCAGAAAAACATATTTTCTTTATCTTCTTCCAGTTGCGTAATTGCTTGAGAGCTAATAGCCAACTTCTGTGTTGACATATTTTTCTGTGGAGCCCTAGCGTAATCAAGGAGTTGCGAACTGTACAAGTCAGCATAGGAGTTTGGCTCTAAACACCACAGAAATGTTAACCTTTAACTTTTCAACTTTAAAAAAAAAAAAGTTCTTTGGTCCCACACCAAATCAATCAACTCTTGGACAAGTGTTGGCATTTGTTCAGCTATTTGATGGGCAGTGGGGCGGAGGGAGAATCATGTGTTGTTAGCAGGAAGAACCACTCTAGTAGGAAATGCCTCTTAAATGTAGTGAATTCCAGATTAATCTGCTCAGACAGCCATTTATGGTTTTAATAACGATCCCATAACCTAAAATAAGCTGTTTCTCTGGGACTTTACTCGCCATTAAGAGAAAGAAAAAGAAAGAAAAGAGTAATGAGGGAGGGATGGGAAAGAGCCCAGCACTGAACCTTCAAGGTCAGGCACGTTGTCCGACCATCCTGCCACCTTTCCATCAATTGTCCACCTGCCACATAGTCCTACGCTGAGGAGTATTTTTGGCAGAGGGCGGGAGGAGGGCACAAAGCAGACAAGTCAAATTACTTTGTGGTCGGAGTAGCTGGCAGTTGCCTGTGAATCCAGTTGGATTTGTTTTCTTTTTAGAACTGTGTTGTTCAGAAACATTGATTTACATGTGGCCAGTAGCGAGCAGCTAGCACATGCCCGGCCGTAAGCCGGCAGTGACTTGCTGTTGCATGCAAACTCCAGCAGAAGGGCCAGTCAGGCAGTAGCTGAGGTTCCTGTTCCTGGGAAAAATATGCCTCTTTCGTAAGCCAGATTGGCTTGGTGTTGCGCTCGCTTGCTCAAAGGTGTGGAGAACTGCACGTAGGAAACCAGAGATGAACAAAGGATAAGGATTTAAGGTCCAGCTCTCAAAATTTTGAGCGCTGGTATATAGATGCTTCCTCCCCTGATTTATTGAGAAGGAAAGCTCAACTCTTTGTTTTCTGTGACTCACATGATGTTGTTGATGTCCATGTTTGTAGAATATAATACTCTGCTCTCATGTTTTAGGTCCTAAATGCCATCCAAACTGCACAGAAGACCACTGCTGGGGCCCTGGTGAACAGAACTGCCAGACATGTAAGCCTGCAGATTAATTAAGAAATACCTTGTGTGCTCTGACATACTAAATTTCTATCTAATTAAAAACTAACCTGTCAAGCACGAATTAGTGACATGTGTTTCACAGTTGTCCTTCTCTGCATCCTGCTACACTGGGTCTCCTAGAAGCCCACCACGGAGGGATGTGGCCTGCTTCCCACTCTGCAGAGCGTAGTCGCAGGGAGGACGGCCGTGCCTGCTCCCCCCAAGTAGCTCCATTCTTAGAGGGGAAACCTCGAGGTGATTTGACTTGGGTCTGGATTTCCCTGCAGATGTGCTGTTCCTCCAGAGGCAAAAGACTGGGGCTGTCTCCCGTGTTGAAAGCTTTTGTCTGTCGCCCACAACTTTCTCCCATCTACGCTTGAGAACATTTATTCTTCAAGTTATTTTACCATATAAGAGAGAACACAGTAGCTGTGTGGTGAATTGTTTGCCTCCCTGCTATTTCCCTCAGAGCCATTCTGCAGGCCACTTAACAATACTTTGTATTGATTTCTACTATTAGAAGCAATAACATAACCTGATTTTTGCTGGCTTTAATTCCTCCTTTTGGAATCCCCGTAGGTTTATTTTGTAAGCACAATAGATGTCACCTTCATGTGGTAATCACACTACACACTGTACTCGGAGGACCTTTGGAAGGCTCTCAGAAAACAAGTAGCCATTTTTTAATTTGTAAATGGAGATATTTGGCATTGTGAGGTTGTGAGTTTGGTTACCTGTGCTTTACTGTAAAATTTTGCAGGTAGGATGCTTGCCTGATGTTAAGAAAGTGACAGAAACATCCATTTAGAAGTGCTTGAGATTTTGCAAGGCTTTATTTTTCCTAAAGTAAAAATAGAGGAGGAAGACCATCTCAATTTGTTTCACTACTTCATTATTTCTTTTTTCCATATTAAATGGGGAAATGCACTGTTTCTGATTCTGTTTTGTGTAAAGTTCAGCGGAAAGACTGCTGATCTAGACATAACACAAATTAAAGCAACATCCTATCTTTGGTTTTCCATTGCAAATAATCACCTAAACCTCAGTTTCTTGCTTGCAATTATCAGGTCAAATCTGTGTGGTTTCTAGAGCTTAAGGAAGAAGGACCATATAGCCTTTCTCTCTTCGTTTAGGATAACCTTTAGGTTTTTTCAGTCAGCTCTGCAGTTTGGCTCTTGAGGTGGACAGTGGCTGCGCACACAAAGCCCTTCCCAGGTCGGTCCCCAGAGCTGATGCTGCACAGCTGTCCCAGGGGCTTGCAAAACCTCAGGTCTCAGCCCTGCAAGCTTCCAGCATTTGCAAACTCTTGCTGGCTTCAGGAGGATGACTAAGAGTGCATAAACCGAAACCGTTTGCAGGCTCTGGCTCTCCTCTCCAGGCATTTGAGAATCTGGCCAGCTGAAAATGTATCCCACATTTCCATATGTGGGAAAGTTTGGGGTGATACATGTCTTTCTCCTTCAAGGAACGTGGGATGTTCTGTATGAAAAATGAATGTTCGCTGTGATATATGTTGCCAACAGGAAGCTCTAGTCAATAGCTATCAAAGTGACGAGCTGTTTTACTCCCCTGCTGATGCTTATGAAAAAAATTATATCAAAATCCTGGTCGTGTAGAACAATGTGCGTTTTATTCCCCTGTTTCTAGTTGAACAGAGGAGTTGCTATCAGAGAAGCTAATGCATATTGTGGAAATAATCTGTTTCCTTGAAAATATGCTCTCTTGTTTAGAGGCCTACAAGAAAAATGAAATAATACAGTTTGGATACAAAAGTGTGTAACAGAAAAAGATAGAAAATATGATTTTTTAAAAAATCACTGTTATATATCCTGTAGCAGGCTACATTTCCTAATAATTTTCTGTTAATTAACAACCATCTGGTTTGGACTTAGAGAAATTCCTGATGATATTGTAACTCATTTGTGCCAACTACGAAGTTAATAACAGTTACTGTAGTGCGGAGCCGAAATGCTCAGGGTGCTGTAATGCAGCGGATTAGCCATCAGGTTTCTCTGATGTCTAATGCCAGGGTCTGTGGATCAGTAATTTTTTTGTGGAGAAAAACAATCCCGTTTTGGGTCTCTGGTACAAACACATGCTAGCCATTCATTTCTGTTTTGCTTTTTTTTTTTTTAATTGTACTGATTATCTTTTTCTCTGCTTTGATATTCAAATGGAGACGATTTCCCGATTCTCAACAAAACGTTGCAGGCAGTTTTTGCTTCCCTACAAAAAGCTGAATCGGGGCCAGTTCTTCCTCCAGATTGCTGCACTGGTGCAAACCCTCTGGGAGTTGAGTAATGAAGATAAAATTTGGCAACGGAATTGAAGCCTAAAGAAAAATAATACAATATGCTTATGAAATCAGTTTGCTGAGTGGGTCTCCACTCTCTCTGCAAATTTCAGAAATATTTTTAGTGCGTTGAAGCGATCCTAACACCACACCAACAATGTACGGTTTCCCATTATAGTAGAGAGTCCTGGCAGTTCTCCTGTCGTGTTGTTTTTCCCAAAGCTAGCACTAAAAATAACAGATTTTCTCAACAAAATGGAGCCAGATCCTGCTCTATTGCCCAGCTGTAAGATGCAATAACTCCACAGAGTTTTTCTTGGTTTAGGTATTGATGCCACAGGGACCTGGATGCTCTTTCTAAGCAGGACATGGTTTGCTGGCTGAGACCAGAGTGCTTAGCACCTCTCAAGGGCCAAGATAATTACTGCTGAACACAACTCCTTCTTACCACCACCCACACCAGCGCTCACCGCCCCGGAGCTTGGGCCTTATATGAGGACAGAATACACAACCCATGGGGAAAAATCTAGCACAGATCCTGCACCAGACCTTTTCTCCATATTTCTTGATCTCATTGCAGCAAGTACAGCTTAAACGTTCTTCATTCCTTATGTTTTTCCTTTTTTCTTGTGTCTTCCAGTAACGAAAGTCATCTGTGCCCAGCAGTGCTCTGGCCGGTGCAGGGGAAAGGTGCCCAGCGACTGCTGCCACAACCAGTGTGCTGCGGGGTGCACGGGGCCTCGGGAAAGCGACTGCCTGGTAACAATGCTACGCCACCACCATAATTGCTTAAATCCCTGGCACGGCGAGGCAGGCTTTCAGCTGCATGTCCTCTATCCTTCTTGCATCCAAGAAGGCTTCTGAGAGATGCTGATCTGGAGGGTGCTCCAGGGCTTTCCTGCATGGGTGGTTGGTGAGAGGGAAGAAGACATGAACTTCATGGCACCCTTAGCTGATCTTTACTGACTCTGCAGGTGGACCTTCCTAGCTCATGCCAAACCAGCCTTAGTGCCTTTGAGAGCCCGGTGAGCTCAAAGTTGTTGCAGAGCAGCTAAGTGTTTGCTGTAGGGTGTCTTCCCCGCATAGGCAGGTCCACAGATCCTCAGCTGCCACCACGGTGCAGGGGTTTTCTGTGCCAGCACAGCTTTGCCATGTGCTCTCAGTGCTAGTCGGTAATAATCTCAGTTTACCGAAGCAAGAACTTGTAAGGGGGAATCAAATATGATGGATCTTCACTTTTGTTTGCATTTCATTGTAGTTCAGACATGAAATCAAAGTTTCTCTTTCTTGTTTTCACTTGCCACAAAAACACTGTGTTTGGGGGACCCTGGCGCAGTGGAAGGAGAAGGAGCAAATTAAGATTTTTTTAGGAAAAAAAAATCCCATTGCTTTTCTACAAGAGTTTCAGGGGATTGGTGCATGCTGTGTTTTTAACTCTTCCCCATGTTTGCACCACATTTAATTCTGAATTAAGTGACACTTGAGTAACTGCCACAGAAACCGTCCGGTCTAGGTTTTGTTGTTGTTATCTGTATTCCTGGTCCCCTCATAAATTTCATGGCTATGATGCCCTTACTGGCTCACAAAAAGACAGTTACTGTCTCTCATCTGGAAAGCCAGGGAAGGAAAAAGGGAAAAAGAGAATGATTATTAATTTAATGCAGAATTAGGTTGGAAGAACCAACTTGTCCTTCATAAATGCCTGCTAAATTGTTCATCACCTGCAGCCAAAGGTAATGGTTTCAGTTTAATATTTAGCCAGAAAAGTCAGTAATCAGCAGGAAAGAACTTGATTTTATTTAGGTTATTAAAAAGAGGCCAGGAAAAGTACGTTTGTCTTGATTTGGTTACTGCTTGTAGGGAAAATTCTTCTAAGGCATGCAGATTTGTTCCTGTTCCCATGTGAATCCCAGCAGTTCTCCACCTGAGTGCCAAGGTTTCTTGTTCAGAACAAGAAAACCTCATGTTCTTTCTTTTTTTTTCAAATATTAAACTCAATCGCCCAACCTGAAGCAACCTTTCACCTTCAAAGCATGAGGGACCATCCCTGCAGGTGCTTGGGGTTTCCGTTAGAGCTAAGCAGGGAACAGATGAACCCATCAGAGTGTTATTAAATAGCTAGTGTAAAACCATTGTCGCTTTCCAAGGAGAAGGTAGTTTAATGGGTGCTGTTGTTCAATGACAGGCATGCCGCAAGTTTCGGGATGATGCTACATGCAAGGATACGTGTCCCCCATTGGTCCTGTATAACCCCACCACTTATCAGATGGATGTCAACCCCGATGGAAAATACAGCTTTGGAGCCACTTGTGTGAGGGAATGCCCACGTAAGTTCATTTCAGGTTGCAGCCACAGAGGAGGTGGGGGGTTAGAGGGAGATGGGAAGAGACCTGTGTCATCCCTCTGCGTTATGGCCAAGTGCAAGGGCACTTTCTTGTTCTCCTCAGTTTCTGTGGGAGCTGGGAACAGCTAACAAAAATAAGAGAATAGCTGGTAAAGAAGACAGCCTCTTCACACTGGCTGCATCCATCACCTTCCCTGATTTTTAACCATTAAATTTTGACTTCTGAAGATTTTTCTCTTGATGGAGAAAAAAAGCATCTTATGAGAATCATCAAAACAACAGCCAAACAAGTCATATGGGATCAATCCTGTGGATTACCAAGCATTATCAACTCTTAACTGGTTCTTAATTAGGACTGATAGAAAGTAATTGGTTCAAACACTGCCTTTCAAGGCCTGTGATCATTGCTTCCTCTACAGATACTTGCTTTTTCTTTCGTGCTATTTCACGTCCTGTTTTCTTAACCCGTCGAGACTTATGTGTAAGAGAGGGTCTAGCTTACAGAACTGATATCCCTTTCTGAGGCTGACCATCGCCCTGCCTGGCCCTTAGCCTGGAAGAGTGAGTAAAGGTGAGGGATCAGAGGTGCCGTGTATTGATCCCGATTATGGCACTGCTGCACAGCGTGACCTTGGCAATGTTGTTTTATGCTTGTGTGCCCATTCCCATCTCTGTACACTGGTGATAGCATTGTATGTCTCTCTGCCTTCAAAGGCTGTTACGAGAATTGATAATTAGTGCCTGTACTTTGCTAAGTATGCCAAAAGTTCAAAACCCCTTTTTCTTCCTAGTACTGAAGTGCCTGTGCACTGTGCACACCCCTCTCATATTTCAGTGACATTTGTATCCTTGTTTTTTCCAGACAACTACGTGGTGACAGACCATGGCTCCTGCGTTCGCTCTTGCAATACCGATACTTACGAAGTGGAAGAAAACGGTGTTCGGAAGTGTAAAAAGTGTGATGGGCTATGCAGCAAAGGTATAAAAAGCATGGAATAAACCAGTAAGGCTTTGAGATGATAGGTAACTTATTAGAAAAAGTACATGGAGTTCTCACCTTAATTAAGTGCAAATTCAATATAAATATCCAGGGATAGTTTGGAGATTTGACAAGTGGTTTGATCAGGAAACATGACTGTGGAACATGCTCTCCAACTGGGATACACCACAAGTACAGTAGATAAACTGTGCATCATGTGCATGTGTATCTTGCAGATCAGCCTCCTCCTTGGTTTGTCCTTCCCCGTATCTCATCGAGGGGAATAAAATGAAAATGGGTCAAAGAGAGAGAAGGGCATATGCCAGAGCCTGTGTGTGGAGATGCTCAGATCAGAGCTGCGCAGCTGGGCAAGCAGGAAGTGTTTATCCTGTGGTGCTTTCTGAAAAGCAAAAGTAGGCAAAAGATCTATGAAACTCATCTTACAGTGGTAGATTTGACCATATGGGAGTGCTTTCTGGACTAATGGCATCTCCATATTTATTCCTTTCCATGTGATTGGGCTTCACTCCTCCCCCCTGACTTTTTTATCTCTCTTTTAACAGTGTGCAACGGCATCGGAATAGGTGAACTTAAAGGGATCCTCTCCATCAACGCCACAAACATCGACTCCTTCAAAAACTGTACCAAGATCAATGGGGACGTCAGCATTCTCCCAGTTGCATTTCTAGGGTGAGTTGCCCACTGGTCATTTAGCACTGGAGAAGGGCTAGGGAGAAATTCAGGCTGAGACATTCTTTTCCCAATTCCTCATTCTGTGTATTTCAGCGATGCCTTCACGAAGACCCTACCCTTGGACCCCAAGAAGTTAGATGTCTTCAAAACAGTCAAAGAAATATCAGGTCAGCAATGGGTTTTAAGCTGAGATGTTCTCTAATCGCTACTGCCAAAAACACAAAGGGAGGGGAGGGAAATTTTTTAAGCACGTGAAGAGAAATGCAAGCGAATGGTTTCTGTCTCTGAGCTACCAGGGGTCACCCTTCACAAAGGTGGTCAGTAGCGCTTCGCCAGCATTACGCCCACGTAACCCATACTGCTCTCCCATCCAAGGTGTGTGGTTTGGCCAGACCATCCCTTCTGCTGAACTGTTGGCCCTAGCAAAGAGTAAAAGCAGAGGAGATCCTCAGCCACCCAAGAAGTATATGTGGTGATGCAGAGGCGTGCCACTCCAGCTAAAAAAAGCCAAGTGTGTTTCTATTTGTGGAAAACCTTTCAGCAGCTCCTTAGTGAAGCGTGCTCAGTGGCTTGCGTCATCCTCGTGAAGACACCCTCTCCAGCCTGAAGAGCTCTTCCTTGGGGTGAATGTGTCTCCACGAGCACAAAGCAGCCAGCGGAGCGCTCAGCCGTGTCTTGCACCAAATATCAATTAAAAGTAATTTTGTTCAGCCCATTATAAAATGAGCATAACTTCAGAGCTGAGTCCACAGGAATGACTCCAGTTCCCCTTTTTTTTCTCTCTTTTACCTGTCTGGTTCCCTTCAGGGTAGCTGTGACTAACCCCAGAGCTTCATACAGCAGCCTGCAATTTCCCAAATTCTCCTCCTCCCGAGCACCTCAGCTGAGCAGGGAAATCTGCTTGCCTTAGCAAATCCACTCTGAGCGGCTGTCCGTTCTGCTCAGTTTCTGATTTCTCTTCAGTTTTCCTGTTCCTCGAGGGCAGCTCACGAACGGGATGGAGCAATGCCTTTCTCCCACAGCACCGGAGCTCGCAACCTCTCAGCCAGGGTATCTGCTGGCAAGAACCGTCATCACTGTCGGCTCAGTATAGCAGGATATGCAGTTCACCGACACACTCATCTCTTGCACTCCTAAGCCCTCGTGGTGGGCTAAGAAGTAAACTGTTTATAAAACGGGGTTTAAAAATATCTCCCTGCTCCCTAAAATGTCATGTTTCACTTGGAGATTCTCAGATAAGCATAAGGAAAGCACAAGCACCTCTCCCAGCACAGGAGGAGCTCAAGGAGGAGGTTCTGCTGCCAATACTGACTGCGGTTTTATTATTATTATTTTTTAATCTTCTTTTCTTCCTTTCAGGATTTTTGTTGATTCAAGCCTGGCCCGATAATGCTACCGATCTCTATGCTTTTGAAAATCTGGAGATTATACGAGGCAGAACCAAGCAACAGTAAGTAAATCCTGTGCCAGAGCGACTGTAAAAGAAACTCTGTTTAGAGCTGTGTTTGTCTGAGCACACCAAGGTACCAACCAGTGGGATGCGGGTGTCCCCAGACTGATGCAAAATGGGAAAAAGCCTGTGGGGAGTTGAGCACCGTCTTTGTAGAAGTAGATGACATGCCCTGGGAGGATCAAACCTGCAGCTCTGTCCTGTGTGTAGAGGACTGTGCTGAGCCTGCTCAAGGACCAGGTTCTCCCCCACCAGCCTGGAAGCTCAAGCAGGACAGAGAACAGTCTTTGCAGACCAGGGCAAGTTATGATGTGATCAGAAGCACTTTGGGATTTGAGGTATCTGGGCAGTCGGGGATGGAGACCATGGCTACCAGGCAGCACGACACTGGCAGTGCATCCAGCGCCTGCCTGGACTTACCCCAAGAGGGAGGATGGCTTGATGGACCAGTACAAAATAATAGCTGTTCTACCTACAACTGCTGTTGGACATCATTTACCTGACAGAGCACACATGTCCTGCCAGTTTTGGCTTAAAATGCCCATTGAAAAACAAATGAGTATTGCAGTTGTTTTATGATAGGTATGTCACGTACCGGGCGTTAAGCTTAGAGGGCTGAGCAATGTCTTGCTTGAACAAAATTGAGTTCACAGCAACACATGTTTGAAAACTAAAAGAAAAATGTGCTGAGTTCAACCCTGCTTACTAATTCTCTTTCTTCTGTGTTTTTTTCTTTTTCTCCGTGTCCACTTTAGTGGCCAGTATTCCCTTGCTGTTGTTAACTTGAAAATACAATCCTTGGGGCTGCGCTCCCTCAAGGAAATAAGTGACGGAGATGTTGCCATTATGAGGAACAAGAACCTCTGCTATGCTGACACCATGGATTGGCGTAGCCTGTTTGCAACTCAGAGCCAGAAAACAAAGATTACACAGAACAGAAATAAAAATGAGTGTGGTAAGTCAACACTGCCTTTCTGCCTGCTGTGGAAGCTTGTCCTGAAATGCAAGAGTAATTTGAGCAAGGCTTTTTTCTCTCTGTTCCCCTGGCTGCAAAATTCATCAGTGATACTGCTTTAATGAAGGTGCTGAGGGAAAAGTGGGATTTTTGTCCCACCAAGGATGTGGACTTCATGGTGTCCAGCAGGTGGAAGGAGCTACTTCACCACTATGGACATAGTGAAGGCACTTAGGCTGAAGGACACAGAAGCTAACTCTAAACATTGATCTTCTTTGAGAAGGTGGAAGCTGTTGTTCAACCATGCTGCTGTTGACTGCAGTGGTCCCTGGGCCAAAATCTAAATATTTCTCTTTGCAGAATATGAATTTATTGTATTTTGGAAATTGATCATAGAATCACAGAATGGTTTGGGTTGGAAGGGACCTTCAAAGATCATCTAATACACCCGCCCTGCCATGGGCAGGGATGTCTTTCACTAGACCAGGTTGCTCAAAGCCCTGTCCAACCTGACCTTGAACACATCCAGGGATGGGGCATCCACAGCTTCTCTGGGCAACCTGTTCCAGTGTCTGACCACCCTCACAGTAAAGAATGTCCGATCTAAATCTACCCTCTTTCAGTTTAAAACCATTGCCCCTTGTCCTGACACTACAGGCATTGGTAAACAGTCTCTCTCCGTCTTTCTTACGTGCCACTTTTATATTGAAAATGTCCCAATAAGGTCTCCCCAGAGCCTTCTCTTCTACAGGCTGAACAACCCCCACTGTCTCAGCCTGGTACTGGTTTATCTTTATTATGTGACTGTTAAGCTGTCCCACAGGAGCTCATTCTTACTTTGAAAGGCCAGAAGTCACTCTTAATTTCAGGCTTCGGCAATTAAAAGTGTGCATATTCCTCTTCCACACTGCCAGAACCGTTCACATCCACTTTGGAACAGGTTGGAGAAACTGGCTGGTCAGGATGGAATCACTTGCAGTGCTCTGTTTGTCCTCTCTCCTACCTTGAAGTTCATGGCTTTTTTTCTTGTCTCTCTTTCTCTCCCAGCTGCTGCCAGGCACGTTTGTGACCCCCTGTGCTCAGATGTGGGCTGCTGGGGCCCCGGACCCTTCCACTGCTTCTCCTGCAGGTTTTTCGATCGCCAGAAGGAGTGTGTGAAACAGTGCAATATCCTGCAAGGGTAAGGCGTCTGGGGGTGCTTGAGGTTTTGGCGATGATTTGGGGGTTTGGGGTTTTGGAATATGTTATAGCTAGGAAGAAAAGATTTCACCAGCTTTGCACGGATGTTGTGTGAGCACACTACCTAAAAAGAGGGAAAAGCCGGGAGCTGAGGTAGCTCTCCTTCCCCGTTCAACATTGCTTAGGAGTTTGCTCCTGTCACGGTGATTGCCGTGAAAACATCCCCTCTGGAGGCCCAAGGAGGCTAAGCCTTATGCTTCCTTCCCCTAAGAAATAAAGGAGTTTCAAGCCCCGTTGCAAATCCAAGCTATGCCTGTCACGTCAAGCGCGTTGGGCGAGAGGCAGAGCCAGTTGGATTCACCAGGAGCTCAGTCACCCCTGGAGCCAGGGCTTCACTGCTCGGTGGGCTTCCTTACTGCAAAGGGACTCTCATATTTCCTCAAATGAGCAGCTCGCTCTTGCAATTTGCAAAGTTGCAGTCAAGAGAGAATGAGCTTTCATCGGAAAAGCACGGGGAGCAGCAATTTCAGGCAAAATTACTGCCTTTGGCTTCACTCAGGCCAAGGAAAATGTATCACTGCCTGTGTGTCAGGACTGCGGCTGGGCTTTTCAGTCAGTTCAACAGGTGATGTAGGTGGGAAGGGCATGGCAAGCACCGAAAATTACAGGAATTTTTTAATAAATCTTCCAAAGTTTGACTTTTAAAAATCAGGAGTATTAAGCAAGTACTTGACAGGGTGCTGATGCCCCTGATGTTTGTATTTCTCTAGCAACTTGCAGTTCAGCAGCTGTCTTTTTGTAAGTGAATTCCCTCCAGCAGCTATTGTGACCTGAAGGGCAGATCTGGGCATTTTTTGTGTCAAATGATGGGTAGATTTAGTTTAATTAATAACACCATTACTTGAAGTGGAACAGCTTTATTGCTATTGAAACCATCTGTCCCTACTTTTATATTTTAATGATTCATCGTGTGTTGTAGGGAGGACATGAATTTAATTATCAGTGCATTGCTGTTTAACTTTGCTAATTATTATTTGGAGCCTTGGAATCACTTAAACTGTTTTTGCTGATCTCTTTGCATCACTACCATTTAAAAGCCTTTGGAAATCATTATGAATATTCTGTGTTGTTAGCTTAAAAGGGAAAGTAAACTAATTTGTAGTGTGCAATCTGGAGTGCCATGTGTTTCACCATCAACCAAATTTCCCTTACTCTTACCTCCCCCTGGTTGCGCTGAGTAAGTGCTACTGGTGTAACCGGGAGGGTTCCCCTGTACCTCCTCCTGTCTCAGTACCATCATCCCAATCTAAACTGGAAAAGTCACAAAAGGAGAGACGACCACAATTTATCAGTCGCTAATCAGCCTGGAGTTTAGTTATTTCTCTTTTGTTTTTTGTTTTGCAGGGAGCCGAGAGAGTTTGAGAGGGACTCCAAGTGCCTCCCCTGCCACCCCGAGTGCCTGGTGCAAAACTCCACCGCGTACAACGCAACCTGCACTGGACCTGTAAGAGCAGATTCAGCTTAGCAAACCTGCGCCTCAGGCTGTGTATTAATAACATATTTCCCGTGTTGAGATAATCCTGAGGTCTCATTTACCCTTCTCCTGGGTCAGGCGGAGATGGGGGGATTAGAGGGCAAGATCTGGGGGCAAGGGAGCGGAAACAGGAGAGAGAACCCCAGGATATTATTTCTCTTTCGTGTCACCCATCATACGTGTAATCCACAGCCACAGACATTGTGGAGGCCTTTCTTTTTTGTGTCTTTTTACAGAAGAAAAAACGTAAGGCTTACTTACATATGTGACAATACGGTAATTTGGTGAACATTTCAGGAACATGTAGTTACTGAACAGCCAAGTTGGCATGAACAAATTAAATTTCCTTCTTCAGAGGGAAAGAACTGTTAAAAATAGTGGATTAAAACAGTAACTTTTTGACTTTTTGAAAAGCCATGATAAAATTGTGGTCAAAACCACATCCTGGAAAATATTCAGGAAGCAGTTTTTACTTAAAATCCCTCCTCTAACTACGGTACAGTAAATACCTGTCTTAAAGTAATTGCAGGTGTAAATTATATTCAAAGAAAGGCAATTAAAACAAAACAATTGGATTTTCAAACTTGTTTAAATATTCCAAATTCATACAAAAGCTGCATCTACAAAAGTCGATAGGGTGTGTGCTCTCACTAGTCATCCAGAGTCTTCCTCAATTTTCTTCTCCTTTGATTTTGAGAACACTCTTATGTGTTACGAAATGTCCAGTTTGGCAAAGATGCAAAACAATTTCCTTTTCATCAGATCAAACTCATATCTTAGTTGTAAAACTCTAATTCTCATTTGGTTTTTGGTAACTGAAATCAAATCTCCTGCTTCCATCACAGATCTTCCTCTGTGCTGCTTAACCCAACTCTTTAAACACCTCTTGCCATTCCCTGCAGCCCCTGTGTTCGACCCTTGCCCATCATCAGTCTGCAGAGTCACTGCTCAGTAATTTGAAGCATTTCCATCCTCCCTTCTAGCTTAGACCACCATGGCCTAGGGGATGTTATTAATGTTATAAGCTCCTTCAAGGGGTGACCACCCCTTTGTTCCATGTTTGTTCAGCATCTAGTAATCAGTCTATTATAGTAGCCCTTAGACATAACAGTAATTAAAATAATCTTCTCATAGCATGTCTTGCTATAGTGCCAGTGAATCCGGCACTGTGAATCTGGTCTGGTTTTTCTTCATAGTAGAATTTGACCCAGAATTGCTGGTTTTCCTCCTTTAAAATATTTAGAGCATTCCCAGTGCTGTTATAAATAAATATAAATAAAAATGAATAAAAACAGTTCTGCCAAAAATGGCCAGAGGCAGTGCTTTTAAACACAAACTAAGTGCTCTTCAAAGTAAAAAAATCTTGGACTCCTTGGGTTGCCTCCATTATTCCCTGCTTCTCAGAAGCAGAGGAGAAAACCTCTGCTGAGAAACAGGAAAATAATGAGTTGAGGCCAGTACTTCAGGGAGGTGTCAGCAGGTCTGGCTCTGTGGTTTTAAGTTGTGTGATGGTAGATTGCACCAGGCAGCAGTCTGACCCTCTGCTTTTCAGCTTACCCCTTATCAAGGTGTTATTAAATTATTCCCTATTTTAAATGAATAACGCAAACTTTCCAACAAGGCAGAAGGCAGGGAAAAAAACCCAGCAACACTGAAACTCAAGGAAATATTAGCTTTAAACATCAGGTACTGCCTTTTGTACAGTTCATCCTACAAGAGCAAATACTTGCAAGGATATCAGGTAGCAAGGTAATAAAACCAGATGATGCTGAAAACTTCCAGCAGTTGAAGGCATTTAGGTTTATCCTCTGAATTTCCTCCTGAATAGGCTGATGTAGGGGCATTGTAAACAAGCTGTTTCTCTTTGCAGGGCCCGGACAATTGCATGAAGTGTGCCCATTTTATAGACGGCCCCCACTGCGTGAAATCCTGCCCGGCGGGGGTTCTGGGCGAGAACGACACCCTCGTCTGGAAATACGCCGATGCGAATGCAGTTTGCCAGCTCTGCCATCCAAACTGCACCCGGGGGTGAGTGATACCTTGGGCTGAATGGAAACAGGGAGAGGGGAAATAGGGGAACAGCTCTTCTCGAGCTCTTGCCCTTCCTAATGGTCCTGTTTCAAACCACGGAGAAGAAGAAATAGCAGGGAGCGAGAGAGGTCAGGAGTACCCAGATAATGTAAGCACAGCACAGCCGACTTTGTAAATAGGAAAGGTTCAGTGGCACTTCATCTTTACAGAGAAGGCAAAAAAAGGAAAAAATGTTTTAGAGGGTCTGAAACAGGTTAGTTTGTTGATTTAAATTGGACACTTCCTGGAATTTTACAGAACTTGTCCACGAGTGATGTACTCTTTTTTTTTTTACCACCTGGCTTGGTGCTGGGTCCTCTGGTTTTGGGAGGAACATCAGTGACATCTGGTGGATGCCAGGCTCCCGGGCCCCATTTTTATTCTACACCTTTGATTTTTTAGGAGGGAAATCCCAGTTGGGTACCACAGTGATTTTTTTTTCTTTTTTTGCATATGCTAGCACTTCACCTGAGTTTAAAGCCTTGCTTCCTCCTGTGTGTGACTTTATTAATGGATATCACAGTAAACCCAATCTGTATGAATCATTTTTGTCCTCATTTGGGGGCGTGCTTAAACTTCCACGAGCTGTAACGAGCTGTGAATTGAACTGTATTTAACCTATATGACAATAAGTAACAACTCTCTCCTCTCCTGGTTTCCAACCTGCAAAGACATGGGATGCACAGTAAAAGGTTTTAGGGTTTGAGACTTGGTTGTTGGACTGTGACGGTTTCTGAGCAAGAAACCAGCCCATGTTTGGTGTCTTTTCCTCCACTGGCCCCTGCCCTGTACCCTGCAGGTTTGTCTGATCCAAAATCCTTCTATAATATGCCTGTAATACCTGCTGCAAGAGAGAAGTTATAACACACTCAGACCAACCATCATCCCATTGCATATTAGCTAATTCAATGGCTAGGTCATTAAAAAGCAGAGTGCCCAAGCTCCCACCTTCATGGAGAAAAGGAGATGAAGGGTCAAACCAGCAAGTAACAGCCCTTCCTAGTGCTTCTAGTGAATTCAGTGTTCTGAATTTCAGATGATAGCTGTAACAGCCATGTGGGTTTGCCATAATTTAGAGCGATGCCCCGTGTTTTGTTACAGTCGCAGACAAGGCTTATCAGGGCTTCCCATCACACACCTGAGAACCAGTGATGTCAGTTGAGAAGGGATCTTAATAACTTTGCTCTTTGTTAATGACCTCAGTAGTCCCTACTGATACAAACTGGCCATGGTGATCCAATATCCTTCTAATTGGCTGCATGAAAATGCAGCTGATTACTGGAGCAGCATAATGGGTATCCACATCTGAACAAGGCTTTCCACTGTGCGGCCTCGGTGATGAGATCAAATACAGGACTCGAATGCAGACTTGGAGAACACAGTCTGCCAGACGTGGATGTAATGACAAGCCACATCAATTTCATCTCTGACGTGAAAGAACTCGGTTAAGTTTGGCACAGTTATATTGTGGAGATGCTCAATGGACCTGTTCAAGTTGCTGCCCAAATGTGGCAGAAGAAGTAGGCTGTATCCCTGAAGGGCTCAAGAGAGCTAGAAGAAGGTAGTGTTACTATTTTTGCTTTACAGCTGGGACATCTGAGGTCAGTGGCATTGATGGGTAGGGAGCTCGTGTCAGAGCCATGATCTGGGAACGTGCAGTCTCCCGCAGCATTGTCCCCGTGAAGGAAATCAATCAGTAATGGCACTTAACTTCTCTTCACGCCTTTACCTCGTTGCGCTGCGTGAATGGGATCTGTTCAGCAGTGGGTGGAAAACATCTGTCTCACAAAGTTTTTGCATCCTTAGAAACCACAGTCTCAGCGATTTCTGCATGACAAGAAACAACAACTTTATTTCTGTCCCTGTCCAATTTCATGGCTGGAGCCCACAAAATCTTATCAGCATGATTAAATGTGCTGACTTCAGTAGTCATGCAAGTAAGGGTTTCCAGGATTTGGCTCTATTTTCCTTATTTGAAGAAGCTGCAAGTAAAGAGGACTTCTCTTCCCAACTGAGCTTTGTCATGAATTTTGGATTTTACTTTAGGTGTGCTTACTGGTAGTGCATCACTTCTTTTGTATTGCTGTGAAGAATCTCGTCTAGTCCCATTTTCTTTGCTGAGTCATTTGTTCAGCCTTTATTAGAAAACAGAAGGGAGGTAGCTTTCTCCTGCTCAGCCCAAAAGACCCCTTCTTTCCCATTTTCCCTGTAACCTCTTGGGGATTTTATACACCACCTTCTTTTTGCTCTGCGTCTAGTACAGCTGAGAAAATACGCTCCGATAAAGATAGCGACGTCCCAAAAGCTCTGGAATTACCCCATTTATGCCTCCAGCAACCAATGACACACACCACCTTAAGTAATCTGCTTGCCATTGAAGGACTTGGTTTTCCCTAGCCACTCTCCCAGAGTATGGGAATTAAATTCAGCCACAGCCACCTGGGTAGAAGAGCAAGGAGGAGAGAAGCTACCACTGTAATTAATAGCACCAGCATTATGTGTCTCACCAGTCTTCATGTTAAATGCCAGGGAATTTTAGGGGGGGGGGATGAGAAAGCATCCAGGGGGTCTGAGAGGGAACAGCACAGCGCAAATGTGATGCCATTGTCACATTCTGAAGGTTAATGAGAAAGAAAGGGCAGAGGAAGGTTCTTGTAAGGCATTAAAAAGCCGAATGGTTTTCCATTTCTTTTATGACTGTGAAGTAACTTAAGGTGTTATAGTCTGAGTTCCTTCTGAAAAGTCATAAATCATAGCAACCTGGCTGTATTATATCAAATTAGGAACTATGGGTCGAGGAGAAAGTTGTTAAAAACTTGATGGATTTGGGAAATAAATAGCTGTGTCTGCACTGGCATGAGTAATATTTACGTAGACAAATGAAATGCTGAGTTCAGGATGCGATAGTTTTCAGGGATTGTACATGGCACTAATTTTCCAATAACAACAGAAGTATTTCAGAGACTACAACTACTGCTGAATTCTATCTGATATATCCATAAGATCTTGAGGCAGTTCATAACACAAGGTCACATTTCTCAGTTTCTGTAAGCAGAAGAAAAACGATTCAGGAATGGAAAAAGCGACTGTTTAGATTCCATAAAACCTAGGTTACTTATGTTGGGTGTCATCATAAAATTCCACATTAAGAAAGATGGTTATATTTAGTCCTGGATGGATATTTGTCATAGGCTTTTTTTCTCCTTTGACTCTTGAAATGAATCAGAAAATCACATGGGATTTGAAAAGCACAAGCTGATCTGTCATTTTCTTCCCAAACACCTTTTTACTTTATCCCACTAGAATTTATATTGATGGATTTACGTGAGAAATAATTTTAAAAAAGAAGGGGACAGATGAAAATCTACACTTCTTCTGCTTTTGCTTTCTGATGTAGGGAAAATAACTGGTTGGTCATTCCTCAGACTGTAGATACTATCTCCGCAGCCAATTTTTTTTGCTGGTAGGAAGCACATGGAGGACATGCCATCATAAAGTAGCATAACAAACCAGAATTTTTAGGAAGAGATAATTTGAGGGACCACAGTCACATTCTGAAATAAAATGAGGTCTTTTAATTTCACATCCTTATCGGGAGAAGCGGCACATGCTTTATTGCATTAGCATGTACAAATTCATATCTGAGTGGTAGAGTGTGATAGGATGAAATCTTGGGTCCTAGATCCGTTTTCTGTGGAGCACCCAGAGAGAAGCTCAGTGCAAAGTGAAATATGTCTGCTGTGACCGTAAGCAAGCTGGTGGTTCTGCTCTGCACGTGTGGCCTCTCTGTGCTTGGTTATGCAACTGAGCAAACAAACCAAGCCGTAGACAGACAGGGAACACTAACAAAGCTGAGCGCCCAGGATCCAGGAACCGGCATGCACAGCACTTCCAGAGGTGTCCGGGACACCAGGATGCACATTCTTGCATGGGGGCCCAGTGAACTTACAAGACCTTCCAGATGCTGGGTCTTGGAGCACTGTGTTGGCCCAGAAACAAGTCAAATACACGAGGGAAGATCAGAGTAATAAAAACAAACAAACAAAAACCCAATAAATGAGTAGCTGCTTCACCTCTTCCTCCCCCAGACCTAGATCAAGTTATGAGATAAGATCTGCAACTCCACCTGCCATTTTGAATTTTTTCTGGTTCCTCTTCTTGGCGAGAGGGAATTCAGAGCAATTTTCCTGGCACGGGCTCACTCCTTACCCCCTACTTGACCTCCTCTGGAGTTGTTTTGGGATGATGCATTTTCTTTAAGTCAGCGCAGGGAGCGGATACCACAAACTGGACTTTTCTCCTTGCTGTGCTCCGTTTTTCAGAGGTGAAGTAACCCTCTCTGTAATGCTCTCCTTCCTCGGTTAGACACCACAAAGACCACAATTCCCATGAAGAGCATACATCTTGTAGCCCAGCAGTGCTTAGGGAATGCACGGTGCTTCTCACACCCATTAGACCATCAAGTGAATGCAGTCACTGTGTTTTCATACGTGTTGTTTTTGCATCAGGCTGCCAAAATGAATTTCAGGCATTTTAAACTCAAATGGAGGGTGAATGACTTGCTAGTAGAGTTTCTGGCTCTCTGAATAACTGTCATACCTGTTTACATTACCAGTAACTTAAGATCTTGGATTCTTAAAGAAAAATATCATGGACACATACTAACAGACTATAGCCAAAGGGAGTGCTGTCAAATCTTATTTTCTGATGGGAGAGTGTGTCTGCTACCCAAGTTTTCCATTGCAATAGATAGTGTGGAAATTTGAATCTTTTACTTACCAAGAAACAAGGATTATGCAGGAGGGTCTGGTACGACACATTTCCATGTGACTTTCTGCCCTTGTGCAGGGGAGAGGCTACTTCTGTCCTCCTCCACGGTCAGCCTTGAGCTTCTGTGCTGATGTAGTTGTCCACACAGAGCCAGGGAATCCAGGTCCATTTGAATTTTCTGTATCTATGTCCTCCCCCCATTCTACCACATGATAGCAAGTTGTTTTACAATATTCTCTATACTGAGTATGCAGCATAACTATGCCTCTACATAAGACTTTGGAGCAAGGCCATTGACTGATATTCAATAGAGTGTATGACTATGATAAATTCCTATGTTAATACTTGGACTGCTCTGAAACACAGACTTTTCAATCAGTAGCACTCTTCTTAGTTGGAATTATAGGAGTATGTATGCCAGAGCTAATATGTTTGCAACGTTCATTTGTTTTTACAGGTGCAAAGGGCCAGGTCTTGAAGGCTGTCCAAACGGGTGAGTATTTCATTTGCTACAATTAACGACAGAGCTGAAAAGAATGCATGCATGTTTACATTTCCATGCTGGACACTGCAAGGCTGGGACTAAAGTTAGGTCTTCAGCTCTGTACAGGGAAGTGACAGATTAAAGCAGATTTTGACCTATAAAAATGATTTAAAGAACTGAGAAATACTCCTAGTGGCACAAGACTCCAGAACCTTGTTCTGTTCAGTTTGTTTGTCAAGGTGAGACCTGGGATCTGTTACTGGAGAACAAAAGGAAGAGCTGGAAAAAGAAAGGATTAAGGTCTAGTAGCAGAGAGAGATATGTTTAGGATTTATATGGTTACCTGCATTACAGGGGATTCATCTCAGAGACCCAGGGGGTCTGTACATCTCCAGCCGCTCTGTGCACAGATGGATGTTCATTCTTCACACTAGAACTTAGGTTGCACTGTTTGGCCTCATGACTTGCTCAAGGTCATGCAACAGGCAAGCAGGCTTCTCTGGCTAAGAGAGAGGGATTTAGTTTCTGGCCAAAAAGTCATGCTATGGCAAGACAAATTCAGCCTAGAAGTACTGTTAAAAAGTGACTTTATTTAATAGTAATCCCTGGGGCAACTTAGAGCTGTGATGGATCTCTAAGTACAGACCAAAAAACAACCTTGGAAAACAGGTTTTTCTTTTCAACTTAAATTTGAAATGACCCAGGCAGCAATCTGTACATACAATGTGGATGGTTCACACATTATCTGGTCTCAGGCATTTTGTACTTGTGGGGGAGGGCTAATGATTTGAAGTACAGCATGACCCTTAGAGCATGGCCCCCCTCATAATGGTGAGATGTGAGCTTCATTGCTGGTATCGCAACTGGGTATGCCTTCTCGATACCACCTTCTCTCCACGTGCTTCGTGTATCTGATCACATTCACGCTGCCCATGTCTGGCCTATAGATGCTGATGTGCTCCAAGGATTTGTCAGAGGGAGGAGAAATCCCCTCGCTTAAGCCATGAGGATCAGCTCCAGTTGCAAGTTTGAGAGAAGAGTGAAGACTTTAAGCAGATTACACCGCAATCATTACTGAGCACTGGAATTAAAAAACTCAAGTGAGGAACAGGATATAGGAGAAGGTTTTCAACCTCCTCGTCATCTGCCTCCCTGGACAGACTATCAATGTAACTTCCACTGTGCTTTGAAAAGAAAGCATACGAAGTTGTCAATACCTCATCTGTGTGGAGAGCCTTTTCTTTTCTGTCCTGCTTTGTGATGTTAAAATCACCAGTCTATACTAGCAGGCCCATCTCTGCAAGGCTCAGTTCCTGACACACACCACAGGAATAGTTTTAAAGGATGAATAAAAGTGCTTTGATTTATTAAAGGGGGCTTTGCAAATATGGGACAAAAGTAGAAACCCAGCAAAGCAAATGGCACAAAAATGATAGGTGCAGAAGGCTGTGCAGAAACAATTGGCAGAAGAAGGAAGAGATGGCTGAACAGTGGAGGAGAAATCTTCACTGCCAAGCATAGTAAAAGTCAGGATGGTCTCACATCAGCTCAATTCTTTTGATCCTTCACTTTTTCTTAAGGAATAAAACCAATAAATACAACCACTGGATGAGGAACTTAAAAATACAGATGCCCAAGATACCTGAAATGTCAAAGAGGCTTAAGTGGATGTCTAGGGAATGCGTTTGTTCAAAACCTAAGGCTTCGTACAGTCTCTATAGGGTTTGTTTTTTAAATCTTACACTTAAGCGTTTTCCTTTGTTTCTGCATCCTCTCCTGTCTTGCAGCTCCAAAATCCCGTCTATCGCAGCTGGCGTCGTCGGAGGTCTCCTGTGCCTGGTGGTGGTCGGCTTGGGCATCGGCCTTTACCTGCGGAGGCGCCACATTGTCAGAAAGCGGACCCTGCGGCGGCTGCTGCAGGAGAGGGAGGTGAGCACCACCGCCATGCCTGCAACACCGGCTGCTTTATTTGGGGCAATGGGTGCCAGCCTCCTCCTACCAGAGAATTAAAGCACCATGCATCTGCCTTCTAACTCAACAAGCCCTTGGGCTGGCCAACACAGTGTCTGCCACGCTGGTTGGAAAAGAGGCAGTGTGCACCTAACACCTTCTCACTTAATCTCAAGTCTCATCCCTCTGGATATAATTTTCAAAAGCTTTAGGGGATTCAGATGTCTAAATCCCAATGAAAATCATTGAGATTGTCTACTTGGAAAAAACTATGCCTTCAGGGTGAGGTGCAATGTGTTTGCTTATCCATACCACCTTGCTGTGTAGACCCTCAGCCTTGAACCGTTTCTCCCTCCAGACGAGCCCTGAGGCTGCTGTGGCAACTTGGATGCTTTTGAAAATTTTGCCCACTTGATCAGGCCTATGTCTGATCCTGAGGAAAAAAAAGAGAGAGAAAGGAGAGGAGGGAAGGGAATTGGGGAAGTGTTTGTGTCTTGTCTTTGGTTTGTTTTTAGCACAAAACCCCCACAAAGCCATCAAAGTGAATGGTTCACCCTGTTGGGCGTGAACAAGGTGTCTATACAGCTTTTTTTCTGCATGGTTTTGTGTGTGTTATAGCATCACCCTCTGGGTACCTCGCATATAAAATAGCCAAATTCATTATCCTGGATTAAAGCTGCTCTTTTATGACTAGACCCCTTCTCTTTCTAGTCCAAACCTAGTAAATAATTAACAAACCGTATTTAGCATTCTGCAAAAAGTCCAGTTGCAGCTTTCTTCTGTGCTCACTGGCTTTGCAAAGTCAGCTGCTAAAATCCTTTAAAAAAAAGCTGTCCTGCTTTTTAATGTACTATCTAACAGTATTTTACATACCACTGTATTCTACAGTGTGATAGTACAGTTCAGTTTGTGCTCCGCTCGTATTATACCCTCTGGACTCCTCAAAATGAGGATATTTCATCACAACAGAATGGTTGCTGGCCCACTAAAATCAGATTGTATCTAGCTAAATGTGGTTTTATTCAAACAAAAGGAAAAAGAAAAATCACTAAGGGAAAAAGCTCACTTATGCATCAAAAAACTGTTAAATATCTCTATTTGGAGGGCATTACTGCTGTTTGCAATAAGGCTTAGATCAAATTCTGAAAACATCGATAGTCAATTCAACATCACCTTTTATATTAATAAAAGAATCTCTCATAGAGTTTCAATTGTTGCTTGTAAACCCTGTGATCTGGGGGAGCCACTGGTACCATGGGAATATCATCCAGTTAAACGAGCAGACTTGAAAGGTTGCAGGTGATTCTTGCCCATTATTTAAAATATTTTTATAATTTATTCAAAAGTTAAAAAAAAAAATCTTCTTTAGGATCTGTAGTAATTACACTGTTCTTCATGCCATGTGTTTTAAAGCTTTGAAGTCAAAGTCTTCATTTAAACAGTAGTATTCCTTCATTCTCCTTCAAAATGGCAGTCGCCACTCTGTGGTAGATTTTACCTCTGAAATTTGGAGCGACTCTAGGTATTTATTGCTGTAAGTCAGAGTGGAGCTGTCCTCCCGTAAACCGCATGTGGAATAAAATGTTCATTATTTTAAAGGAAGGATTTATTTGCTTCCCCAAAGCCTGCTGCTTGCTGTCCTCCTAGACTGTTTATCCTTCTAATATCATCTTCTCTCTGCACCAGCTTGTCGAACCACTGACACCCAGCGGGGAGGCACCGAACCAGGCTCATCTGAGAATTTTAAAGGAAACAGAATTTAAAAAGGTCAAAGTTTTAGGCTCTGGAGCTTTTGGCACTGTTTACAAGGTAAGATCACCATGTTTGTCTTCCCCTTTTCATCTTGCTCCCTCATGCAGAAGCCACCCAAACAAGGCATGAACTGGGAGCTGCAATCATTGTGTAGATTTTTTTCAACTAGATTTTACAGCATGTATATATTGAAGGGTAGAGAGATGACTCAATCATCATTAGTTGAGTTAAGAATCGGGTAACATGGGAAGTTTTACATAAGATGTTGCCAAAGCCATACTGCTGAACCTGGGGCTGTGCCACAGCCAAATACACCCTGTTGGTCACCTCAGTGCTAAGCCACTTTTCTCTGTGGTCTAGGGTCTTGTTTTTATACTTGTCAATCACTCTTCCATTAGAACTGACTCAGATGTGTGGAAGTGCCTACACACTTTCAGTTGTGTACGTCCACGGGGTATTTTTTCTCTTGGTGATTGTTTATTCTCTGCATTTCTTCACTGGGTTCCACCTTTCTGTGCTCCTCCTTTTATTCCGGATATGCATTTCAGGCTTTGCCAGCAGCACTGAAATATAAACTGTAGATTCATATGTTTCTTTATAAAGCTCTATATTTTGAAGCAGGCTTCCAGCTATGTCTAGGAACTTCTGGTACACAAATCCCATTGACCTCTGAAAATATGTGCCTACATTGCTGGGTACTGCAGCAGAGCGTCCTTGTAGCACCACGCCATTCACCTGCCACCTAAATGGCCTCATGACACTATAGATGTAGAGCACTGAACCAGTTGGGCACAAATCTGCCTGCCACTGCATACGTTTAGGACTGGGTTATTTTACAGGATAGATCCCATCTCATTTACATGAGAAAATCCCAGTTCTTTTCATCCCATGATTTGTAAATTGGAAGTGGCAAGGCTTTGCACATGCAGTTGCCATGAAGAGCTAATTAATTAGATTTCCATCCACATAAGTTGCTCTTTATGCCTCTCTTGGGCTATTTATACAGGGACAGTAATGAACATGCCTTTTCAAAAAAGTACGGTAGAGGTGACTGAAAGAGAAATACCACTCACTGCATTAACAGGATTTTGTCAACACCAACAGCATATTTTTTGCAAATTTTTGTTGTCTGCCATGTCTTCCCATTGCTCAGAATATTTCGGTCTACTCGGAAGATGTAAAATGTATATGTAATTGTGAGAATTAACCTGTTAGATATGAGACTGAGTGACTCTTTGTACTTCTTTTTGGTAGGGACTTTGGATCCCAGAAGGGGAGAAGGTTAAAATTCCGGTTGCTATTAAAGAATTGAGAGAGGCTACATCGCCAAAAGCCAACAAGGAAATACTTGATGTAAGTTTTTGTGTTTGTTTTGTCAAGTTGTCTGTGGTCTGTGAATTTTCCTGTGTAACAATTAAAGGGATTTCAGGATTTTGGGTGGGAAGAAATATTTTGCACCCTAACTGCATTCTCCATATAGAAGTACCGGGCTTTGCAGCCCAGCCTGTGAAGTGCTCTTGTGTCTCCTGTGAACCCCATCCTCGCAGTCCAAATACTGGTGTTATACTTGTGGGGTAGCAGCTAAGGAGAGGTCAGGACCGTACATTTACAGCTAATGCTGTTTTCTTTATTCGGATGTTTCAGGTCTTAAACTGTGGCATTCATTGCCATTGTGGCAGTACAACTAAACCCAATAACAACATATCTAACAATTTTTGAATCCTGACATTGCAGATGCTAGTCATAAGCTAGTTGCTTGGTTACATAGGATTAAATTAACTATAAATCCAAAAGAAAAAAAAATCCCAGCTGTCTGGTTTCTCTGCCATGAACAGCAAGAAATCTCACTTCGCAAAAGAGGTATGGGAAGTTTATTCTCTTGCTTGGGTGTAGCTCATCACTTCAGAAAACAGGGAAAAAGGCTATGGGACACCGTCTCAGGATTTTATAGATGTGTGAGTTTACAACGGGTGAGCCAGAGTCCTAACTAGAAATTTCCCTGAATGCAGAATAGCTAAAAATCTGAACTCTGTTGCTAGATCCGAAGCCAAGTAACACGTGGCACCGAGGGTATATATTTCTATACAAGGAAAGGTAAATGCTGAGTGCAGAGAGGAGCACTCAGATGTTCAGTATACATTCAGTTCAGCTTTCATGTGCTTTGGTTCAGTTCTCAGCAACAAGAAGCATGGCAGGAGGGTGTCTGTGTCCTGTTCAGCCCTTTGAGCCCCGAGCTGGAGCCTGCTGGGTCGCTCTGGAGAACTGGTTATGCCAGGGGTGCCCCAAGCAATGCTGTGAATTTGGTACAGGTGGAGTCTTTAAGCTTCTCCTTGCTATACCCACATGAGCGTGCCTCTAGAAAGCGTGGGTTGGAAGCTTGGATTTGGCAGGGGCTCATTTATCGTGCTTGTTTGCAGGGACAGGGCGCGCGTCCCTGGTATATCCCAAGTAGACCTGTGAAGTGCAGGTCCACAGCTTGGGACAGCCCATTTGTGTGACAGTGATGGCAGTGGTAATCAAACGCACAAATCCTCCAGCCATGGGGAAAATTGTGGAGTTTTTTTTATTTTGGTAGGAACTGAACCACTTTAGCAGGAAATTTATTTAAAAAATAAAAAAATCCAGCTTTGGCCAGCAAATGCTGCCTCAGGTAGGAAGGCTTTTCTGAAATGGTTCAAGCTGGTGAAGATCTTAACAAAAAGCCAAGTCTCATAGAGAGAAGTGTCAGGATGAATGGCCATGAACAAACCACCACCTGTGCTACTGATGATAATAAACCACGCTGGATTTTTCCAATCACTCTGAATAAACAGTGTTATTCCAATGCATTACTCTGCTTCAACAGTTTGCGTGTTATGTACCATATGATTTGTGTATTGCAGCAATGCAAAAGAATGGGTGGTCCATCTCAGAATCCATACCTGAAGCAATATCCATCCTGATTTTAGTTTAGTTAGACTCCAGACCACTCTCAGCCCTTCCCCAGGCCCCCGACCCATGTGACCCTGCTCCCTGCCCCTCACCTGCCTGCAGGCAGGCTGCGGTCATAGAATCATGGAATCATAGAATCCCTCCCTTCGCTGGTGTTCACTGCACTGAGGAGCTGGCAGAGATGCTGCTCAGCTGCCTGCCCTGAGCTCTGCCCCTCACTTCCCTCTTCACGGTGATAAGGAGTGTAACACAGTCTTCACAGAGGATGCTTTGGAGTTAACTGCATTAAATTCCTGTATACTGAAGGAAGGGTTAATGAATAAGCCTACAGTACGGCATCCTGCCTTCAGCAATTCAAGATAGTCACAGGATGGGGCAGTAGGTGCAGGGACTGAGCACTGTTTGGTGATATCAAAGTACTTTCTCTTTTCATGGAAGTTTCTGTAGCATATCCCCACGTTTTCTTTTCCTTTGAAATAGGAAGCTTAATCAAAAGCTCTTGCTTTTTTCAGTGCTGTTCATTTTTTAGATTATTTGGTTGGTGGAATTCATTTTATATTTCAGGAGAAAATACAAAAATACAAAACCAGTGAAAGAAGTCAGAGGGATGACTCCAAAAGCTCCTCTCAAAACAGATTTTTGCTACACAACCAACTTTTCAAGGTCACTGAAACCTCAGAGATAATAATGTCCAATTAAAGATGATTTATCTTACAGAAACACACTAGGTATAGAACAAGCACAGCAGCTTTAGCTCATATAATCCAGGCGAGCTCTGCCTGGCTTTATTAGGGTAGGGCTAATTCAGAAGATTGTTGTTGAATGCCAAGCATACTTGGAGCAGGTCAGAGCATACCGCAGAGATTTCCAAGATAAACAATTGAAACAAAGGCCCACTTTAATGTCTTGGGCTACTTAGAGGGACCCATGACCGCACAATAGCTCCCTTCTGCTCCCTGCCAGGAGGTGGTGGCGTATTTTACTTTGCAGTATCAACCGTAATAGGCAGCATCAATGCTTGGACACTCTCTGAAAACTGTGTGGCCCGTACGCCCACCCTGCTCTTTCAGCATCCCAGTTCTCAGCCCCCCAGGTCAGCCCCGTGTGGGCTGTGCGGCAGATGGGCAGCAAGAACAGCTCCGACTCTGCAGATTTTTTCTCCCCTGCTGAAATGAATACAATATGTATCTGAATCCCAACAGGAAGCAAGGCAGGGAACAAACGCCCTTCATCGGTACGACAGTGCAGTTTGGAAGCCTAGGGAGATGAGCGTGTTTTGGTCTCTGCTTACATCTAAGTATCGTATAACACATTTGCAAGATTCTCTAAAAAATGCTGCCACAAATATCTATGTAATTGAATAACAGATTGTATTCTTGCTTTATCTTTCCTCAAGCTGGCCCACAGAACCAATGCTATCCATGACAGAGGGTTGTTTTTCAGAGACCTGCTCACATCCTGCAGTAGGTTGAGGAGCACTTATCCAGTTCTGCTGGAGATTTCTTTAACCTGGCTGCCTGGAGGCCACTTTCATCCCAGGGGCTTCAAAACAAGGATACCAAATGCAGAATTAGCACCTCAGAAGAAGCTGCATTACATCATGTTTTGCTAGGCTGGCACATCAAACAACAATACCAAGGCCAGAAAGTATTGCTTAAGGATTGGGATTGCTTATTTCTTGAACGTCATTACTTTAATAACTTTGTTTAATAATAGTTCTTACCAGCTACACAGCTATGTGACTTCTGTGGAAGGCTTGTTAGATGATGAGTAAAGTGCTATGGTATTTCTTTTCTGAAGCTCTTAGAAAGTGCAGATTTGCTCCTTTCCGTGCCACAATAGTGTCTTACTATGATTTTAGGCTTTGAGGGGCTCCGTGCTTAATGATGAATTGCCAAGGGATGATTAGTTGGTGTCACTCCAGATGCTGACCACTGCATGGAAAAATTCCCATTTATTTCCCATTGTGTTGGTTTTCAATCAAATAGCTTTAAAAATGTCTAAAAGTGACATACTGTAAGTCAAACACAAAATTAGTTAAAAAAACCCAAACAACTTCAGCTCTAATTTTTTTCCCCAGTTGGAATCCATTCTTTGAGCTGGCACTTGGCAGTGGATGTCAATATAAATATAGATCTCAAATTTCAATCCATAAGTAGTTTTTGCACACAAAAACCATGAAGTCGGGGGTTTTTACCCTGTGACGATGTTAAAGGATGTATTCAGTGTGTCTGGAGCGTATACTGCACCAGCCTCTGAAGGGGCCTCTCCCTTCCTACAGAAGAGCAAAGGAAGAAGAGGTACCTTGGGTACCTTAGATAAAGTACCTAAAGCTGCACAGGGTGAGCCCAAGCTTGAAAGAAGAGTTTTTCACATATTTGTGAAACTCAAACCCAAAATTCCAGTTGACCAAAGGGTTTATTATGCTTGGGGTCCCACATTAGAAGTACTTTCCTGGTATCATTTACATTGCTATACGGGTCTAAAAGACCTTTTCCAACTGGGGACAATATTTTCACCAGTGTTGCTTAACGTGAGACAGGTATTCAAGCTTCTAAAGAGGTGAACTGATAATTAACTGTTTGGTTTGACATGGACTGAAGAACAACAGAGTCAAGTAGAACATGGTCTCTTAAAAAGTCAAAATGTCAGTCACATCCTAGATAACAACTTTTGACTTTCTGGGTTAGTACTAACCTTGACAGAGGGGCAGAAGTCTCAAAAACACGGATTTCCAGTCAGTTTTGTGAAAAGATCTATGGAGGAAAAAAGCCATATGACACATGTTCACAAGATGTGTTGCTCTTGCAATTAGGTGCTCAAAATGATGAAATCTCATCAGCTTCCAGTTGATGTTCAATTTATTAATTCCTCCTAGGTCTGTAAGTTTTGTCCCCAAGATTTAATGTCCAATGTTTGCTTGGTGTACCAGTAGTGGGAGACTGGATCTTCTGTGGCATCTCAGTGATGCTTCAGTGTTCAAATTTTGGACCTTCCACCACGTGGAAACTACTTGGTCCACAGAGTGGGAAATACCAGTATTTTGTATGTGATATAGGGCACAGAGTTTGCATAAAGTATTTTAGCAACCTGTTGAACGACCAACTTATTTTATACTACCTCCCAACATTTCTGTCCTGCCAAAGGGACAGTTTCACATTGCTTTTTTCCTTTCTTCTCAGGAAGCTTATGTGATGGCTAGTGTTGACAATCCTCATGTGTGCCGCTTGTTGGGAATCTGCCTCACTTCTACTGTTCAGCTCATCACACAGCTGATGCCTTATGGCTGCCTCCTTGATTACATCCGAGAGCACAAGGACAACATCGGCTCCCAGTACCTTCTCAACTGGTGTGTGCAGATTGCAAAGGTAAGCAGACTGGCACGCTTCCAGATCAGCTAAAACTCAGGCTCTAACGCAGAGATCTGACAGCACGTAATGTATTTATTTACTTACCTGTCTCTGTAAATCTTTCTGTTTCACCACATGGTTCCTAGATACCTTATACATGACAGTAAGTGGTTATTTTATCTTAAACAATTTACCATTTTCAAGCTGCTGAGCAAACCTTACATATTCTTCAAAATGCTCCTAGACAGCGTAATATTGTCACCAAGACATTTATGTCCAAACCAAACACCCAGTAATGAACTGATAATGTGATGCAACGAAGCTGTGGCAGGGAAGGGAGTGGAATTTGGCAATTCCCATACCAAAATGGTGCTTCCGTCAGTGGATTTCTTTAGGCTGTGCCACAGGGCAAACAGTGATGTTGTTGAATACACCTTCTTGTGCGCCTTGGAGAATTTCAGGCTGAAACCTCTGAGGCCTGGGGATCGAAACTGCTGATTAATAAATACCAGGTCTGTTCTAGCGCAGGCTGGCTGTGACCGAAAGACATCCAGGCACCCCAGGGCTGTTCTGTGATTTATATACACTGTGTTGGTGCCTGTAATCTAATTGCAGTGGCCATAGTGCCAAATAAAAGACTCATTATCACACTTGGCACTGTTTGCCAAAGAGAAGAGCAGCAAAGGAGACTGAAGGACAACCTCTAGCCCTTAGCAGCGATAAGGCTGTGTTTGGACGGTGGTTAGCCATTTGCAAGCGTGGAAGAATGGAGCAAAACCAGCAAAAACAATAGCTGCAGTTTGTTGGCGATTTGTCGTATGAGATGGCAGTATCCGCAAAGCCCAGCTGCTTTAATGCTGCTTATTTCGGGAATGCCGGCCTGCAAGCTAACCACACACTTAACAGCCTTATCGGTCCCTCGAGACCTTGTATACATCCCAGGCTTGCCCAGCCGTGGTTTGCTTTCAGGAAACATGCTGAGGACCTCAGAAATGTATCCACCAAAAGTATACAGAACACATTTTTCATCTTGGTGTGTGTACTTTTTTACAGGGTGCTCTACAGCAAGTGAATTATAATTTATGCGTCCACCCGGGTTGTGAACTGCCTTTTTCTGACTCTTGCTCTCTTGTTTAAAATCAATTACTGCTCTGTCCTGATTTCAGTCCTTTTGGAGGATGAGCTGGAGGCCACATTTCCCTCCCTCTCCTTGTTAATTTTTAAGGTGGCAAAATCAGTCCCCAAATTGATCCTTGCGGCACCGCTTGCCCGAAAGGTTGCCATTCACAATTGTTAGCTTCTGTTTGATTTTTTTCATGTCGTTTCAACATTCGCCCATAGCAACCTCTACCCTCTCCAGTGCTGCCTGACCTTCAACATACTCCTTTGTGCTTCTCCGCACTGAAGTTCTCCTCAAAGCGCTCGTAAATCACACGTACAGCTTTTTCCCACCAGTGTGTCTGGTGTTACTACTCTGATAAAGTCGTGTCAGATTTTTGGACATTCTCTGACTCTTTAAAAATGTACGTTTGGAGGGGGGGTTGGAAACTGAAACAAATACATTTATGTCTGGTAACTAGCCAGCAGGAGGCAAGTTCCCTGGGAAGCTTATTTTTGTTTCTGTTTTCACAGCTTTGAAATAAGTTTTCTTTGCATTTTTTATAAACATTATCTTTCACTGAGGTATGGAGTCCTGTTTTTCAGACAAGATGTTATGACAGAGCATAGGCGCTTCATGTGCAGAAATACTGAGAAGTAACTCTTTGAACACATTGGTCTCACACTTAATGATGAAGAATGGCTTAAACTCCAGGCCTGCACACAATTATAGATCTGCTGAACTTTCTAGATCAGCAGTTCAACGTCTTCGGTGTACGGTTATGCACGTGAAAGAGTCTTTCAGCTATGAGTGTCTTAGTGTGAAACTGATATTCAGCCTTTCAGCAGTTTTGCATCTTAATAAGTCTCTGCAGCAAGACATGTTTAGCAGGAAATCTTTTGTCCTACTGAGGCTCAATCATGTGATTTATTTTTTTTTAAGATAGTCTGTTTTCTGTCGGCAGCTCAAGATTTTTTGTTTCAAGACCTCTGCTCGCTAAAGATCTATTTGTGTAACTAAATGCACGCTCGTAGTGGCATTGTGCCAGTTTGTTTGGGTGGTTTGTGTTGGCAACATTAGCAGCGCATGGGTGAAGTTCTGCCGGGGAACTTGGGTGGAGGATTCGATGGTGGTCCAGGTTAGCAGCGGACTTAGGAAAGGGGGTGGAGGCTGTAAGGGAATTATTCCCTCCAGTGCTCTGTCATCACATCAACATGATCATTTTGGTGTTAACTTTGTAGGTTAGAAGTAGTTTTTTATTAATTCTCCATAAAAATACACGCACGTAAGCTGCCGCCAGCAGAAACCTATCAACTGGGAATAATTGTGGTTTTTAGAAAGGATCTTGCAGGAAACTAAAACTTTTTAATTCCATACACCAAGAGACTGGAGTTGAGGGAAAGGGGAATAATCTCTGTGGTTAGAAATGCAGCTGTTAGATTCATACCTTAAAAGTTAAACCCGCACAATTACTCATTCTTCCTTGAGAGGTAGTTGTACCAAAAAAGCACGTATGCTATAGCGAACCCAGTTTAATCATGGGAGGCAGTGAAACTGGAAGAACTTGCCTTTTCAAAGAGGACAGGAAAATAGAGGCAACTCTGAGCTCAGCCAAAAAATGAATTTTTTAATTTTATTTCCTTTCCTCACCTTTGCAGTGGGATGCCTCTTTGTTAGCAGGGAGCAGACAGAATACACTGTAACGAGAGGCAGAATCGGCAACTTTGAATGATTCATTTATTTTTGCTTAGACCCTTCTCACAGGCCATTGGTGTCTACATGCTCTTTGTAGGGTTGGCCTCTGTGTGGAAGGTGATAGTTAAATTCTGCACTGTGCTCCTGAAGTCACTGGGATTGCACAGATGCAGCTGACAGAAGGGTTTGCCCCCTTATTTGCAAGTCCTGTTCCAATTTTATATTTCTTCAACTAAATCCCAAAGGAACCACATCCCCTCCTATACCTGCTACTGTCCTTTTTTCTCTCCATGTCTCCTCTGGCACATGGACCCGCACAAAGGTTCCTGAAGGGTGACAGTTACTTCTCCTTGTAACTGTGCAAGTGCACGTCCTCACCCTGCAATAAGCATCACGTAAATCGAAACAGCCAACCTTTTTTTGAAGGGGTAATAGGTTATCATGTGTTCATGGTGGTGTGTATGCAGTTGCCACAGAGCAGCTGAAATTTGTAACTCGTTTGCGCTTCCAAGCCCAAAGCGTGTGATGCCTACCCATGGCCTGTCGTATTGCAGGGAATGAACTATTTGGAGGAGCGTCGCCTGGTGCACCGTGACCTTGCTGCCAGAAACGTCCTCGTTAAGACTCCTCAACATGTGAAAATCACGGACTTCGGGCTGGCAAAGCTGCTCGGCGCCGACGAGAAGGAGTATCATGCCGAGGGAGGCAAGGTAAAACACATCGGAAAATGAACCGCTGCACGTTCGTCAGTGTTTGCGCTTGCGCACGAACCTTAAAAACAGGAAAAAGAAAGAGAGTGGGTTTTTCAAAGCACTCAGCGGCCGTCCCAGCGTGCTGCCTTTGAAGCCTGTGGGAGTCCTCTGAAATCAGCCGAAGCAGTGTCAGGCCAGTGGGACTGCAGTGGGAGCGGAGGTAGCAGAGCAGCAAATGCTTTTGAAATTCCCACCCAGAATGTCTGGGAAAAAGCAAGATTATTAAAAAAACATTTTAAAAAAAAAAAACCCAAACATGGCTGAATTCATCAGTGTAGCCAACACCAATAATGCTGTGCAGTTTATGAAGGGAAAGGGAATGCTGTATATTTATAGCAGAAGAAAGACCTGTCAGACTTGGTTCAACACGCCTTCGTGTTGTACTACGTGCTGATGGAGGGAGTGTGTCCTGCTGAGAAATTAAAGAGAAGCTGCTTGCAAAGATTGCAGAGACCATAAATGGAAACCATATGAGCACAGATCAGTCTTTGTCATACAGAGATTGGATTTGCGTCCTGTTATGATAGGAGACGGTTATAAAAATAGTAACTTGACTGTTAAAAATATTGTAAAACTAATTGTAAGAGATATTTCTAACATGACTAATATTTCACAAATTCCCGGGTTCAACATAATAAATGAAAATAATAAGGGACTTCAAAGTTGCCTGCTCTACCACTCAGATAGTTGTGGTGTTTGTTGGGATTTTTTTACCCTTCTGCAACCAAACTATTGGTTTACACACCACCTCGTGGTAAATGTCGCTGATAAATTTTGGGTCAGCCTCTCTCAAGGCTTATTTGTGAATTTTCCTAGGTTCCTATTAAATGGATGGCTTTGGAGTCAATTTTACACCGGATTTACACTCATCAAAGTGATGTCTGGAGTTACGGTGAGTCTAAAACCAGTTATAATTATTGCAAATGGGTTGGAAAATTGCAGGATTTGCTAGTGAGTCTACACAGCCCTTTTTTCTTCCTATTATGAGAAGACTGAGAGATTAAACATTAACAATGGGCCCAAATCACCTATTCAACAAAGTAAAATTCCCATGAAATTGCATGCAAGTGAGGTGTAAGACGTTTTGCTGAATATGCTTTCAGATGATGAGCCTTCCCCTGAAAGAGGCCGCAGGCAGGAGACTGGTCTGTTTGCTGAAGTTCTGCTGATGCTTTTCTTCAGCAACTTCACGTGAAATATAACTGGGCTGACAATAAAGCCACATAGCTAGAGGGAGGACTTAAAACCATCGGCCACGCTATCGGTCAGTGTCAGTGCTGATCAGTGTAACTCTGCTGTGGCCTAAAATGTTTGTAGTCTCCTGGTATTGAGAGGACAGTGCTAAAAGGGAAGCAAAGTGATAACCTCCTTTAGAAAATTCATTTTACATTTGGCATAGTTCATAAGCCAGCTTCAAAGAAAGAGGAGCAGAAAGGAAACTTTTCAAAGGAACTTATTCCAAAAATTTCCACTCCATGGGCTCTGATATTCCTGGAAAACATTTAATGCAGATGGCCTGATCCTGTGTCCTTTTAGAAAAAGTACAGCTTCTGGTCCTCTTAATCCATTTATGTATCTTGGCATCCAAAATCTTGTTTTGTATCCTAAGCTACCAGACAATCAAAACATCTACATCACAAGCGTACGTGGTATGTCAGCAAACGACACTGACGCAGCTGGTTTACACATCTTTCGAAAACTGCTCTTGCTCGTCTCTAAAGAGATTGTTTTCAAACAAAAAGACAACTTCCATTTTTAAAACCACTTGCTGGGTTGGAGTCAGGAGGTGGTAACCTGCATTTCCTTTCTCTGTGGCTGGGAAGTTTGAGGGATTTTCAACACTGAGATACTAGCTGAGATTTTAAAAAAAAAACAAAAAAACCCCAAAAAAACCCAATAAAAACTGAAAGGAAAACAGGATGATTTCAACCTGTTTTATTAATTTGTCTCTCTTTAAAAACACGGCAGAAAATGCTTTTCCTGGGTGGGGCTCTGGCAATGCAGTGCCTCCAGGAAAGCCCTCTCCGCTCACCACCTCTCTGCACCCAGGCCAAGCACCCTGGTTCCCAGCAAAGCCTCTCTCATGGTCTTCTCTTCCCACCCTGCAGGTGTGACAGTTTGGGAGCTGATGACATTTGGGTCCAAACCATACGACGGGATCCCTGCCAGTGAAATCTCCTCTGTCTTGGAGAAGGGCGAGCGTTTGCCCCAGCCCCCCATCTGTACCATCGACGTGTACATGATCATGGTCAAATGTGAGTTCACGTTTGGGGCTGTGGGTGGTCACCTAAGTCAAATAAGTAGCACAATTGCCTTCGTTATGTTACGTTTGTATATACTGTGTTCCCAGTGATCGCACAGAAATAGGGTTATGTGAAAAGAGTGGTGACGCCAGAGTGTGTTCCCACACCTTGAACTAGGTGCTAGGAGCACAGGATATGGTTTCATTAGTCACTAATTCAGCCAACTAATGTTTTTTTCACCATCCACACCACTGACTGATACTGTTGATTATTTTAAACTGATATTGTCAGGCAATATAAATTAGCATAACACCACCCACTTTACTTGATACTCTGGTTTTGTATGCCTAGAAAACAAAATTAACAGTGCCTTCTCCTCCAGGCTCCCCCTTAGTTCGGTAATATGCCTCCCCCCACAATCAGACACATGGATTATGTGCTCCTTTTACTAAAGGACTGCCGGGAGCACAGGCACCACCATAATGGCAGGTGCACATAAGGATCCTGAGTTCCTCATCCAATTTATTCCTCATTTTTGTATGGCTCCTTTTCAGCACACATCAGTAAAGTAGCATAAGAGCTGAGGATGTCTGAAGCATTTCTTGGCCATTTTTAGGGCACGTCAAAGGGCTTCTGAACACCAAACGCCTTTTCCATCTATATCAGCTGCTAAAATGTCAGATTATTACCTGGCTTTCCGTGCATCTCTAGGCCACGACTGCCACATCCCTGCTCGCTACTGTGAGGATGCTGATAAGCAGCCCACTAGGTGGCATTTAAGACCTTCTCACTGGAGCAAAATGTACCTGTTCCAGAAATAGGAGCCACGCTACCATGAACACCCCATAGTGCAGCGCTTTTGGGGAATCCTGGAGCACCCACATGTTGCTCTGTTGGGACAGTCACCGCACAGGGTGAGCCCGATTCTGTGCTCAGCCAGGCAAGCAGGAACTGGATCCAGATGTGTGCACCTAGCCAGGGAGGTGCCCCGACCCAAAAGCAGTATCCTAGAAACTCATCCTCAGAGATGCTGAACCCTACTGACACCTCAGCCCATTGCCTTTCCTGAGGGCCAGTCCAGATGTAGGAAGGAGGTATTTTTCCAGGCACCTAATCAGGTACCTGTTTCTTTTAAAACACCACCAGTGGAGTGTTCCCATCCCCTTTCATACCACTACACTGAATTTAAACATAAGAGCGTGAGGATCTGGGGTTGATCCTTCCTTCTGCCACAGGATGCAGTTGCACATCTTTCACTGCTCTGATCACCCTGTGTTTGCAGGCTACGGTGCAGACCCTGTTGAAGCCATGCCGTTTTGTCTAAAGGAATTCAGGATTCCCAGTCATCTCTTTTATAAGCAGAGAGTGTAAACTGAAACGTTCAAAGTTATTGCACGACAGTTGTTTTTTTTAAGAAACAGTACTTAAACGTACGCAACTCAGAGATAAATTCAGAAACAGGAGATGCTACTTAGGCAATAGCAGCAAACTCCCAAATGCTCCTGTCCGTCTAAAAGCAAGAAGGATTTCTGTAATTGGGAAAGACTGCATTGGAAGAATTTAGCAGATCATATATCTAGCATGCCAAAAAGTTACTGCCATTGATGAGATTTTTGTCTAATGCAGATTTCAGATGGCATATTATCACTTCATTTCTCCATTACTGTGGATAGGCTGTTTCTTATGAGTTCCTCCAGACACACTAAGCTTGACCTTTATTATTTTTAATTTTAAACACAAGAGTTTCTACATCAGCTCATCTGTTAGTTGATAACAGAAAGTGTGGGTTTCCTAACTAATCTCACATGTTAAACCACCAGTATCTATATTCGAAATCTCTTCTAGCATTGATCCACATTAAGCTGTAGGACTTGTTTTTGATGAAGTCCGTTTACTAATTAAATACAGCTTAGCTATAGTTAATCTTTCAAAACGTCCCCAGTGAGGATGTTTTGAATTTTATGAGACATCTGGTACAAAGGGTAGAAAAATGCAAGTGTAGCTTCTGCTTTAGGCTTCCCAGGATTTCACAAAGCAGTGCAGTGAGGACTAGATGGTCAAATCACTGTACCTCTGCGGGCACCCCCTGAAGTTAGCTTGATTTCCCATCTTCAAGAGCTTTTTCAGAGCAGCCTAATTTGGACCAATCCAGGCTGACTACCCATTTGCTAGCCTCAGGACCGGTGCCTTATTATCAGTCAAGTGGGACCTGTCTGCCCACGTGGAGACAGGCCAGAAGGAGAGGAGAGCCTGGAGCTTTTCGAACCTCAGGGTTTTCTTACCTCCTTCGTTCTTCCCAAAACTGCCAAGATGTGCACTTTAAATGCTGAAATTCACACCAGTGGCTGGTGAATGAACTTTTTATGGTGGTCCCTTATAGGTAACTCCTTTCTTTGTGCCCTGCATGGCACTGCTTTTTTTGCTGTTACATTTTATTTTAAGCTCTGGGTTTGATCACGAAAACAACTTTATTTGTGTGTTGCTTTTCCTGTCGTCCCTCCAGGCTGGATGATTGATGCAGACAGCCGTCCCAAGTTTCGCGAACTGATAGCGGAGTTCTCGAAAATGGCCCGTGACCCTCCACGCTATCTCGTTATACAGGTACTAAACCGAACAGTAGGAAGATATCTGATGAGCATTTAATATGAGGCTCAAAATTATTAGTAATGCATATGAAAACATATAATATGGATAATTTAAGGCCAGATTTATCATTGCTTTCGAGGTCTTAACACATTCAGCTAGAACCACAAACAGAATTTCAAGACCAGTCACTGTTTTCTTAGTACTGGTCTCAGTCTAGGACCAGTAACAGTCCATACTGCAGTCCTGAGAGGAGAACAGAGTTTGATCCTCTTCAAAACACAGATATTTTACTGCAGCATAGACAGAGACTGCATAAAAACTCTAGGTAAATTTGGTTAAGCACACAGATCAAGATTTTACATCTTGGATCTCTCACTAAATTTACTTTGTCTCTCAGAGAAGGGGATAATGAGGGCTTGAAGGGAGTTTGCAAGTCCTCTCTCATGCCGACTTGTCTCACAGGGAGATGATAGGATGCACCTGCCCAGCCCTACGGACTCCAAGTTTTACCGTACCCTGATGGAGGAGGAGGACATGGAAGATATAGTGGACGCGGATGAGTATCTCGTGCCACACCAGGGCTTTTTCAACAGCCCTTCAACATCCCGCACTCCTCTCTTGAGTTCATTGGTATGAAACTTTTCCTCCGTGGAAACAAGACAAGCAATTTTAAGAGTGATCTGCTTCTCATAATGTCTGTATTTTCTTTCTCTCTCTTTTTAAGAGTGCTACTAGCAACAACTCTGCTACAACCTGCATTGACAGGAATGGGGTAAGTGGGATGATCTTTAAAAAAGGAGCAACTTCTCCTTTGTGGATCAACTTCTACAAAACAGTCCCTTTAATACTGATTTTCTCTACTTCCAACATAGCAGGGGCACCCTGTGAGGGAAGACAGCTTTGTCCAGAGGTATAGCTCAGACCCAACGGGTGCTTTCTTGGAGGACAGCATAGATGACGGCTTCCTGCCGGCCCCGGGTGAGTACCTCTCCCGTGTTTCCATCCCACAGCCATTCATTCACAAGTTGTTTGGTTGTGAATATAAGTGTTGTCCTTCCTTTTCTGTAGAAAGGAAGCAATCCAAATGCTTTCTACCTTCTTTGCTCAGTAAATGGGAGTGGAAACACATACACATAGCCCTTTCCTAGACTTTTTCTGGCTGCTTCTGACTGCCTCTCATTTCAGTTCCTTCACGAGCCAGGTTCCTCATGTTTGCCACGTGTGCCATCTGGCCGGGGAGTTTGCGTGTGTGGTTGTGTGTTTAAAGCTTTCTACCACCCCTGCACTTGCGAAAATAGCTTCTAAAAAATGGGTTTCACCCCTTAAACCATTTCAGCAATATAAACAGCTTTCTGACAGTTTCACTGCTTTCAGATGTTGGTACACAGAAGGCAGCTTACGGTTTCACGTGGACTTACAGCGTAGGCGGTCCGAGAGCGAGCCAGTGAGCACCAAGGGACCTGGTGTTGGGTTATGCATTCGTGATGCTTTGTGTCCTTAAAAAAAACCCAACCAAGAATACGCCACAGCTAAAAAGGGTGAAAGACCCTGCATGAGATGGCATTGAAGTGAAATGTGGAGTCTGTTACTCCCAGTCCTGTATTTTCTAGGCACTTTCCTCATCTCTAAACATTTTTCTAAGGAAACAGCTTCTGGCAGCTAAGCTCACAGACTACAATTTCAGAACAGTATCAGGGACATAGCCACGCACAGGTCACTAAAATCAGCAGTAGCTATCTCGCTGTCTCATGGTCCAAGCCATCTTTCTGCTGCTTTGCAAACTAAATTCCTGAAGGTGAGCTTCAGGGCAGTGTGTTTGGTGCTACAGCGCGGCAGTCCCTGCCTTTGGCTCTCTTCGACTCCGGGAAGTTCAGTGAGATGCTGTGCACAAGTGGCAGCTGGGTTGAAACTACACCTCAAGTGAGGCAAACAGCTGCATTAGTTGTATGTCTTAATTTTCATTCTTTCTCATTTTTATTTTCTTTTTATTCCAGAGTATGTAAACCAGTTGGTGCCCAAGAAAGCATCTGCCTCAGCGATCCAGAATCCAATCTACAATAACTTCTCTCTCACAGCAAACTCAAAGGTCCCCACGGACTCCAGCTACCAGAATTCACACAGCACAGCTGTGGACAACCCCGAGTATCTCAATACCAACCAGTCTCCACTGGCCAAGACAGTCTTTGAGAGCTCTCCT
Source organism: Burhinus oedicnemus (assembly GCA_008921705.1). NCBI lineage: Eukaryota > Metazoa > Chordata > Aves > Charadriiformes > Burhinidae > Burhinus > Burhinus oedicnemus. Next base: position 952,782 of record VFFE01006799.1, on the reverse strand, counting down.
TACTGGATCCAGGCGGGCAACCACCAAATAAATCTGGACAATCCTGACTACCAGCAGGACTTCTTACCGAAGGAAACCAAACCTAACGGTCTCTTGAAAGTTCCTGCAGCAGAGAACCCAGAGTACTTGAGGGTAGCAGCACCAAAAAGTGAATACATTGAGGCCTCGGCATGACCACAGAGAATTTCTTCTTGCAGCGAGGCAAGCCAGACTCTTGGTGAACCACCTGGCTGCTGTAAGAACGGACTCTTGCTCAGAGCGAATGGCGACCGCAATGCATGGATAAGCACACCTTCCCTTTTCAGCATGGAGGCTGAAACTGCAAAGTCTATCTGATGGTAATTTGGGTCTTTCCTTGCCCGTTTCCACGCAATAACTGAGGCCCATAGCCTGCATTCGGATGCGTGTTGGGATGGAGTGGGATCTTCCTGGACAGAAGAAATATGGATGCATTCCTGTCATTTTCAGATGGTAGCATCGTAAGAAACCACTCTGGGATGAACTTGAGAACTGTACACATTGTACAGTCAAATTCCTTTCTACAGTCTGTATTTTTATAAATGTTTCTAACAGAATTTTTGGATCTTTTACAAGATCAGATGCTTGTACTGCTGGTCTGCTTTGTGGTGCTCAGATCACCAGCAGGAAAAGAAAAATAATGTTACTAAATAGTTTTCCAAAACTCCTGGAATAGAAACAGTTATTCCAAATCTCCGGATTTTTACAAATTGGCTCCATATACTGCTTCTTGGCACGAACAGGAGAAGCGCATCTGGGGGACGTATGGGAGATTCTGCCCAGGGCGGTATGGAGTGGATCGCTCCAGGGAAAACTAGCACAAGGAGCAAAATGGCATGAAGCATCACCTACTGACCACTACTGCTAAAAACTGACAGGAGGAACTCACCTCAAAGTCATCTGTACATGGTTATAAAGTACTCGCTAGTTTGTTTTCTGATGGTCAAACACAAGTCTTTTTTTTTTCCTGATCCCTTATGCAGCTGTCAAGTTGTCAAAATGCTTTTCTTCAACAAAACTGTTAAAGATGTTGCTGTAACTGAAAAATGAAGTGTCAAATAATGTTTAACAGACTTTAATTAAATGTCAAGGAAATGCCAGTGGTGGCAAATTGGAGCATTCACAAGACAGACTGGAAGAACTATACTAAATTAAACTTGACTAGGGCGAGAAACACAGGTAGCTCTAGCCAAGCAGTTTTATTTCCCTTCTTAAAGGGACTCAGAGCAGAAATCATTTTCCCTTATCCATTTGGCAAAGAAAAGAGGTGTATCAGTGTTACACTTTACTCACTTCTAAGCAAGATACTGCCAATTGCTGTACCACGATGGGGCAGATCCTGGGGCTGGTCACCTGTCTCTTTGGGGTTACATATCCTGGCAATGCAGGAGGGGCCGTGAGAATGAATTAAGGACAGGAAGAATAATCTGGAGTGATGGCAAATATTATCTTCCTCTTCTGAAACACAGGGCTGCCTACTGCTTCTTTAAAATACCCAGCATCATCTTCTGTTATCGGTGTGCAATAGGCAGACTAGGCAAGGCTGAGATTTTAGCTTCATAGTCTAAACCAATCACAGCAGCAAAAGCAGCTACTCTTTCCAGGGGCCCGCGACACAGAACTTCAGATTCTTCCATCATTAACATTTCTTATGAATGTAGGAGGAGTAAAATGCCTAAAGTGTGAGTTTAGTCAGTAACTTAGACACATCCCACCAGCAGCTTGGCAGTGCTATTTTAATCAAACCACTAGATCAGAAGGCAAATGCACATTTGGTGATTTTGGTACAAAGGTCCCTAACTAGTTGAATGTTGGGAACTTGCTGGAGGTAGCATAAGCAGCTGAGTTGCAGAGGATATGCAGTGTATATTAAGTAGCAAGAAGGAGTCAAATTTGTGCCGCCACTGTGTTTTGAATATATCAGTATGTGTTTCAGTTTAAGTATTGCATCTGGAGTCCAGGATCAAGCAGTAAATCCTGAGAACGTTGTTTTTACAGATTTATTGAGGAACGAAGAAGAACGGTCATGTGAAATGACCCTTTTTATAAGTAACATGGTGTAAAATGCATTAGCAGCTTGTGTGTGTGCAGTCTAGGGTAGAGCAGTATATTGGGTCAAAACCCAAAGACGGTCCCGTTTGGTACATCTGTGTCACCATGACCAAGTCCCAGGCACAGTGGTATGGAGGATGCAGTGTTTGACTTTGAGTATTACTGGCTTGTATTTTAAACGCTAACCAAAATTCAGTTCCCACGTCCAATTAGTGGCAGATTTCTTCTTGCATTCCTGAGAGCAGATTTGTTGTGTTGCTCTCACAAGCGTGCAACATGTACTCACAGGCAGCGCTGCTTTTCTCCACCCACCGCCCTGGGAGGAATGTACATAAAACCAAAAAAAGATCTTAACAGAAATCACAGATAATTTTCAATTTGCTAAATCTGTTATGTCTCCAAGCAGAACACTAGAAAATCACATAGTGCACATTATCCTGCAGAATCATTCCAACACTATTGCACAAAAGGATTTATCGTTTTTTTTTTTTAATGTGTTAGCTAAAACAAGCCACTAAGAAGTAGCATTATGTATCACCAGCATTATGTAGCATGACAATTATTTAATAGAGGTTAATATGCTTGCCCATAACAATTTAGGAGGGATTCAGTAGCAACTCATCGCTAGAAACAGGGAGATTCCTCTAAAAATTAAGCAATGTAAGTTTGGAAGAGCATCACTTTTTGAATGTATTGTTTTTGATGAGAAAAGTAGGAAAGAGGACTTAGGGCCACAAAGTCTCGATACAAATGTACAGATTCCATATTGGTGGGATCAGCTATAATGTAAAGTATTTCTGGTAAACAGGCATCCTGTAAGCCGTGATTTGTAAATTGGCAGCTCAAAATAGGCAGCAAAAAATAAAAACTGGGTAGTGTGCTGTAGTCTGTGGGCAGCGCCTGCAGGGACAGCGGCAGTGGGAGCAGATAGGACCACATAGCTGTGTGACTGTCACTGGAGGCACAGGTGCTACACAGGGTGATGCTTGTAGGGTAACAGACGTTAGCAATGTACCAAATGATTTCCACTGAGATGAAAAAAAAAATAAATAAAAAAATCAATAAGCAGCTGAAATGGTCTGGTTTTCCCACTGCAGCTCACTGCCCATGTAACAGCAAGGAGCCCCGTGCAGATCAGAGGTGCTCGTAAAGGCAAACATGGTTAGGCAGCATTTCATGGGACCTTGCTGATGCAGTGTTGCGTGGAGTTTAGGCTACTGAATGGGATATGAAAGTTGGTTTTTTACAAATACTAGAAAAAATAAATACACTGCAGCTTGAGAGCTTACATAAATCAGCATCCAACAATAACTTGAAAGTTCTGCTGTTGTCTCTCAGGAGGTGTGAGTAGAAGATGCTGATTTTTAAAATGCAACTGAATAGGGAAATGTAGCAGGCCACAGCCACTTTTAAAGGCTAACAAAGTCTCACCAATCGAGAAAATAAAAATTTCCCTTTTTACTATATTTCTTATGGAACGCAAAATAAAACCACTCATAAGTTAGTGCTTAGCATCTCTTAATCATAAAGCAGCAGTTAATATGGAACTGCTTTTGCAATAATAATTGAAGATTTTTAATAAGTGCTAAGTATATGAAAATATAAGTCAAGAGTCTTCATCTTACTTTGATGTTTCCCAGTGATCTGCGTACAGTGTCAGCGCACTTGACTTCATTTGGGCCTTGGGTTGTTTTCTTCTGCTGCAAAGGGAGTTGGCTTGGGAAATTTACTTCATGTTGCAATTGGTCTTGATCAGATAAATTCATCCAAGAGGCCGGGGGCTTGCTTACATTTCCAGCTGGCAGGCAACACCGCAGTGAGTTTTGGTGGTTTCTGGAACACCTCAGGGTGATGCCCTGTTCCACCAGCCTCACCGTCAGATGGCCACGTGAAGCCCCGGAATTAGAAAGTACAGTCCTGTGGTTTATTTGAAAGGAAGGGGCTTGTGTAGGGATAGTAATGCCAGGGAAGGGGCACAGCCGGAGAATCCATACCTGAGACAGCTGCCACATTTGCCCAGGGACATCACTGAGGCCATTGACTGTTCTTGCAGGTACAGGTGGGAATAGACAGATGGCTCCTGTCCCTGCTACAGGCTTGGAGCGAAGCCCTCCATAGAGATTACTTATTCGAAGACCAGTGTACTACAGGGTGAATCTCTTCCCTGGAAGATGCAACTAGGGCCACAATAAAGTCACAGGACCCCAAACAGTTTCAGGTGCATCACAAGGGGCCTGGGGTGTCCTCAGTCTGTCTAGGGGTGCTCCAGGGTGCCAAGGAGAAACTTTGTGTTTCCAGACAAGCACTCATTTTTCAGATTCAGAGTTCAACATCATCTTTTAGTGTGACTGCTACCTCTCCAAATAAGCAGTTATGGTACTCTGACTTCTTTTCCCCCTGCATTTCTCTGTGAGAAAACATCTGAATCAGGACAAAGTATGAAAATGTACCTGTTTCCTCCTTCCTGATGGAGACCGTATGTATACTCATGAAATGTCAAACTCTGTGTATAACACTTAGCAAGAATGCTTTGTAATGTTTTATCACCACTGGTTCAAATTTTTATATTGGGATCCCATTTTCTAGCTTTCTTTTTGTAAGCGTTCTCTCTTTGTTCTGACATACAACTTTTAAGGAGCCTTTTTAAAATAATAAAAAAAAATAATAGAAAAAAGTTTATGCAAAAGAACAACGTGACACCTTCAAGTAGCTTGTCAAATGAGCTGCATTAGGACCAAAGATGTAACGTCTTGTTTTCTTGGTTTAAAGGAATAGGGTATTGATCAACACTTCCACAGCCTCTCATTACAGGGAAAAGCTACAGATCTCCACTCTTCACTGGGGCTGGGCCAGATCTCCACTTTGCCAAGAGGGCTTGACAGGAGGGTGAGGCCTGTCCGTAGAAAACCAAACCAAATATCAGGACCAGGTATCGCTTCAGGGCCAGACCTACAACTTCTACTCCATTTCGATTAATCTTCTATTCAACGCAATAGCTAAAGCGGGACACGGTCAAGAAAAATAAGAAACAAATACATGATGTTTTAGCTCAGTATCAGGAAAAAATACAATGTTGTGAAGATGAGACACGATGAGATAACTGCTTTTTATGTGAGGAAGTGTGTAGGCAGGCAGTGAGTCTTTGAACCGATAACACTTTTGGTTATGTATTACTTAAATTATGTGGGGGAGTTGAAATCACGGTACTTCCAGGATAGCCTTTGCTTTCTGCCACGCGTCCTGCCTCTGTTCGACATCGTGTGTTTTGGCAGATCACCCGTATTACCGTGGCTGTGTGAGAATTGCGGGTTGGTCAGAGGTACAGCATGCAACCCTTCCTTCTTATACACGGGAGAGAAGAGTGCAGCAATAGTAGGCTGTAACACAGTAGTGAAGCAAACCCTTAGTAGCATCCAAACAAAGGGTTTCTCAAGGAAAAAATTGTTAACTGGAGACCTAGCTGGCAAAAGACAAGCCACTTCTTGCACCACTGAAGTCAGCAGGCAAAATGCCTTCGGCCAAGATTCAGGGCTGGTGCTCCACCAACTTTACACTTGTCCTCTTATGTGGCGCAGACAGGGCTGTCTGGATGCATGACAGTGTGGGCTTTGTGGTCTCTCTGTACCTGTCGCCTTGAAGTAATAGATTTTTCTGATTAATAACGTGAAAACCAGAAATCAAACCCACAGCTAACAGCTGGGCTGGTTGGAGGTTTTGTTCCTGTGTAGCTGATACGGTACTACATCATTTCCAGTCACACTGGAATTTATCCAGGCCCTTCTCCTTACCTCTCACAAGCTAGCTGAAGAGTGTGCCTCAATGTTATCCTCATATTTTATGAAAGGGAATAAGTGAAGTAGTTGTCTACAATGGTAGGAGGCTTGGCTCACATACCTAGGTTGCTTTTTTAATCCTCCATTCCTAGTATTGTTCCCTTTGAAATTAATGGGATGTTCAACTTGATTACACTGAGAGTATAAAACAAGGCTAATGTTGAGTGATTTTTGAAAATCCCTCGCAATAATCAGAGATCCTATGGATCCATTGCCCGTTTTAGGCTGCTTTGTATTGATGCAATCAACCAAGTATAAGGTATTATGTCTTGGTTTTAATAAACTGTCAAGCAATATATCCATAGATACAGACGGTACCCTCACAGCATTGTAAAGTTACTCAACTATGAAAGCACTATTTGTACAATAAGAAATTCTTGACTTTTATATGGTTTAATGGTTTATACTGTTGATCAAAGATTGTTTGTATATTGAGCGACAAAAATGAGGTGTATATTATTCTTTTTAATTGTTTTTAATTTTTGGAGAACTTTTATTGTAATATACTGTTGTATTTGGGGGGAAGAAAAATCAGTGGCTAGCTTGTACAGTTTGTAGCCAGAGAAGAACTCACATTATGAGTTCTTTATTGATGGACTTAGATTCTTTTGGTAAAAGTTGTCACCTTGGGGATTTATCCAGAGCTTAGTGAAGCTAATAATGGCACCCGTTCCTCTCTCCAAGACTCTTTGGCTCTCTGCATGCACAGTGCTGGAGTTTCATAATGTGAGCTAACACAGCTAACACTTGTGACCATTGGAAGTGCAATATGAAAGCCCAGGTGCTGCTTATCAGGGCGCTAATAAAAGCTGCTCTTTCGAAACACATGGCAGGTTCTCACTTCACTTTTATGACAAAAGCAGAAGCGCAGTCAAAGCAATCCCTCAAAAGCTCATCCATGTGTCATTTGGCGGGTGAAGCCATACTGCTGGCCATTTCCAAATTGCATAGCTATGAGCACAGGACTCCCTTGTAAGGAAAGGCAAAATAAAGTCTTGACCAGAGTCACACTGGTGACTTAAATTGTTGTAGTGCACTAGGCAGAAAGAGGAATTCTGTTAGCAAAGCCAGTCAAATGAAGCCCCGGCGTCCTCTGAGTATTGGTGTTTAATTATCCAACTGGTGGAACGTGTAGCAGACAAAGATTAAAGGAATTACAGGGTCCTCAATGTAACAGAGCAAAATATCTGGGTTGACAAGACAGTAAAGAGGAGAGGAGCTGGAACTGTCAGTACACATTCAGCTTGGATAAGTCCCCGGTATCACAATTAGTAAATTAAATCATTTTTGTCTTTATAGATGAACTTTGTACACAGAAAAAAAAGCCACTACAGCACCTTTCTCATTTTCATCTTTCCATCCAGTCCCTTCCAATACATAGACTGCATGTCTTACCAGCTCGACTTATTTTATGCAGAAATGACGTAGTCTTAATCTTCATATTACTGGTTCCCAGAAATGTCTAATGTGTATTAATGCATGATATTTTTATTTTAATAAAAGTAATTAAATAAATCTTTGCTCTTTTGGCACATGATTTCCTCCCCCCCCTTTGGTGATCAGCTGGTGTGGGAAGATTCTATATAAATTAGTATTAATATTATGAAGAATAATAATTAGTATTAATATCGAGAAGGAAACTGAAATATATGTTGTACATCCGTACACTTCCTCTGTGAAGATCAGAAAACAACTTACAGGCTCAAAAGTCTTTATCAGACAGGAAGCTGCTGTTCTCTGTGTTTCACAGGTAGGATAATAGAGGCAGAGCAATGCCTCAGTACTTACCCCATAGAGATGGGGATACTGATGGGGATAAATCCCACTGTCACTGTCAAAGCACCGAAAGAGGAACTTAAAGTGAAGAATGGTGTAGGTATAGAAAAACGCGGGTATTTGGGAAGGATGAGCATTCAGAAATTCCACTCAGCTCAGTGCTTCCAACTTCAAATAAACGTAAGAAGTGACCAATGGTGCAAGAGGAGAAGACAGCCAAAGAAACACAGCTGCAGTTTAACCCCCCCTGTCTGCTTGCACAGGATATGGAGGCTAAGATAAGATAAAGAAAATTGCTATTTAAAGATAGGAGAGGAACACAAGCCTCTTCCACAGGCTCCATCACTATCGACAGCAGTGCTAAGCAAGCCTCGCCCTTCGGTGCTCCTGAGCTCAACCCGGGAAACCAACAAAGCCAGCCTTTAGTTCAGAACTAATCTGAACGCATGATAATTGCGTCAGGTCACCTAAGAAATTTGCAAGGCGGCCAATAAAAGAACCAACACGCCTTAAAGAGGCCCACAGCCACAGTCGGACTACCTACCATGGCGCCTGGGACAGACCTACATGTCTGCTACAGCACTGAACATGGAAGGGCTCCACCATTGCTCTTTGGGGCAGTCACATTTCAGCAGGAACTGGTCACAGATGGCCTTGCTTGTTCCTCTCCTAAGGCTGCCAACTGGGGCAAGACTTCTGCAGCAGCATTTGACAAGAGATGTACGTACCAGGCATGAGTCTGGCAAGAAAGAGGGACCTTGCAATTACCAAAGGCAGGTGCTGGGAACTGCAGAGAAGGTGACTCAGCCTCCTTAAAGTTGCATTATGTTTGCTGGCAGAGACAGGCTCAGCTCCTGGGTCAGTGCCCTGAGTCAGACCCATGGCAGACCCCCAGGAGGGGTGTCACTGACACAGCAGGTGCCAAGGGACATGTCCTGCCTAGGGTGCTCAGCAGGGTGGCTGGTCTTCCTCCTCACATCCCTGCCTGCAGGATGAGGTGACCTGCTTGGAGCCCACCTGTAAGTATACACGGGGGAGTAAACCCCCAGTTCTACAATGTGGATTTTTGCTGCTGTTTTGTTGAGAGAGGAGCTGGAATTACACATCAAGTGGTGCTTTAAATTGTTTGTTGGGAATTTAAATCTCTCTAATAAGCACCGTCTGTGTGAAGTTCAACACCGGAGCTCTTGTTGCAGAATGCTTTTCACTTTAAAACCTCTTTTCTTTCTAAAGAGAGCAGAAGGAATGTTATTTAATGCATGTGTTAACCCCAGAGACTGGTGCCTTCAGTGAGTTACAGCCCTGTGAAACTGAACTAGCTCAGAAATAGTGCAGCGTTTGTCATCTTTATCTAGTATTGTATGGGCTGGTTTGCACTTTTTTTTTCCTTTTCTTTTTTTGGGGGGCACAGACTTATGGATTGCACTAGACTTCACTGGACACTGTCACTCTCAGATATGAGTGGTGATGATACGAGATGGTTATTTTTGTCTCACAGACAGCTTTTATTTACCAGTATTTGTACTGGCACTCATTTAACAAGCCAAAGTACAGCTAACAAGGGTCACAGCTGGCTGTATAGGTTTCCATCTAGCTCTTGGAGCCTGTTAAATCATCAAAAACAGAGGACATGCGTGTGAGTTTAATGCTCGTGGATAAGAAATACAGCAACACATGACCTCTACCACTGCCTGTGGAGACCAAGGCATGCTAGGTCAAACCAAGCTGGACTAGGCATAAATGTAACTAGGATGCAGCGCTGGCACAACGCAGTGGTGAGGTCCTCCAGGCACAGTGTTCTCCCTGTGGACAGACCTGCCATGGGGCAATCGTAGAAAGCACATGCAACTATTTGAGATTTCCAAAGGGAAGCCAAGCTCGCAAAGTCTGTGTGGCTTCTGGTGCCTGTCCCTCTGGCTTGGCACTTAATGCCCAGCCAACGGGACTACTACAATGGACCCTTGCTTCTGAGAGCAGCAGAAGGAAAGCTAATAGTGCCCTCTCTTGGAAGAGAAAGAAACTCTGTCCACAACATATATAGCTTTAAAATAGGTCTCCCAGGAAGCACAGCAGAAAAAACGAGTTTGCATAGGTGATTTATTTTCCAGTCCATTTTGAGTACAGGTTCATGGTACATTTAATCCGGTCTAAGTACTGGCTGCTGCTGGAAAGGGTCACCGCACTGATCCGATGGAAAATTAATCCCTCTCTTTGGTGGTTTAGTTTCAGTGGACTTGCAGTGCAATTGCATACATAATAGAGCTGAAGTCTGACATGGCAACGTGCATCTGAAGGACATGACTATACCCCTTGGTGGCAAGTGTACAAGTGACAAGATCATAACAAGTTTGACATCCTCCTGCCCTCGGAAGCTCTTGTGCATGTTACTGTGAAGCCCTGCATTTCCCTAATGGTCTGTTATTGGGTTTCTTCATGTCTTGCAAGAAAAGCAGTATTGTGCAGATGACGCTGTGAAAAGTCTTAAAATAATGCAAATAGGCTGTGTCAGGACAAAGAGATTTAGGTTCATTTTTGGTTTGTGATCATTAAACTGTTGGTGGGGAGTAGTCTTTGTCACGGAATCATGGAATCATGGAATTTTCAGAGTTGGAAGGGACCTCTAGAGAACATCTAGGCCAACTCCCCTGCTGACGCAGGAATGCCTAGAGCACATTACTCAGGACTGCATCCAGGCGGGTCTTGAAAATCTCCAGAGAAGGGGACTCCACAACCTCCCTGGGCAGCCTGTTCCAGTGCTCTGTCACCCTCACCGTAAAGAATTTTTTTCTCAGGTTTGAATGGAACTTCCTATGTTCCAACTTGTGCCCGTTGCCCCTCGTCCTGTCACTGGGAACCACTGAAAAGAGTCTGCCTCCATCCTCCTTCAACCCACCCTTTAGATACTTATAAGCAAGAATAAGGTCTCCCCTCAGCCTTCTCTTCTCCAGGCTAAAGAGTCCCAGCTCTCTCAGCCTTTCCTCATAAGGGAGATGCTC
>VFFE01006799.1:883137-942087 GCA_008921705.1 Burhinus oedicnemus | reverse complement strand
AAAAAAAAAAAAAAAAAAGAAAAAAAGAAAGAAAGCTTTTCATCTTCAAAGTCCTTTACAAACATTCACTAATTTACCTTCTATGTCTCAGTATTGCTGTTATCGTGGGAAGGGCCTCAGGGGAAACGGTAGTAAAGTTTCTAAATATTCCTTTAAGATGTCGGTTGAAGCATACATTCTTTTTTTTTTTTAACTCACGACTGAATGCAAAGCACTTCTATAAATACTTCAAATAGCACTAACAATGCTATTGAAATGTATATCTGTGTATACAACCTGTGTAAAAACTTATGAATTATTTATATCTCTCTTAAGGCTTTAAAATATTACTAATGGTACATCAGCCCTCTCTGCTGGAGTGAATTTCTCTACGTGGGTCTGCAAAGACTCGCATACATGATTAACTTCGTGAACTAGTCCCACACAACAGTGAAGCTGTTCCCAGTGTAATATAAACTTGCAGCATTTGCATGAGCGAAGCCACAATGGGTATAAATTGGCAGTTTGGACCACTACTCTTGTTGGCATAGACAGGCCTTTACTCACAGGTAGGTCTTCAGCCCTGCTGCAGTCACTACTCTCACTTGTCTTTTTCTGGGCATCCTTACATCCTGGGGAGGCAACTTTGTGGCTCACTTGGAGGCCCAAGCTACAGTGTGCCCCAAGAAGCCTCGCTGTAGCGGACAGAGTTTGCTGCCGTGCCACAGAAGGAAAGAGCATCAATCATTTGTGCATGTTTTAAAAGCTGACTTCAACTCACTAGCTGATGATTGTAATCCAAAAGGTAAAACTGTAGTAAAATCTATATTTTTAAATGGCACAATTTTGTATATATTTCCTCTTAGATTTATGGACATCAAAAATACTGTATGGCACAATGGCACAATGCCTTTATGAAAGCTCAGAGAAATAGACTTCTAAGTGGCTGGGTCTCTTTTATAATGGGTTTTTGAATAATCAGATCGCTTAGGACCCAATTCTTCAAAGTACACATACATTTAGACATTTAGACAGTCTCCTAGCAGATGGATTGCCATCTGACTCCCACTGCTTTCAAAATGTGGTCCTGATTCATTTACAGAAACTTTTCCTTACCCCCTCATAAAACTTACCCTGGTTTAGGAAAGCGGTCATAACGTTTCATTTCCCATCATTGGCTGCAGTAAGGTCTGAGAATCCACCATAAAACAAATACTGAGTAATGTGCTCATAGGAGGTGTTTCATCCTGCTCTGAACTAAACTCTAGATAATCTACGCCTTTCTCACAGATTTCATTGTCTGGTGCAGTTGTGACTGCTTTAATGTCACACAACTTTTCTGAAGACCATATTACTTAGGTCATTTCAAATGCAAATTTTTAAAGGCCATGATAGACTCCCTGCATGTCTTCAGTTTTTGGGCTTCTGTGATGACCACCATGACAGAGTGACAAAATTATCATAAGCAGGCATCACTGACAATTAAACAAGAGCAGCAGGATTTGTTATTTACTAGTCCAGTTGCAATTTTTACCAGTTTCAGCAGTTTCAGTCAGTCAAGGAAAACTGTGCAAGTAGCAAACTAGATCCATAAAGTTGTAAGTGAGTAACTGGAAACATCAGAAACTTTTCTTCAAGCACGGTTTGCTAACAGCGTTGGAAGCAAAGCAGAGTTGTCCAAATGGGGCAGGACCTTTTCAGTTTTGTGCTGTGGAAATGGTTGCAAGACACACTAAAACACCAAACGGGCTACTATCAATAGGATTTTTCTCTTTAAATTTCCTGTGGGAAGAAGGGTACATTTGTTGATACAGATGAAAGCTTTTATGCAGGCCTGCACAGAGGGATCTCAAAGTTCATTATGTTCACCTTCTGAAAAGTTTTCACTGAAGCTTTTGTCTCAGCTTCACACAAGGCAACCTTCACATCTTCTACTTCTTTGAGGCATATAGCTATCATTTGTTTGAAGCATACAATGGGTTTTCTCATCTTTCAGGGAAACTTTCAGCACCAGGAAGTTCAAAGACAGCTTGAGTTCACGTTGCATGGCTGAAGGGCACCTCCTTACCTCATACAAACCCACACCACCCATTCCTTCTGCAAAGCTCTGTGGGACTACTGAAGCTCCTAGGCTACCTGCACTTTTGCCTGTGACAGCTGTTTTCCACAGTAGGACTGTTCCGCCCGACTTACAGGTTTGGCCTGGAAGTTAGCAGTGCTAACATATACCAGGTGGGTATCTGGGGATATTTGGGTTAAAATTCCTGTGCCTGATGTAATCTCTTTAAAACTTTCAGGCCTTGACTGAGTCCACGTAAGTTTTGTTCCACTGTTTTAAAATTGCAAGCTATTGTTTCAGAAAGTTTGGTACTGTACCAAAGATTATGCTGATTTCCCACTGTGTGACAAGGAGCAAAATGCAGCAAAGTTCAGAGCTGCATCTTCACTCTTTTCTCTAATTGATTGTTTTGTTATTAGACATACACTAGCACAAGCACTGTGTGTTTCCTACAGTCTCATCAGCTTTCAGAATCTCACATTATCTACATTATGATTTGGAGGGCTTCTTTTTTAAAGCCTCTCCTTCCCTGTTTTACCCCCTCCTCTTCCAGTCCTTGAAGCGGTAGGTGAACGCTTGCTGTCCTCAGAGATACTACCCTTTTATCAGCAGCATGCACTGAAGCACACACTGTACACAGCTACACATCACAAGGACAGCCCACTCAGGAAGCAAACAATTTCAGGAAAAAATCAAATCAGTGCTAATTCTGAAAAAAATAAAGGTTCAATAGTAGGAGATGAAGCTAGATAAGCTTCTTAAGAGCTTACTTCTTTAATCAGTTGAGGACACTTTATCTGGGTATTTACCAATAGCTAGAAAACACACAGCGTTTCCTTTTTTATTTTTTCTAACCCCCCCATCTGTTTGTATTCAAAACCAGAGATGGAAAGAAAGAGAAATATTCATAGAGAGACCTGGAAAAGCCACGGAATTGGTAGGGGACTAGGATGAATTTCTAAATTAGTGTTACATGGCTGCTTTAAATTAGGGTTTGCTGAAAGCTCTCTTCTGATGACTGTTTGATATATGTGAAGTAGGTAGAGGGATTCAGTTTAATTATTGGATTAAAATGATGGCATCACCAAAATGCTGGATGTAATCAACATGATGACAGGTCTGCCCATTTATCCTAGGAATTCACCTTAGGAGGCCTTAGTACCACAGAAGCTTGCGATGCCTGATTGTCCTTGAACATGAATGATTTCAGCCTTTGCAGCTACTAGAATATAATGTTCTGTGAGCATCAAGATTAATACATGATCAAGAAAATATACCCATTATGCCCACATCTAGGGTGGGAATGGAGATACCAATCCACTCTTTCCCATCCTGCAACATCTTTTGGCTCAGAAATATCTGAAGGAGTGCAAGGAAAGATCTCTGGTGAGAGGAGCATGTTTCTCCTCTCCATCCCACCTCACCAGGCTTGGGTTGCTAGATCTGTATCACTCATGTCAGCAACATGTCTGGTCTTCTTGTTCCACTTGACACCTCCCCTGCCTCATCCCATCTCAAACAGTTCAGTATAACCCTAAAAATCACCTTCTGCTTCCATTACTATGTTCCTTGAGCAAGAAGGGCCTCTCTGGGAATATCCCCTAGGCTTTTCATTTTTCTGTCATCCACTGTCACCACTCATTTGTGTTACAAGACCAAAGAACTCCTCCTGGCCAAGACCAAGGAACTTTTCCTGGCCAAAGCTAGGAAAAGTGTGGTGGTCTTCTTCTCTTTTGTTTTTCTTTTTTTTTTTTTTTATATATTTTTTCTTCTTCACATCCTCAGCCTACTTGCTGTGTAGCACACAATCATCATTCTTCACCTTATGGAATCCTGTACTCTCTTCCCACCTTTCCTTCACCTCCTCAAACCACCTGCCGGCTTTTCAGCTTCACATCCCTTCTCGCTCTCTGACCTCAGTCCTGTCCTCTTTCACATTAACATGTAGCCCTGACTAGAGCCATATGCTTTTCAGATCTCACACAGCTACAAGGAGCATGCACCCTGCTGAGGAGGAAGATCTCATAACCAAAGCGTGTAGCTACCTCCGTCCTGTCAGCCACTGAATTCATTACGCTGATGCTGCCTTCTCCCCTCAGGGCTGCTTTGTTTGAAAGACCTTTTTTTCTTGTCTTTTTTTTCCATGGAAAGCTGATAGCTTAACTTACTTAATGAAGCACTCTGCAGCCTGATGACTGTGATTTATTCTGCTTCCCAAGTGGTTTAATCCTACATCGGTTACCCTTGATTTGTCAAAAAGGAACAGTAATTGGAACAGGAGTCACAGCGGCTGCTTTACATCAAATTATGCAAGAATTCCCCACAGTCTTCAGTGGGCCACAGTTTTTCTCTTTTCTGGCTGTATTTTTTTTTCAGTGTCTGCCAGAAATGCTTATTTTTGTTGAAAGTTCCAGCAAGAATAGCTCAGTAGTTCGGAACAGTTATGTTGTGTCAGAGGTGAAAGGAAGGATGGAAGGCACCTTGTGAGTAAAAACAATCTCATGCTTTTAACAGCCATGAAAAGCAAAGCAGTTAGCCACTGAAGTAGGTTTTTGTTTGCAGCTGTGGTTTTGGATATCACAAAAGAAACTGAGTTTGAGTTATCAGATTCTTCTGCTATGTTAGTAGGCTGTGCACATCAGAAATCATTCACTGCACCAGACTGCATGCAACATTTACTGCGTTGTGAAGTCTGGCCAGATGCTGTCAGGACGTGAAGGGCTGTTGGGAAACCTTCATCTCTTGCAAGGCAAAGAGATCCTCCCAGCATTTCATCTAAGTAGGTGCTGATTCAGAGATAGCCCCCATGAACACTGCTGTGCAAAATCTAAAATAGGTCTTTCATCAAACATTGCTGCTGAGGGGGGTCTCTGAGCACAGACGTCTCCCTCAGACCAAGTCAGCTGAGACATCACTGTTCATTAGGACCTGGACACCTTAGGGTGCTTTTTGATGGGCTGACTCCAGTGTGAGTGAGATGAACTGGACTATCAGAAAAATATTTTTGTTCAAATTCAGTTGTTTCACAAAAGTAGAGCACTAATTCTGTTCATGCTCAAATACTTGAAGATTGAGATGATACAAGTCCAGTATTTCATGGATGTCTAATGTAGGGAGTACCAATGTGGGTCAACATGCAACTTCTGAAAACCATTAAATGTTTTCAATTGGGAAAATGCTGTGAGGAATTCAAGGTGGCTTATACACTGTATTTATATATTCCCAGATTGCACTTGGCCTTTGCATGAATGCAAAGAAGGGAAGAAGGACGAAAGGAGCATTCCCTCAGTTTTTCAAACTGCACGTATAAGCAGCAGCTACACTTGGAGTAGCCTCAGTGCTTTGCTATCTAATAAATTTGTCACTGCTGGTATGAAATGGTTTTGTTGCAAAGCCATCAATGTCCTCTCTCTCATATTTGTAAGCCTCCAAAACCCATTTCCTGATGCTCTCCCAGTCTGCAGACCTGTAGCTCCCCTAAACCTTGGTTATCCTGTGTGGGAGACTTCCTACCCCAGCATTTCACATCCTCAGCTCTGTCAAGCACCAAAGACGGAATTAATGGCTCTCCTAGCTGTCCTTGGCTCCAGATACTTCAAATAACTCCATGTTCTAGATCTCCCACAGTAGCCCAACACCAACCTTCAACTTTTTTGAAGTAAGGACTTGATAGTACTCATGATAAGGCAATGAACATGGCTGAAAAGCTACAGCAAACTGCAGTGCAGGGACATGAGCGATTGAAATTTAGGAAAAATGAGAATTACTATACGAGTATATTTGCATGCTGCAAAAACCAAGGTGTTAGTCTATGTGAAGATATCTGTCTAGCACATGCTATCTTGACAGTGTAAGATTAACACCACAAGCTCAAATGGTAGTAATGTCACCAAAAGGGGCATTTTCCTTTCCTGTGACAAAGTGCTCCCAAGGATCCCTGTGAAATTGTATGGCTTCTGACCAATGCTTTTATAGACTACGTCCAAGTGATACAGTTGAGCTTTGGAAAGATTTGCACCCATACCCAGATCTACTCATCTTTAGGTTAGAAAACACTCAGAACAAAAGAACACCAAATCACAAAGTGGCGTAATCAGATACCTTTTATTAGTTTGAACATGACACTGCCATTCAGTGGGGTGATGGCAGAAAACATCAGGCATCAGAAAACATCCATTTGAACACTGAGTGTAAAAAAAAAATAAAAAAATGTGGCAAGCAGAACATTTCTGACAATTCTGTTAAAATATAGATCTGAAGTTTTGCTCCTCCTGTGCTTAAGCAAACTCCTGACTTGAAGACAGATGTAGTGAATAAGTGTATTTCCTACTACCCTATATAACCAGTAAGTCAATTCAGTCTGGGCTTGAACACAAAATCTATTCCCAGATGATGTGCCTGTGATTCTTTTGCATCCTGAGGCACTTGGCAAGAATCCTGACAAACAAGGTTAAACTCAAAAGAGACTCAAAGTACCTGAGGCAGTGGGTTTCTAAGCATTGATCAGTTAGAAAAGAGGGATGCATTTCTTTTTTCAAGGAGAGAAAAAAGAACAGAGAGAGGTCATTTAAGCAATGCAAACTCAACACAGATAAAATACCCCGAAACATTGACAAACCAGGAGGCAGTAGGCAGAAAATATCACATCACTAATGTTGTTAGTAGAACCAAAGCAGCACAGGAATGAATTTCCACTGAACGCAAAGAAAAACTGGTCCTGCACTTGGGTCACAACAACCCCATGCAGTGCTACAGGCTTGGGGAAGAGTGGCTGGAAAGCTGCCTGGCAGAAAAGGACCTGGGGGTGTTGGTCGACAGCCAGCTGAATATGAGCCAGCAGTGTGCCCAGGTGGCCAAGAAGGCCAACGGCATCCTGGCCTGTATCAGGAATAGTATGGTCAGCAGGACTAGGGAAGCAATCGTCCCCCTGTACTCGGCACTGGTGAGGCCCCACCTCAGATACTGTGTTCCGTTTTGGGCCCCTCACTACAAGAAAGACAGTGAGATGCTGGAGTGTGTCCAGAGAAGAGCAATGAAGCTGGTGAGGGGTCTGGAGAACAAGTCTTATGAGGAGCAGCTGAGGGAACTGGGGTTGTTTAGCCTGGAGAAAAGGAGGCTCAGGGGAGACCTTACTGATCTCCACAACTACCTGAGAGGAGGTTGTAGAGAGGTGGGGGTTGGTCTCTTCTCCCAAGTAATAAGTGATAGGACAAGAGGAAACGGCCTCAAGTTGCACCAGGGGAGGTTTAGGATGGATATTAGGAAAAATTTCTTCACCAAAAGGGTTATCAAGCATTGGAACAGGCTGCCCAGGGAAGTGGTGGAATCACCATCCCTGGAGGTATTTAAAAGACAGGTAGACGTGGTGCTTAGGGACATGGTTTATGGTGGTTTTGGCAGTGTTTGGTTGATAGTTGGATTCGATGATCTTAAAGATCCCTTCCAACCATAGATCATAGATCATAGATTCTATGATTCTAAAAATTTGGGTATGGCATAGACCATAGAATCATAGAATTGTTTAAGTTGGAAAAGACCTTTAAGATAATCTACTCCAACCATTGACCCTACTCTACCAGGTCTGCCACTAAATCAGTGAGCTCTGAGTACTCACCACTGATAGCTGTTTGGTATTGTTAAGACATAATGGTTCCTCTAAAAGTAATGTGATACATTTGATAGGTGAGGGATTACAACTAATGTCAGTCTTTTCCACTAGAGGCAGAACATCCATTTTCCATAGTTTACTCCACACTGTAAATTCTGGAATTGTCACAAGCACAACACATCGATGATGTTTTTTATCAATGTGTCTAATGAGAGGCCAGGCCACAGCAAAACAAGCTGCTTTTCTTGTTCAACCAATGCCCTTCAGGTTTGACACTGGATGAGATGGTTGTATCACGAGGATGTCTGTGTGCCCATTTAGCTCTGTTGAGATTGTGACCGGGTTGCTACCAGGTGTGGAGTTAATTAATACTGTCAAGATAATATGTGTAAAATGTACACCTTAACTATCATAAATTTAATGTAATGTATCTTTTCTTTAGAAAAGGAACACTTCAATGAAAGATTTTTCTGTTGGTATGCTGAAGCAATAACAAAAGCCAAAATACCTACAGATCAGGACTGAGGCAATTGAATAGAATTTGTAACAGAGAGAAAAGCAAGCCAGGATGTCTTTTCAAAATGTACTATAATTCAAAGTGAAGTTCTCCACTAGCTGGAGAAATTGCTGTGTGATGCTCTTTGGTTTGCATTACTTAGGAAGACTAATGCAGAGAGGTCCATTTAGCCATAGAAATCTGAATCTCAGAGATGAATTGATAAAACCTAGAAGCAAAGAAATAAGTAATGAAAAAACATCTTACTACATCAAAATACATTAAAACTTCTGAGTCTTTGCAATTCTTTCTCACAATACTTCTACTGCCAGTGAAATCAGGAAAGTAGCCATATATGTAAGGTGTTTCTTTATTATTCAGCTGGTCTTACCCAGGCATCTATTCAGAATCTTCTGTGCTGATTTCAAGATAAAAATACTGTTGTTTGAGTCTTAGTCACATCAGCTCCAAAAATGCTATACAGCTAGGAAAGCATAAACCAGATTCTAACTTGCTTTGCTTTTCATTGAAAGAAACCTAGCCAAAAAGATTCTACAAGTTACAGGCAAGTTTTAATCACTGGTGATTAAAAGCCAGAAAAAAAAAAAATCTTGTTCAGTTCTTAAATACCATATTGAGTTTTTCAGGATTTGCAAATTATCAATGTCCTTGTGTTATAAATCCTTCCTCCTTTCTCTGCAGCACTCTAGTTACAAAAGATGCTCAATTTACTGTTAGATAAATAAGGACACTTACACTGTTTCAGTTTGCATTCTTCAAGTAGACACCTGTTCATTTCAATAGCTCCTGATATGAGGAAGATAAGCAGATCATGTTCTCTAGACAATGCCCTGCTGGATATTGCCTAAGTGTCCACCCATCTTTGAGAAAACGTGAGCTTAACTAGCTGTAGCACAGGCTGCCTCATCCTCTGGAAGTGCAATAATAAGCATCCTGAATACAGAAAACAGAGGTCACATCGTTGCACATTAACTTTTCTCTGTTGAGGTGCTTGAAGTTACAGATTAAAAGGCTTTCTCCTAAATTTTAATCTTATTCGTTAATGGGAAAGGGTTTGTTTGTAATACAGTAAGAAGAATAGCCGAAGTTTAAAGTAAGCATTGTGCATAAATCCTTCCTTTTGTAGAGTAATAATATATCCTATATATGTTAGGCCTTTGCCTATTTTATTGTTGATGGTCAGTGAGATCTTCTGATGCATCACTAGCAGAAGAGCTAACCAGCTCGGTCTTTTAGCTAATTAAGACAACACGTCTTCTTGCTTGAGAGGAGGAAAGTCTTGCTGTTATTTCCTCTAAGCAAAAAAAAATCTGCTGTTTAACTCCTCATAGGTACAAGATAAATGGTTGCCTTGAATAACACTTCAAAGCCTCAGGCATTAGAAGGCAAAGATGCTGACCTTATGGCTGCTTCTGCCTCCTTTTGAAAATCAAGCGGACACATTTAAGACTTATAGGTCACTGTGCCTCAGGGTCCAGCTCTATTTCATCCCCAGGCATGCACCACACAAGATTCTTGAGTCCCTGTAAACTACAGTAGACATACATCAGATATTTCAGGCGTTCTGCTTGTCTCAGTTAGATGCAGAAAAATCACGATTTTTTTTCTCCTTTCTCAGTAACAGCAGGATTCTGTTTAAGAACAAAGAATTAACAAATCCCATCTGCTAAGGACGGTTACCTCCCTCACTCGACCTTTATTGACCACTATCTATTGCTGCTCCTCTGAGGTGCAGGTCAATGGGTAAGAAGGGTATTTGCAGTCACTGGTGCTCTGAGGATAATGACTCCAGATTAATAGCCAGGAGATTAATGTGGAATAAAGCTAGAATTCATTCAAACTTAATTCCCTTTGCTTCTGAAGCTTTCTCAGACAACACACTTTTGTCTTCCTTGCTTCCTACTCTGTCTTTTCTCAAGAGCATACTGCAGCAGATGCCAGGGTTTCTGCTAAAGAGTGGAAACCGCATTGCAATGGGTCTTTTGCTGTCAGAAATCAAGATTCAGGATGCAGTGGGGAAAGGGGAATCCTTTTGCCCTGGACCATGGGGCAGCTCCATTTGCATTCCTGACACACACGAAAGGAGGCATGGAATCCAGGCTCAGCCCCAGAACTCACATTTGATGCAGAGATCCCAAGGCCCCTGTCCTTGGAGGAGTGCTGTTGCAGAAGAGGTGTTCAAAGACATGTGGATGTTGTGATGGCGAAGCATATGGGGGAAGGATGAGCTGGCACCAAACCATAAGGCTCCTGGAGGAACTTCTTTACATTGAGGGTGGCAGAGCACTGGAACAGGCTGCCCAGAGAGGTGGTGGAGTCTCTGACTCTGGAGACATTCCAAACCTGCCTGCATGCCATCCTGTGCAACCTGCTTGAGGTGAACCTGCTCTGGCAGGGGGGGTGGACTAGATGACCTCCAGAGATTCCTTCCAACCCCTGCGATTCTGTGGTTGCTGTGTCCCTAGGTGGGAGAGTAGAGCTCTGTCCTTTTTGCTGCTCCATCAGCTCATCTTTGGGGATCAGTTTAGACTCGACGAGGCTGCAGTGCTTGGCAGAAGAGGAACAAGGAGGGACATTGTCTTTGCACAGACACTTGTCCTCTGCATTGCACATAAAGCATCCCTAAGCTGGCTGGCAGAAGGCTGAGTTGGTGACACCAACCAAAGCTTTGCCTTGATTATGGCAGCAGCCAGTAAAGCCTCCCCTCTTCAAGGCTGTCAGCAGTGTTCAGAGCCCCTGAATGGTGTACATGGATCCAGCAGCTAAGTAAGGGAAGCACTGCATTTCCTGCTTTGTAGTTAACTCCTGTATTACATCGCAAATCTGGGGCTTCACAACTGGTATTCAAAAACCCAGACCTTTTCTGATGAACGCACAGAATGCAGTAGCTATCAAGCAATGGCCTTTGCTGCTGTCATGTTAGAGACCTGATTGAAACCAGCACTGGTGCAATCTTTACACACAGACCCTTTATTTGGGAGAGCTCTTACAAACGGAGCGGGACTGAAGTGACAGTATGAAGTCAGGTTTTACATTCTCAGCTTCCCAAGACAATTAGGGTCATAGCTCTCCAGCAACTGCCGTACTAGACCGCATGGTTGGAGAATACAAATGAGTAAATGATAACTTTGGAAGCCTTTACAGTCTCTGCCCTGGTTAATAAACACAGAGTAGATTTTGGGTTAAACACATTACTCTGCTATTGCTTCTGATTTTTGAGGTCTTCAGGATTCCTACAGCCTGTCCTCACCTCTTCTTGCCTTCCAGTTTCTTGTATCCTTGGTCTTTCACATTAAGGTTGTGTTCTGTCTTATCCTCCCTTTTCTCTTCCACAATGGTCTTTCAGACTATGCGCAATTACCCTGATTTCTGTCAACCAGGCCACCAGCTCAATCGGCCTGCTGAAGTTATTTCATTATACACACCAGATTTGATTCTTTACAGGCCTCCCACGGTTCCTTAATTGCATCTTGTTCTCCACGTATCATTATTCCTTAACTGGCTCCAAATTAAAGTCAGTTTAAAAAAAACATTTAATCACATTCCTTTCTTACTTGTGGTTGTCTAACATCCAGATAAAACAAAAGAGGCCTTATAACAGCCTTGTATATTTGAAGCTTGGAATTGAAAATTATCTGCAAAGATAATAACAGTCAACCCTGCTGTGTTCCTGGTCTTAATTTAATAGAATAATAGCAACGCAAGCCTGGTAAGGACCTCCTGGGATCATACAGTCCTTTCTCCTCTCTGAAGGATAGGGCCATTATACCTAAACCATGTCTTATAATTTGTCTATCTTGATCTTAAAACTCTTCCATAAACAGTCTTCCTCTGTGCAGCATATTTAGGCATTGCACCACAGGTACTTCCTAATACCAAACCCTAAAGTATCTCCAATACAATTTCACTCAGTGAATTTCACTGACCTCATGACAGTCTATTTGCAAGGGTCTTTGAGAACAAATTGCCACCTCTCTGTTTAAAAGGCCTTTGAATACTGCACTATTACAACATCTTATCTCTAGTCTTCTCTTTCTTATACTAAACAAAGCCATTTCCTTCAATCTTTTCTCAAAAGTCATGCCTTTGGGTCTTGTTTTCTGGCCATGTTTTCTTTACCTCCTACCTTTTTGATTTCTCTCCTCTGGGCTCCGCCCAGTTTGGCAACACTTCAGACGGTGTGGCGCCCAAAACTGTTCAGTGCCAATATCGGCGTCCCAGGGCCAAGCAGGGAAGGATAATTACCTTGCATATGTTACCTACAATACTTCTGTCAGGACTGCACAGCACGAGATTTGATATGTTTTGTAACAGTATCATACTATGACAATTTCATTTGTCATGGCTCCATTCGAGCAATCACATCTCTTCATTCCCTATTTTATACTTTATTTTTTAATTTACCTTTCCCAAGTATTAGTGTTCGTATTTGAGTACTGAATTTTCCCATGTTGGTTTTGGGCCTTTTGTGGTGTTTCTCAGTATGGTTCTGAATTTTGATCCTGTAGCTCCAAGAGCTTGCAATCTCTCCTAGCCTCATGTTGTTTGAAAACTTGTGTGTTTCATCATTCGAGTTGGTAATGAAAATCCTGAGTAGAAATATGACTTCTGCAGAGCCCTGCTTTTAATGCCTTCCCAGTTTAACATCAAACCATGTGAGTGTGTGCTCACTGTACCATGACTCTGGGTAGGTACATGTTTCTTTTGTTTCCTTAAGAGCATGTTAGGTGGGACCATGTCAAAATCCTTAGTAGATTTGAGACATATCTACTGCTGCTCCTTTATCCACGAGAACAATTATCCTGTCAAAGAAGGAAATAAGGTTAGTTTGACATGATTTATTCTTGACAAATCTACTCCAGCTGTTTTTATTACCATATTGTTCTCTAGGTACTTATACATTGATTCTTTAATCATTTAGTCTTTCGTATCTTTCAGGATAACATAGACAGACTTATCTCCCTGAACCTTCCTTTTCCTCTTTTGAAGGATAGATTCTGTGGGTTTTCTTCTAGTTCCTAGAGAACCTTCTCCTCTTTTGTTACCGATGAGTGTTAATGGTTCAGATACTGCTTCAGCTTCTTAGATATTCCAGGGTAAATTCCACCAGGCCACTCTAACTTTAATACATGTAACACATTAAATATTTTCTAACCTCTTCTTTCCCTACTCAGACTCATGCATCCGTGCTCTTGTAAACAACTTAATTGCTTTAGGCATTTGCTCACAATTTATGCCATGCCTGAAAAAAAGATGTTATTGAATATCTTGGCTTTCTCATCGTGGTCCATTATTTGCAATTGTCCCCTGTTAAGGAATAAGCCTGAATTTTACCTTGCCTTTTTCTGTTCTTGTAGCATTTCTACAATCTTTTCACATTAATTTTTTATAACTCTCAATAGTAGTAAGTCATTGTGTACTTGATCTTTCTAGGCTCAACCATACACTTTTGGTCTGCTTTTTTTCTACTCAACTTTATCCAGATGTTCTTGTTCCTAATTTGTAAATAAACCCTTTTTTAATATTCAAGATTTGAAAGAGCTTCTGCCGCAGCTATTCCTTCTTACACTGATTCCTTTCTCCTTCATAGCACAATGATTTTCTGTTGTGTCTTAAATACAGCTTGTTTCAGTAATTGCTATCTCTCCTGCACTTCTTTATCCTTAAATTATCTTCCCAAGAGAATCTACTTACAAATTCCCTGAGTTTATCAACGTCTGCTTTACCAAAGCCCATTATCTCTATTTTGCTTCTCTCACGCTGTCCTTTTCTTAAAATAGTGCACTATGATCAATAGTTTTGCAACCATTTCCTCCCCCTTAGTCCCTAGAATCTATCATTTTTATGGAAGTTGGGCCAGTGTGTTAAGAAACCCCTCTGTCTGAAAGCTGCTGTAGATATGCAAAACTCTCCAAAGCGTGTCCTGCTTGAGCCTGGATACAACAATACCTGTACTACTTGATAATGGTCAACATTACTCCAGAAATGTGCAAAGGTGATCTGCTTAATTCTGACCTGATGTGGCAACTGAGTTGCAACACACACGTGGATAAGTAATGTTAATCCATTTTTTTACTTAAGGAAACCTAAGCCAGTCAATACAGTTACCCCTGCAGAGTTTAGATTTTCTAAGGTGTTAGCAATCACCACCCACATTATTCAAATGTACAAACTCCTGTACTGTAGGACTTCTTCTTAGCACCCTCATAACTGGAGACGGATATTCGTATCGGTACCCTTCAGCCTTATGGTGAATGGCTTCCAATCCAACAGTGATGGAGGAACTATACAAGAACTAAGTCATTCCTCTATTCTGTGACCCAAAATGCTCTTCAGAACTAGAATATCTGAGGACAAAAGGGGAGCACACCCCACATAAATTCCTTACCTGTTCAGGTTAGGAAAAATCTAAACATGGCGCTATTAGCAGCCTCTTTTATGTCAGACTGACAGATTTTAAACGGCTTCCAGGAGGGTACCGCTTTCATATTTCAGCTGTCTTCTCCTTATTGTTAGACCTGGAAGCTCAGTGCTGGATGACAGAAATATTTGTACAGTTAAACACCAGGAGAGAGCTATGGAAATAAAAACACATGTCAGGAAACTGTCTGAACGGGGAATTCACTTCAGACAGAAATCTCCCTTCAAGCCATAAAATGGAAAGCTGCCTAGATCCATCCTTTTTTAACTTTCTCTTATGTGTCAGCCCAGTGATTTGGCTCATCATTCCCCCAGCAGAATTTTGAGCAGGTTTAGATGCCTGCTTTCCATCCCCACGTAAACACCACATGTGCAGAACTGTTAATGACAATTAGACTTTAAAAGCTTGCTGTAGGAAATCTCACCCAGAAGCTTAGTGAATATTACAACCATCTCACTTGCCAATATACCTCTCTCAGCAGGAACTTTGACAGGAAAAAAACCCCTATGCTCTCTTAATCACTGGCTACTGGAAGCTGTCAATCATAGAATCATAGAATGGTTTAGGTTGGAAGGGACCTTAAAGATCATCTAGTTCCAATGAATAAGGAGAAGCTCTTTCACATCCCCTGAGACCACTGCACTTCCCAGAGGCATACAACTACAAGCCTCTTGGTTTATCGGCTCACAACAACCGCAGTATAGCCCTTTTTTTCAAGATGTTTATCGAGCTCTTTCTAAAAAGCCTCACTGAAAGGCTGCTTCAAAACCCTCCTCCTCTGACAGTTAAACCTCTATTTGTTTTTAGCCTGAATTTCTTCATGGGCAACACACAACCATTTTGCTCAGTTGTGAATATAGTCCTTAATCATTCTGCCTTCCCCCTAGTATAGATACAGATCTATTTTTATATCTTTCTCGTACTTATGAACAGCAACTATACACCATTTCAGCCTTCATTCTGCTAAAAAAGACAGAGCGGTCCAGGCTTTCCTCATGAAACAGACTCTCCATTCCCATTCTCTGCCTCTGCTCCAATTTTAATGTATCTTTTCTGAGCATGACTGACCAGCTCTGCTGCAGGCAGAGTTATTTTGACCTTGTACTGTGGTCAATACATCCCTATCCCTATTGAAACTACCAACCCCACATTCATGGCTGTCCATTTCTATCACTTAAGTCTTCTACTACAACATTCTGATTGCTCTCTGCAAAATTAACTGGGATTTTTGTTTTCTTATTTTCTGTACAAACACTGTTAATACATATGTCCATTAGGGTCAGTCCCAGATCCACTCCCCTATTACCTCATCATCAACTCTATTACCTTTCCTCTAGCCCCATGCATCCCCTTTGACAACAGCACATTGTTGCCTCCCCGTCTGCTAGATCCTTGCTTAATGTATAATAACTGTATTAATCTGCTCTTGGGTTACATGGGACATTACCAGTTATGCTACTGCAGCTGTACAAACGAGTGACAGCTACTGTACATCCTTTAGCTACAGACCTACTTTTCTCATCAAAGAATGGTAGTGAGTTTCTCCAGTGTGAGCAAATACAAACCCATGTTGTATTTTTTCCATGTCCATTTATCTCCATCTCCCCTATTAATCTTTTCTTCAACATTTCTTCTAAATCTTTGCATCCTACTGAGGTCATACTAATGGCTGGTAATGGAGTGCTTCATTATTTCTCTATTCATTAAACAGGCCCTTATGTGCCATTCTCCAACCACGCAGTATTGCCTAATTTGATAACTGCACAGATGAACATCACTAAGGGAATTACAGTTTCATTTGACAACTTTCATGATCCCAGTTAAACTGGGTATTAAATAATTTAAGTTTTGTTTCAACCCAAACCCAGAATGTGGTAATTTGTTCTCCTTCAGTTGTTCCCATTGCCTTGTTTCCCTGTCACATGCTGTAACTGCTGTTACTGAAATAGTAGCCAAAATATTAATTTTGGTTTTCACTAGACCTAGATTACCCTTAATCTCCTTAATACTTTTTAACCTTCTCCTTACCATATTTAAAAAAAAAACAAACACATTTTTTTCTGTTCTTTGTTACTAATATAGCTGAAGGCACCTTTCTGACAAAACAAGACCTGTTTTAGAGATGCAGATCAGAACTTGGAGACCAAGAAGAATTCAAAAATAAGATCATCAAGGCACATTTGGCAGAACAGATTTTTGGTTAACATGGACCATTTGAGTTACTAATGAAATAAATGGAGCTGCTTCTTTTTCTGTCTCTCCCTCTTCTCAACTTCAAGATGCAGAAACCGTGGGAAAAGCGATGTTAATGGTGCAAACTGTACACCCCACAGGGGCAGATGAAGCCCTGCACTGACTGGGAAGGGCTGGAAGGGATGAACTGCACAACCTTGTACTTCTGACTCCATCTTAGAACATGTGAGCAAGATCACACCAGGCAACGATAATAAGGGGGCTGTGACTCCCTTGGTCATCACTGCTCTTCTGTAAAAACACACCAGCTCCCCATGCTGTTCCCCACAAGGTTAAAAAAGGGATCTGTTATACCTAAATCAAGGAACTGGTATCCATATGGAGTCTCTTCCTGTATGAAGGCTGCATTAGGAACTTTTCCACATGAATGTGGTTCTCCTTTGGCCTTTCATCGTAAGGAGGGAAAAATGCTTATCCTTTTGTTGACCCCTATCTATCTCCTTACGCTGCGATTTCAGTTCAGGCTTGGACCTAAAGCACCAGATGAGACAGTTTCCGTTTCCGTGACTAAGGTTGGGGCATGGACCCTACAGCAAAGGATGAAAAGAGCACTCCACAGCAACAGGCAATGCACAGAATGTTTCCACCAGCAGAAGTCCATCTAAAAATTTTGTATTTCTAGTAAAATATGTGAGCAGTATACATGAGAAGGACAGAATCCTGCTGAGTACTGAATGCTCCAATAACATCTTAGTAAATCAGTTTCTGATCCAGCCTTCTGAAAATTATGTGCTCATCAGAAAAAGCTTGCCACACTTTGCAGGAACGCGTCCATAACATACAGCAGAAAATGAGACTTTCTATGCTGCAGTCCCAAGGGCTCTCAGAGCAATTAGTGGTAATCAATTGAGATACACAAGTAGGTTTGGCTCTTCTTTCACCTTAGTTAAATGCATGTCCTGTCAGCCTTTTTACTGCTGGTGGCAAGCCAGGTATCTTCAGGGCCTTTCTGGGAGGTAGATGCACATAACAAAGGGAGTTGTACCATGGTTATCTGGACAAGTCAATAGCTATCAAATGCATAGCAGTCAAGGGATCCGAAATATCATGCTACAAAGGTGGGGGGCAGGGGAGAAAGAGCCGGGTGTTGTTCAGACATTGGGCCCATTTCACTCCTTGCTTCAGGACCCACAAACCCACACTGTATTGAGGTAGTTGTACCTAGTGCTACTTCTGATTTATTAGCAAGGCTGCAGAGGCGTGAATTGCAGCGTAAACTCCTCTCCACATGGTCTGAAACTGCAGCAAAAGATTTCCAGGTTGGACATGGAATAATTTGCTCATGGGAACAACAGCCAAGACAGCTGCCTGGTGGTGGTGCCTTCTTGGTGGTGGTTTTTAAAACCTGGTCAGGCTAATGTGTCAGGAACAGCCCTGACCTACCGTTGCCAGAAGGTGGGTGAGAAGTTAGTTTGTCCTCCCTCTTGGCCCCATGTTGCTGATTCTGAAGGCTGGTGACTACCCACAGCAACAGGTGGTGGATGGTACAGCCTGTGTTAGAGACTTTCTTGCCATTTCACCACTATCATTATCCAGGTTGTACTATTTTGAGCAACACTTTCTGTATTTGCGCTTTCAGTGTCAGGGTAGAGATAAGCTAGCTACCTCATTTAAAGCTAGTGAGATCTTTCTCCATTTCTTTTAGTAGGAGCAGCACTGCACTTAGTCCTTGATGGTTTTATCTTTGTCTTGTCTTCCTTGCATTCCCTTGTTTCCCCTTGTTTCTCTTCTCCCTTCTTGTACTGTTATAGTTTGTTCTTATCCTGCAAATGTTATAAAGCTACGTTGCTTGAAGGTGCTTGTGACTTGCATGTTTAGTCTCCCAAAAAAAAATTATCCCACTCTGTCCTGATGCATTGAAATCCACTGAAGATAGAACCCAAACCTATGAACCTGTGAGCACATTTTGAAGAATGCAAACCTCTAATCAAACCCTGAATAAACAGGACCGAGATCATTCAGTGCACTGCAGCACCATGCCCATTACTTCTGGAGAATCCTGGGCCTGGGTCTTTTACCTATCCTTACCTCAAGGCAGTGACTAGGGCTGCTTTTTAAGCCACGCTGACATTGTGTCATTCAAAGGATATCAGAAGAAATAAGAAAATAGGATGTAGATGAGTTAATGTCAAATTTGAACATCCAGCTTGCAACAGCTTCCTTAAGTAAAGGGAATCCTCTCTTCCAACACTTGTTCTGTTGCTCCTTTTTACAGATACTGGCCAGCCACAAGTATCCTAAAAGTACACACTTTTCACCGCTGTTCATCCTGCTTCTTGCCTTTGGGACAGTTATATTTGTTTTTCTACTAACTGAACTTTTCTTTCCCTGGACTTACAAACCCTGTCAGGGTTTGAAATAGCTCCTTTGAAAAGCCAACACTAGACTGATGGTTATTAAGGGTACATTTTAATAACAGTGAGCTGATTCCATTTTCATCATAAATAGCAAAGACCTATAAGAACATTTACAGGCATCTTTGCATGATTTAGTTATTAGCTGTATTCCTCAGGTTGTGCAAATCAAAAACCACTGGGATTAAGGTGATAAGGAAGGGAAATTTGATTATGAAAAAATCCATTCTTTAAAAACAGGCCGAAGTGCAACACCTGCTGCTCAGGCTCATCATTTATTAGTGTGCACTCATCAAAACAGAAGTGCAACAGACTCAACAACACTGCTTTTTCTGCTACAAGACCAAAGATAAGAACAGAAAACAAGAAGATAACTGTATTGGATGGACAGGCTGAATCAATGGGCCGAGGCCAATGGTATGAGATTCAACAAGGCCAAGTGCCAGGTCCTGAACTTGGGTCACAACAACCCCATGCAGTGCTACAGGCTTGGGGAAGAGTGACTGGAAAGCTGCCTGGCGGAAAAGGACCTGGGGGTGTTGGTCGACAGTCAGCTGAATATGAGACAGCAGTGTGCCCAGGTGGCCAAGAAGGCCAACGGCATCTTGGCCTGTATCAGGAATAGTATGGTCAGCAGCACTAGGGAAGCAATCATCCCCATGTACCCGGCACTGGTGAGGTCCCACCTCGAATACTGTGTTCAGTTTTGGGCCCCTCGCTACAAGAAAGACAGTGAGGTGCTGGACCATGTCCAGAGAAGGGCAACGAAACTCGTGAGGGGTCTGGAGAACAAGTCTTATGAGGAGCTGCTGAGGGAACTGAGATTGTTTAGCCTGGAGAAAAGGAGGCTCAGGGGAGACCTTACTGATCTCCACAACTACCTGAGAGGAGGTTGTAGAGAGGTGGGAGTTGGTCTCTTCTCCCAAGTAACAAGTGATAGGACAAGAGGAAATGGCCTCAAGTTGCGCCAGGGGAGATATAGGATGGATATTAGGAAAAATTTCTTCACTGAAAGGGTTATCAAGCATTGGAACAGGCTGCCCAGGGAAGTGGTGGAATCACCATCCCTGGAGGTATTTAAAAGATGGGTAGACGTGGTGCTGAGGGACATGGTTTAGTGGTGGTTTTGGTAGTGTTTGGTTGATGGTTGGACTCGATGGTCTTAAAGGTCCCTTCCAACCCAGACGATTCTATGATTCTTTGTGTTATTATTAAAAAATTTTTTTGGTGGTTGAGTAGCACAATGTCTTATTAGATTCACAGAAATCTCTGAGATCTTAAATAGCAAGCTTATGCAGATTATACAGACCAATTACTTACAGCAGCCAGAGAAATTTGTTGCTACTGAAAAGCAATATGATAATAACATATCACACAAGCCCATTCATTCTTGCATTGGGTTATACTACACCTGAAGCTGAATTGAAATGCAGGACTGAATTTGGTCCAAAGTCTGTAAGTCTTTTGCAATTAAAATGCAAAACCCGATCCTGCAGATTTCATTTCATAATATCATGTTTATCACAAGAAGCAGCCCCCCATAGTTTATTAGGCTTATACAGTTTTAAAGAATTTAGTTGCAGATTATAATATTAGACAGTGATGGAGGAAAAAAAAAGAAATTAGCAAGTACAGCTCAGGGGAGGGGATATTAACAGTGAAGAGGGAATTAGGAAGTTCTTACAGGCTATTATAGGCCTACGGTAGTGCTAGAGGAGAAAAAGGCTTGCTGCAGGGCACAAAGGATGCAGCGCAGACAAAGCGCAGCCTGAAGAGGAGAGGACCAGAGAGAAAGAAAGCAAAAGTCAGTACGAAAGACTTCATTCATGTTGAGTAAAGGTATGATCCTTGATTTGCAGTGGGTTTAAACTGCCGCATCTCCACTGACCTGCTGTCCTAATTAATGCCAGCTGAGAAATTGCCATACATTGTTTTCCCACAGGTAAATACTGAAGAAAGCAGCGTACAGCCTTGTTCTCCACTATGTATCACATTGGCAGGGTCCGTTCCTGAAGCTCTTGCTTCTCTCACTGAATCTCATAGATCTATATTTAGAAATAAAATGAGATTAATGCCAGCTGCTACATTGGTTTCCCAGAATTTACAAGGCACTTCCCTGTGGGTGCTGAAGTCACATACTCATCATCCTGTCTCCAGAGAACAAAACATGGATGCGGCTGTTGCTTGCACGTATCTGGAGCTATTGTGCATGAAAATAAATGAGCACTGTTATACTGCCATAAGAATGAACAGAGCTGCTGAAGGAACCATTAAACATGTCACAGCTAGAGCTTCGGAGATTCCTGATGGTTGCTCACACTCATTCTGCAAGTTGCATCCCATTGCAATATGGTGTAGCTCTCATGGAGTATAGCGTGAAGGGCAGCGGCATGCTAGCCCTGGGAGGGTTGGCTCTGACAATGCTCTTTGCCTCCTTGTTAGTTAGGATAATTTACTACGCATACTGGGAATCAAATAGCAAAATACATGGGAAAGCGCAGCATCATTAATGTTATATGCATGGATTCTAATTATTTAGTCCTGGCCCAAAAAGTAACGATACTTTATTTTACTATTTAAAAAACTGGCAGCAGTCCCATCGGGAGCACAATATCAGACACTGCAGGATGTAAAGAGGATTAGAGGGAAGGAAAGACGAGAAGAAGTAAAAGAGATGGGTTTATGAATTCCTCCTGTGTAAAGAATGATTAGCCCAATGATCTGTTAAGCAAAAATATTCATGATTTACATGAAGAAACTGATATCTAAGTAGGAATCAGGCCTTGGTGAAACAGTCATTGCAATTTCACCTACATCACAGAGAGGAAAAGGACATCTTTCGGCTAGATCGGCTTGCTGCAGGGCTGCACGTTTGCCAATGCTGCAGAAGGCAGGTTACAAGAGTGCGTAGCTGGAGTGGGAAGAAACGACAAGGGCTCACTGTGTTCGGTAGCATTTAGATGTATTCTGGATGAAAGTGCCCAGGAAATCATGATTTTAGTAGGCGAGGCCTCCTGCTCCGCAGTGCTACAGATGAGAGATGTGAATTGATTCTTGCTTAAAACTTACGTTCAAGGTTGTCACCTCACTCAGCCCAACCTTCTTCCTCCTCCTTTATCCATGATTCCCATTCAGGCTGTGGGAGCTCTGTGTGTATCAAAGGTAAAGGAGCAAAAGGAAAACCCAGAAGTCTGTTGAACTATATCCCACCTGCTAAGAACAAAAGAAGATCTTGTATGCTTGAGACTAATCATACCACGTTGCAACACACGTGAGGAACAGTGAACATGGAGAGAAGTGCCTCAAAAACAGGTGTTTAACGGGGTGTTAAACACAGCAGCATGCAGATAACCAAAGGGCGCAATGATGTACAGCGCAAGAGATGCAAACCCACCACCTCCCAACCCACCACTCCCGAGGAAGAGAAGAACCTGTCCCTGTGAGGTGCCAGGGAGGACCTTCACTCCTCATCTGTAGGCCTTGAGCAGGTAGCAGTTGGCATGATCTTGCTTTTATATTCCCACCATTTTGATGCAAGGAGAGTAGAAGGTGTAAGAAACCAGAAGCCACACACATTTGTATTAAAGGCTTAATTCTGACCTTCGTTATGGGGATGTAGTTACTTGCACTGACGCAGCTGGTGTTCGCTGAGGGCAGGAAACCATTCAAGATGAAAACATGTTCTTTGCATAGTAAAATGTCTACACAGAGACAAGAGGTTTTTTAAAAAAGGTTCTGCGTTTACCCTTTCAGGCTCTGCAACACGGCACAAAAGACTTCCGCATTAAAGAGGAAACCATGCATTAAGTGATTTTTTTTAAATGATTACAGAACCAGATATTTTATAGATGATTGTGTAATTTTTGAGTGGATGGTTATTTTCACTTCCAGAGCAAATACGAGGTACCTCTTGTCGGACAATCTGTTTGGAATTTCTGCTTTGTCACTAGGTCAATTTCTAAAAATACATAAAATGAAGAAAGTACTTCCTAAAATTTATATCCTGCCACAGGATAATGAACATGTCCCATTTATTCACATGTATATCGCTACAACCAACCACAAACTGAAGGCAATGCTAGGAGAGATGTCGCCTATATTTAGTCTTACACGTTGAATATGTATTTTGATAGCAATAAAATTACTCAGCACAGAAAACTAAAGATCAATAAGTCTGCACAGTGTCCAGATCTCGAATTAATAGTTTACGGTCTGGCTGACTTACAATTACTAGCAAAAAGCGATGGCATAGTTGGGAGTAAATATTTAATGGGATAATGAGGTCTCCCGTGTCCGTATTTTTACACAATACTGAGCGCTGTGTTTGGCTGGATTGCAGGCTTCTTGCAGCCTGTTTCTATACAAGGCTGTTCCAGTATGCGGTACGAATTCCTGAAGGCTACCACAATATTGACAGCATCCACCATTTATTTGTGAATAGAAAATATTCATCCTTGATTATTGCACAGCACTCCTTTACCTGCAGCTTTTTCTCCTAGCTTGAGATGGAGGCGTCCATAAAAAGACGGACTAAATTTATGTTGACATTCAGCACCCCCACCCCACCCCTCCTTTCAGGACTGGATCCCAAACACAAACGCTTGATCCACAGGGGATCACACGCCACCGCCGATGGCGGGGGTCCCTCCCCACCCGCCCGCGCCCCGCCCCACGCGTGGAGGGGGGGAACACACAGGCGCGGGGCGACGAGCTGCCGCCGCCGGCCCCCTCCAGTGCTGTGGGCGTTTTTTGGTGTTTGTGGTTTTTTTTACTTTTTTTAAACATGTTTTGGCTTTTGGGAGTGGGTTCGCCGTATGCAGAGCGGTGCCAGCAGCCAGCGCGGCCACAATAAGCCGCCAGGCCGACATGACAACCCGGGGGCGGGACGAGGGGAGGAGGCCCCCCCTCCTTCTCCCCGGGGAGCTGCCTCCCCTCGCCGGTTGAGGGGCTGCCGCCACCTCCCTTCTCCCCGCCGGGCGGCAGCCGAGGGCCGCCTCCCTCCCCTCAGGGCGGGCGTTTGGGCCGCGGCCGCCGCCTCCCTCCCTCCCGCCGGGGCCGGCCGAGGGTCGGCACGCAGGGCCCGCGGGCTGCCGGCGGATGAGCGCGGCCCGGCGGAGGCTGCGGATGACCCGGGGGAAGGAGCTGGTGGCGTACTGCCTGCTCCTGGGGCTGTCCTTCCCCCTCCTGCTGCTGCCGCTCCTCTGAGATGCGCCGGCCGACGGCTTGTCCCCGCCGCGGGGGGACGGCCGGGAGGAGCCGGCGGGAGCCCCGCTCCGCTGCCCCGCGTGCGGCCGGCGGCAGCAGCAGCCCGAGGGACTGAGGCCCCGGCGGGGGACGATGAGGAGCTCGGGCGGGCTTTGCAGCGGTGCCACCCAGCCTGCGCGGGCGGGCGGGCTGCCTCTCCCCGTGGGGGGGGCCGGCGGCGGCCTCGGCCGCGCTCTGCCCCTGCGGGTGTGATGCCGCCGCCGCCGCGCTCGCCGCTCCCCCTCCCCGGCTGACGGGGACGCCAGGCAGAGCCGCGGCGTCGCAGCTCCCCTTTCGCCTTCCCAAGTTAGGCTCCGGCGGCTCGGGGCCGGGGCCGGCGGCGCCTCTGCCCTGCGGCGGCCCAGATGGGCCAGCGGCCGCGGGCACTGCCACCGCAGCCCCCTCAGCGCGGGGCCGGCGGGCCGCGCCCCGCCGCCCTCCCTGACCCAGCCCCAGCGCCGCGGGGCCGCCGCGGGCCCCCCGCCTCCGCGCCCGCCGGGCGGCGGCTGTAGCCGGGGGCAGCTGCCGGCCGCGGCGCTCGCGTTGCTGCAAATCCGCCGCTCTGCGGGGCGGAGTGTGTCCCCGCCGGCTTGCCGTGCGGGGAGGCGGGCCGGGGGCCGGCTGAGATGGGAGAGAGCATGTCCAAGAGGCTGAAGCTGCAGCTGGGCGGCGAGGCGGAGATGGAGGAGCGGGCTTTCGCCAACCCCTACCCCGACTACCAGCCCCACGGAGCCGGAGCCGCGGCCGCCCCCAGCGCGGCGGACGCCCAGCGGGAGAAGGCGCCGCTCCCGGCGGAGGAGGAGTCCCTCCCCTTCGGCGCCGATGGGAAGGTGAGTCCCGGGCGGCGGGCGGGCGCGCAGGCAGGCGCCGCGTCCCGGCCCCCCGGGCCCTGCTTCCCGGCCGCGGGGGCGGCGCGGACGGCCGCGGGCGCTGCCCCGCGGCGGCCTCTGGCGGGGCCCTGAGCGCGGTGGGGCGGCCCGCGGCCTGTCCGCCCCGCTGCGGAGCGCCGTGCCGCCCCTGCCCGCCGGCCGGGCTTGAGGCGGGCCGCCGGGCCGATCCCCTTGGGGGCGGCGTGGCGGAGGCAGCGGCCTGGAGGGCTGCCGAGGGGAGAGGCGGGCGGGGTGAGCTGAGGGAAGGCGCGGGAGCTCAGCCTGGCCGCACGGCTTGGAGTCGGTGGAAGTGACCGCCATGAGCTGTTTTTTTTCCCCCTGAACAGGAGCGAACACGGTGCAGGGCCTGGCGGTAACGCCGCCTGTGCTGCACGGCGGTTCTGTCCCGCCCCTTACAAGTTGCCCGAGTTTCACCAAAGAAAGCACGCGTCTGGAAAAGACGAGTTTCTCCTCAGGTGATAGCAACCCTCAGGCTTTAGGGGATGTTGGACCGTTCTCTCCGAGGCGTGTGTTTACTCACATACACACGTTTATAGATTGAGGTGCATCATGGTAGGCACCTGGCAGTCGGTTTGGGCCAGCAGAAGGTCTGTCTGGTGGTGCAGGTCACAGCAGGTTCACAGTCCTTCCTGCTCTGCTTATCTCGACACCACCCACTGCTGGTTGGGCAGCTATGTGCGTTTTAGGCTTTAAACACAGAAGCTGCTCTGGCCTTTTACCACGCAGGCTGGCTTAAGCTGCAGAAGGAACACCAGAATATGGACCTTCTGTCATTTTAGCCCCTGAGCAGCCTCATCTTTCAATACCGTGCTGCTTCGTCATCTTTTGGATGAAAAACACCGTGTGGTGACATTGCTAGAAGTGCAAATGCGCTGGGTGGGAAGCTAACTTTCCTAACTCACTCGACTGTGTATAAAGGAGAGCCTTTAATCTCAACTCTGTATTTTCCTGCTTGTGGCGTTAAGGAATTACCTTGACTTACTGTTAGGGTGGGACGAGGATGGTGATGCCCAGCGGTGAGAGCAGCATTCTTCCTGAGCATTGTAAGAATGAGCAGGACAGCATCAGCTCACCATCAGTCCGAGGCAATGAAATGTTTCACTCGTCGTTGCAACTGAGGTTTATGAAGTTGTGCGTGGCTAAGCAGAGCGCACAAAAGAGAATACTTTGAGGGACTGCTACAGCTAGTTGCGTCTGTCAAAAGGAGAACTCGGCACTTGAAAAGCACTAAAAAGTAAGGGTAGGTTTGGAAGTGAAATCTGCTTTGTTTTTACAAAGATCCCTGGTAGTATGCTCAGTGCTGGTAAAGCTAATTTTTTGTGTGAAAGAGAACTGTGATTTCTTTGTTGTTCTGTATCTGGCTCATTATATAAAAAACATCCAAGTATCATGAGTTGAAGTATGAAGGCAGAAAGGAGATGGCAGAACAGCTATAGCTATATATTGGTGTTAAATTAGTAAAAAACACACGGAGAGCTTTTTTCTAAGGCCTTCTGTAGGCAGGTCATGCTTATGTACCTGCTTTAGATCCCACACTTCATGTCCATTTATAAAAAGAGAAAATAATCCTTCATTTACTGCTGATCTAGGTTGACTACAGCTTTCCAAAGTGAGAACTGATACCGGAGGAAGGTGAATGTCCTTAATTTTTTTTTAATTTTTTTTTTTTTTTAGAGAATACTAGCTGTATTGCAGAATAGTTCAGCTTTAATTTACTTCAGATTTCATTCTTGAATGAATCAAAATTCAGAGACATTCTTCTGTGGCAGAGCTGAAATGAGTTAGTCAAGAATTTCTAGCCCTGTATTCGTGTTAGGAATGTGTGTTCTGCACTTCTGTAGGTGAGTATGCTATTTTATAGTGGGCGCAAATGTTTTTTCCCAGCATCAATGGTGGGTGACATTCCTTGTTACCCTGTGGCAGTTGGCAGCTGTTTGTGCAGCTTTGTTCAGAAAATATCTTTAAGTACCTGTGTAGCTGTGGATTTGGTAAAAGGTGGTGTCTGGGCTTTGTTATGTTCAAAAGTATGAAGCTCCTCTGGAAAAAAATCATCTTTTGTACCTCATTAAAGTGATGTAATTGCAGCAACTTTCAGTGGTCTTTGGATTTTTTCAACTCTGTGCATTTCATAGAAGGCAGATGCGATTGTACATTTTCTTTTGTTCCTGCATCTACAAAATCTGAGGAATTGTCCTACATATTTCTGGGCTAGAATATAGCTCTAAGCATATTGTCAATCCTAGTACTATCCTGACTTTTATGAGACTTCCTGATGAGTATTTTGGGGTGCTTTTGTTGTTGCTGTTTGTGCATTTTGGTTTGTGGGGTTTTTTTGCATTTAACAGGCTCCAGTCCCGTCAGAGAAACGTCTTTGCCTGCCTTAAAGCCCCAGTGAAGACGAAAGGACTTTACACAGGTTAGGGAGTCTGTTCTGTAAACCACTGTACACAATAGCACAAGTTTCCTAAAAATGAGAGCAGCTTTCAGAAGTCCTCAGTGCACTACATAATTTCTTCTTCCCAGCTGTTGCTGTGTGGAGCGGTGAGCGCTGAGTGACTCATGTAATGACAGCTAGAGGTGTGCGGGGCTCTGCCGTTGTCATGGAAGGCAATGCATTATTAATCCCTCCATTTGATTTCATAAGCTGCCACGATTGCCATCTAAAATTCATCCGGCTGATAAAAGGACAAGAAGCTCTTCAAGTCGTTGTCTGACATACGAGACAATTGGGACAAAGTGCTGCATATGGAAGTGTGTGTTTGTA
This sequence comes from Burhinus oedicnemus, assembly GCA_008921705.1. Lineage (NCBI taxonomy): Eukaryota > Metazoa > Chordata > Aves > Charadriiformes > Burhinidae > Burhinus > Burhinus oedicnemus. The sequence continues at coordinate 913,998 of VFFE01006799.1, read as the reverse complement.
TGCATAAGGTACAGTTCAGGAAGCTAGAAGGTATGGGAGCAGGAGGAGAGAAAACAAAGTTTGGGGCTGCTGATTTGCCTTCTTGGAAATAGTCACAGTAAACGCTGCAGTTACCTAGGTGGGCTCTGCTCATGTAGTTGAAATCCACTTTTTCTTAACTAGATTTCTTCACTGTGAAAGTATCATAGACTTGACTTGCCTCTGTAACTTGTCTGAGAAAGCTGAAGGTAATAATTCATCAGACAGCATTAATTCTAGATTAATAAGAAACATAATTTAAAATGTGAGTCTTTGAAAAATGACAAATCATTCAATTAAATATATATCCTGTAGCCCTTTTCCTTTTCATATGGATCCCATAGTGATAACTTAGCCTGAAAAAGTACCTATAGATGTCATCTCAAAGTGGTCCAAAAGTTTTCAAAATGGAAATGTAAATGGTCAGAGAGGCGGAGAAATGAATAGACAGCTGTAGACTCAGAACAAAGCATATTCCCTAATTCATGGGAAAATCAGTTTGTCTGTTAAGTTTCATTTAATTTTGAATTCACTGTAATTGTTTACTGGGGAAGGTGTTAATATTTGAAAAGCAGATGTTCTGCTGATAGTTTCTGCTGCATTGTAGGCAACTGTAGTTAGAAACTCACCTATTAAATATGGCAGTATCAGGCTATGGGCCTGTGCAGGTTGGGAACCGACGAGTAACTCATCTGAGCAGTATTGTGCTTGCCTTTCCCACCTGAACTGGAAGAGAGGCAACCTACAGCTGCAATTAATGTCAAGACTTCTTGGTGTTGTGTTGCCCATTAGCTGTGGGTGGGGGACCGAGAATGGGGAGATCTGCACAGGCTTGCATAAACCAGAGGCAGCCAGTTGTCTTGGCTCAGAAACTGATTATCAAAACCTTTGTGTGGTAGAGAGCTACAAAGCTGTAATGGGTTTCCTGGGGAAAAAAGGTGAGGAGAGCTTGCTGGTAAGGGGTGGCAATTGTTTGTTCAGGGACCTGCCTCCATGGGTGACCCACTGATATCAGCCTCAGATTGCCCACCGTCCTCAGAGCCGCCACCACCCCTCTCTGGCTACATAGCATAGTCAGGTGTGATTTGGGAGCCACCTTCACACCATCTGCAGGCCAGTGACTTGGGAACTAAAGGTAGGCTGATCTTACCTGTTCATCCAGGGGAAGGTGGAAGCAAACCTGTGCCTAGACAACCTGATGTGGATTTTGTGTGTTTGCAAGAAAAGCACCCCTGGAATCAAGATGTTATCACATCCCAACCCCAGCACTGAAATTTGGTTCGAACTTTATGATAGGTCACTAGTATGCCAAAAATGTAACTTCTTTTTTAGGCCAATTCTTTCTTGATAATTTTTTTCTGACTTACTATAACGTTTTAAGAATATTAGTAAAAGGTTGTGTGTTCCAACAAATGCATACAATGTACTTAATTAGGCTTTGCAGTGGACTCTGCAGAGAACCTGTTTTAAAGTAGCTAATGATCCTTATTGGCAAAGTTTGTCATGTAATGGGGATACAGCATATTTATCTAGATTATCTTTTGGGTCGTGTAGTGATGCTTAGTTTCCTGGTGCTTTCTCCATCTCCTGTTAGTTCTGATAATTCCTTTAGGTTGCTTTTCAATCTTTGTCCTCTTGTAAAATATGCTAAAAAATACATATATATATATATATATAATCTAAACTTCTTTGTCATTGCCTCATTTTTCCTTCCCCTCCCTGAGGTATTTTTTTATATTTATTGGATTGTCTCACTGGGCATTTCAGTTGTCTCACTGAGAGCAGCAAGCTGTCTGTGTTCTGGGATTGATCGGCAACCACTTACACTAACAGAAATCATAACACTCGTTGCACTGGAGGCAAAATTGAATCTCTAGAGCCAGTAAATAGATCTTGCCACTTTTTTGCTGGAGCTGTGAGATGGTGTAGCTGCGTTTCTTGAGATTGCTGCTTTTTTGGCTGTTTCCTGGCACCCCAGCTCAGATGTGTTCTGTTTTAATAGAGAGAGGATTCTGTGTACTCTGCGAATCATGTTTCTGTTGAAGGAAAGTTTGGGGTTTTTTTTTCCTTTTTGCTTTTTGGACTCTTGGTCAAAATTGAGAATCATTATACTGAACTTCACTGTGTATTACTAGCTCATGGCAGTCAGTGTTCACAGTTTGAGAGGAAAAACTGCTGCTTCATTCCTACACTGCACGTCAGCATCAAATACCACTTAGTGCTTTTCTGATGCTTTCATATTAAAAACCTCTCCTGTTACTCAGGACAATAACTGCATGTTTAAGCCTTTTTGGCTTTAGTCAACCAGTTCTGAATGAAGATATTTTTTATAATCAACACAAGTTCTGATCAAATTGTCTCATGTCCATTCACTCTGCCTCTTTCTAATTTTATCTTGCAGACCTGTGTGTTAATGCATTGCAACTCTGACTGGTTGCATGGGCAAGTGCAGTACAGGTACTCATTTTTTGGTGGAAATAAATTATATTTGAGGTCTAACTGCACAACACTGATAATGCTGTCAAGCTCAACATGTGGAATATACCTGCTGCCTGCATCAAAATAGTTTAGACTGTATTGGTAGAGGTTTTAGCTTTTTTTACAACTTGTGGACCACCTTAAAATGTCCCAGCTAGGGCAGAGACCTCTGTGTAGTGAGTGAAGTTAAATACTTCTCACAACAGACTTTGATTTTCTTAGGTTTCAAAAAGTAGCATGCTGGTGTTAGGCTACCTGGAGAACCAGTGATTTTCAGTATTGCTCTTTTGCTTTATCAGCCTCCCATTTCCCAGAACATGGGATAATGTTCTTTGGTGTCTGTTAATCATATTTATTTTTGTTATCAATAATCTGAAGTTTTTTGATGACTCTTTATAATGATCTAAATTTTTACGCTCTGGGTTTCTTTTGCAATCTAATCACCAATGAGACAAATAGCTCCTTTTACACACAGATGCATTAGAGGCACAGTCTTATTATTTCTTACATGCTTTGAACAATTCTTTCTGTAACTTGAATGGATTGCCTTTTAATGCTGTTTTTCACGACCTGGTGTCCTCTGAGGTAGGGTGATGTCTGCATTTAAAGCCTATTCAGAAGTTGGCATTTGTAGCAGTTCAGTAGTTTGCCTACAGCTATTGATTTCTCTCTCCTTCTTTCCCTCCCTTCTCCCTTTTTTTGTTTTCTCCCCCCCCGACTGTCACATGTATGGCACTAGGTGCCAGATCACTGAAAAACAGAGCAATGTGTTCTACAGACAGCAATGTTTCAAATCGTTTATTAAGCATGTGGTTTTGCAGAACTGGCACTCGTTTCTGGAAGAACCTGAGTAGTAGCAGAGAACTGTGCTAAACTGTTTCAGAGGCTGGGTGATAAGGTTTCTTAGTATCTGGTATTTTCAGAGAAGGAAAAAAAAAAAAAAAAAAGAAAAAGCTGCTCTTGGAGCTGTAACAGTCTTTTGATTTAGGTAAAAACAAAGTGAAACTTGGTTTTTTTTCTACAAAAAGGCAGGTTTCTTCCCAGCAACCTTGCTAAATCGTGCATGTGGGATCCTACTGCCATTCCTTCTGCTCTGCTCTTGCAGGAGCTCTGTGGAAGGTGAGCATGAGACCTCATCCTGCTTCAATAAACCCGTGTTCCAGCGCGTGGGTGTGAAACCTGGCTCCCTTACAGTCAGTGGCAAAGTTCCCAATGATTTCAGCATGGCCAGGATTTCTCATTTCGGTAGAGCTGTGAGTCGTCCCCCACCCCATTCTCCCTTACCAGTGTCTGTCATGTTCCTCATGCAGTCTTCTGTGCAAGTTTGGTTTTTGAGTGAGTCCTTGCTGCAGCGCCAACTTGAGCTGTATTTTCTTCTCTGTGAAATGCACTTTGGCTGAAAGAAAACTCAGCACCATGTTATGTCTCCTGTTCTACACATCACCAACAATAAAGTCACTTTTCTCTGAAATATCTCTTCTTAACCTGATTCAAACTGAGATGAGATGAAATAAGAGTGTATTTTCCTTGTTCAGTAGGTAGCACTGTGTGTATAGGCCATCACCTTGCTGCTTCTGTGGAATCAGTTGCTTCCTTCTTCAGTATAGCTTTGCACACAGCATCAGTCCCCAAAAGCTGATGAAGTAAAATAGGGTTAATAGCAAGATGGTTGTTTTGGGAGCTGATGGTGGGAAGAAAGACTGATACCTTGGCCGCTTGTGAAGAAGCTGAGATCAGGTCTCCCTTGTCCTGCCATGAGTCTGCACAAGTTGTTTGGCATAGATGCATCATGATGTAAATAAATGCTGAGAGGTGTTTTTGAAAAAAACGTCAGTACCTAAATGTCTTTGACAAAGGCAAGTGAGATAACTCACCCTGTGTCTGTCAAACCAGAGTATTACTTCTAACCACAAAAGGAGTGCCATGAGGTCTCACAGTTGCATTGGCAGACTCAGGTAAGCACTGTCAGGCCTGGTCCTTGCAGTAAGAATTGGTATATTACTGTAATATCAACTGCAAGTGGAATGTGCGTTTCTTTTAGGAGATTTTTATTTGCGTCGTGGTGTCTTTTTTGTAATATGTGTGTGTGTAGTTTTAGTGCTGGATTTACAAAAGAAGATGATTTAAGTTCTTTTTAGGAACCCTACAAATGAAAGAAAGCGGGTAGGGGAAAGAGGTATTGCTGACAAGGACAGCATAATTTGGACACCATCTCATTAGTGCCAAAGGTGAGTGATGTTACATACACGCTTACATTCCTTACATTTTTGTTGGCTCTTTTAAAGCTTTGGATTGGGCTGTAGCTTTGCATACTGCCTCACTGCAATGGAAAAAGTTATATGGTTCAAATAAATCACAAAACAATTAATTTGCAAGCACAACATATTTGTACTTTTGTTTCTTGCGGGTAATGAGCCTTTCTTGTTACCATAATCAATACGGTGGAGAATTCTGTTGAGTATAATGGGGATTGAGCGCTCACATTTTGTGTTTTGCCAATGTAAAACTTGAGCAGTGGTTGGGATGACAGTGTTTGTTCTTCCTGCAGCAGCAGAGTAGTAATGCAGCAGTTGAATTCCTGGAGAGAACCTTTTCTAGTTAAAGATACTCTTCAGCTCCTGTTATCACCTAGTCTGTTGTGAACCAGGAGTAAATGTGATACTGGATATCAGAGGTCAGGCTTCCTGGTTTCTGTTTGTCCCTACAGGAATAACAAGAGTCACCTGCAGAAAAAGCTGAATGCCAGCTGGAATCATCCTCATGAAATGAATATGCTTCTCATGAAAATCAGTCTGCGCTCAACATGAGTTAGCGTGCTTTATGCTCAGCTGTAATGCTGCCATAAGATTCCTTGAAGGAGGTTTATAAATCTTCTAAAGCCACCTTTCAACATTCATTTCTTTATGTAATTAATTTATTCTAGTGCATGTAAGCATCTGTTATAAGCTCATAGTGGAATCTTATCAAATGAACAGTGGTGGTACTCAGTTGTGAAAGCTTCAGAAAAACCCAAAAAAAAAGGCAGTGGTGGAGGAGTAGGTAGCTGGGGAAAACTCTGTTGCCACTCATAACCTATTTGCACTGGCATAAGCTGGGGAGTAGCTTTGGGCTGATAATTAATTATAATAATAATTAAAAAGATCTTTTCATCTGTGCTTTTCCAAGCACTAAATCAAGATAGGTAAGTTACAATTCCCGTTTTAGAGAGAGGGATGTACCAACCTGAGCTGAATTACTTGTATGGGACGGAGGTTTCAAAGCAGAACCCAGGTGTCCTGGTGTCCTAGTACTCCCCTCCTGCCTCTAAGTAATTTGATCTGGTGTTTGATAAAAAATATCCTGATTTGCTAACAGCAGATGTATTGTCAGAACAAAAAGATAACCAGCCTGCTTGTGATGTGCAGTACTTAAATAAACCAGGAGCCTGAAACCTTTGTTCACTCTTGTCAGATAAGCTGAGCACTATGCCTGGATGCATCCGCGTGGGTATCCTCACGCTGTTTCACCATATGCCTTAGCTTTGGCATAGCTGTCTTTTGAAGGAGAGAAGCCCTGCCCTTGAGAAAGGTTTTGCTTTGTGTTAAGACTCCAAAAGGATGGGGGGGGATGTTGTCTGTGTGTGGTACAGTTTCCTAACAAAAAGGTGCTTAACACCATATTAAGGCCAAAGAGTAACAGATATCAGATACTTACCGTGCTTGGTTGTTGTTTCTAGAGTAACTGGAGAAGGTTAAGGGGGCTCTAGGTCCTTCCTAGAGTGGTATGTGCACGACATGAGGTACAATGCCACAATTTCCTTCTCTTTCCCTATCCTACCATCATAAAATGGATTTGAACTGTTCACCGTGGAGACTTCTGGTGTGCCAGAGGACTTGTATCTTTCTGATTTCTGAATCTGTTGAATGGATGTTTCAATTCACTGATATTTATTTGAAGTTCTGCTCTAAACAGGAGTACAAAGTGTGGTGTATTTTAAGTAATCAGTTGCGTGGTGGCATCCAGGACCTGTCATTTAGCTGAACTCTTCCTTTCTGGCATGTCTGGTAATCAAACAAGAACTTACCTTCCTAATGAAATAATTTCTTCTTTTCCAGTAATAAAAAAATCATAAACGTTTAACATCAAACTAAGCCTTCAATGATCTGATTTGTTTCAGCTGTTATTTGGGAAGCAAGAGGTGGAAGGAGATCTAACACTGTTCAGAAAACAGTAGCTTAGTCTCAGTGTAAGTTGACAAGTAGCCAAATTGCATAATGCCATTTTTCTGATGACCACTGTGTTGTGGCTCTTGGTTTGGGAGGTGGGGAAGCTCTGTTGGCTTCCATGTTCATAGAATCATAGAATGGTTTGGGTTGGAAGGGACCTTAAAGATCATCTAGTTCCACCCCCCCTGCTGTGGGCAGGGACACCTTCCACTAGACCAGGTTACTCAAAGCCCCATCCAACCTGGCCTTGAACACCTCCAGGGGTGGGGCTTCCACAAGTTCCGTGGGCAACTTGTCCCAGTGTCTTGACACCCTCAAGAGTAAAGAATTTCTTCCTGATATCTAATCTAAATCTACACTCTCTCAGTTTAAAACCATTACCCCTGTTCCTAGAGAGTTTCTCATCTGTCAGTTCCTGGATAACTAAGATATGAGTGGCAAGTGATGTATGCCTGGGGCTTTCTGTAGATGATGGAAAACACATTCAGGAAATATTTTTGGGTGGCACAAGGTTTGTGTACATCGCTGTTTTGTCAGAATGATGCAGTTATCTGATAATGATAAAGCTTTTCCTGTAGCCCAGGAAGGGAAGAATTTTTTTGTTTCTTATTCTCTAGCTCTGTAGTAGATAAATTGTGCTACGAGTAAACCTAGCCCTTAAGCTGTATTTAAATGTATAAAATAGTTTTTAATAAATGCGTTAATAGGAAAAGGCGATCAATAACTGATCCTGTTTAATTAAAAAAAAAAAAATTATTTGATTGTTGTTCCTGATGCTCACACTCAAATGTAGAATCATCCTGTGAAGGGACTTCATGAATACTCTTTCCCATGGAAGCTAATAGGGCAATAAATTCTAGTTAATGGACTATTTCCATGTTCTGTAGGCTTAAGGGAGTAATCAGTAATGTATCTTCCCGTACAGTATGCTTAATGAGAGAGAAATGTTGGCAAGAGTAAAAGTATCCTCTGTTATATTTCATATATAGCATCTATGTAAACTTTTCTTGGTCAAAAGAAAAAGCAAGCAATTAAAGATTTGTTTCTTCACCTTTATACATGAGCTGAAGCTGCTGAGCTACTTTTACTTGTCCTCTTTGTGTCTAGTTCTTTCTTTCAGGTAGTTGTTCTTTAATACATCACTGCATTTAACAACCTCCTCTCATGATAAAGCATGTCAATCCTAATATTTTGTTGGAGGAGAGAACAAGAAGCAGGAGGAAGGGTATTTATGCAACTTGCCTTCTGTGTGGCAATCACAAACTGGGACAACAAAAAAAGTCTTGGATTTAAGAGGAAAATGTGAATACATCATAGATGATGTGATTTAGCATATCATTAAAGATGATGGCTTGACTTTCACTTGATTGTCTCAAATATGAGCACTTATTTTCCTTTATCTATTTCTGGCTCCACAGTGCCATAAAGGATGCGCAGGGACCTTGTGATGAGAGCAAGCACCTGTAAGATGGGGCTTGTAGGTTCCCTGTGCCATGTTCATCCATAACGTGGTCTTGGTATCAGGACCCTGAATGGAGTACTGGCCCATGGAGTGGCAGCAGATGGTTGTCTTCTGTTTGCTTCTATTCACCTTTTACTCAGCTCAGAGCTTTGCTTACTGTATTAAGAGCCTGAGATAAGAGGCAGCATGTAATTACATACTGTCAAAGTGTCCATAGCTGCTATTCATGTGACTTTAAAGCATCCCCAGGTAATTTTTGTCTAATGTAGATACTAGTAACTTACTCTAATATGTCATCAGAATGCGTTACATGGGACACACTTAAGATGAACTACCTTGACACCGCTGATTGCTGCATGTAGTATTTATTCCCTAATTATTTTTTGTTTGTTTGTTTTTGGGTTGGTTTGTTTGTTGTTTTGGTTTTTTTTCCCCAAACAAGAAAGTGGAGCAGACAGTTTGCATTCTTGGATTCTTTCCTTTTCTGACTCATTCCCTTTCTCCTGTCTCCTGTTTTCAGGTCAGTGCTCAGTTCTCAAAACGGATCCAGGCAAAAATCAAGGACCTTCTGCAACAAATGGAGGAAGGGCTGAAGACGGCAGATCCACATGACTGCTCTGCCTATACTGGCTGGACTGGTGAGAAAGCTAGAATTTGAATGAAGTGTGTTTGTTAAATGATGTAATTGGGTTTGTTCATAGGAGGAGGTTCTGATATTCTCACAGGAGTGGCAGAAATACTCTGATACAGGTATTGGTGTGAGTTGGTTTCTTTTCACTCTGGACACTTTGTCACTACTGTCTGGAATGACTTCCATTGGCTTCAGCAGACAAAGTTACAGAGACATAATTGGCTTTTGTACATGGAGATCTTTGTCTTGCAAAAGGAGTGGATTTTCTAAGGCTGCTCTTTCTTTTTGGCTTACCTATTGTTTCATTAAGGTTTCCCTAAAATGAGTTATTTTCACCTTTTTCTGCTATTAGTTAGCAGTTGTCTAATGGTAACAACATCTTCTAATCATTGGGGTCGGGGGGAGGTGTTCTGTGCCCAGGTGTTTGGAGCCTTAAATTCTGAAATATGGATAGTTTGGCTGTGCTTGTTCTGTCTGTCCAAAAATGGTAAAATGAATGTGTGAGGAAGGGGGAGTATGGAGGTGGGGTTGCAAGATTGTGAAGTTCATGAAGATAAACAGGCATGTGCAAGTGCTGGTTATTGCTAGGCACCATCGTTCATTTAGCATTGCATCACTAATGCTGTCCAAATGTGAATGAGCCCTTCTGATCCTTTAGGCAGAGCCTGCAGTTGTCAAGCCTGATTTGGCCACTGCTCTTGAAGCTGCCAAAATGCTTTTCTGTCTAGGCCTCTTAAGTGCCACTTTGCTATTACAATGGCATATTCTATTCCTGCTCTGTCTAGCTCACGCTTCAGGCATACTTATGCTTTTAGCACAGCATGTTTGAAATGTGCCCTGAGAAGATGTATTCTTTTATCTTTGTGTCGTGAGGGGGAGCAGCTTGGAAAAACTCTCCAGGCTTTGCCTGTGCTCAGACTTAATTCTGGCAGTGAAAGGGTAACATTTCTTTGCTTTCTTCTTGATGTTTCAGCACAGATGGTGCTGTGGGTGGATGGGTGGGGAAGTTTTAGACAACTCAGACTTAAAGGGTAGATGCGTTTCAAGGTCTGAAAGTGAGTGGCTGTTAAGTGAGTGCGGGAGATCTCCAGTGGTGGGCTTTCTCGCGCTGACATTACAGAATGGCTCCCGGGGAGCTGTGTTCTGACACTGTGACTGACAACTGAAGTTACGGCTGATAAACCAGAGCATGCTGAAAATGAGTCATAAGCTAAAAGTAACACAGCCATCATTACCTGAAACAAGAAGATAGACGAACAAGTAACGCAGTGTAATGAGAGTGGGTTTTTTCCATCATGTAGAAAGATCGCCAACTACATCTATTCCAAGTTACAAACTTCTTTCAAGGCTCCTGTGGAAATGACTTTGAATAAAAATAAATGATCTGGCTTTTAAAATACTTAGTGCAAATACTTCCTCCCCAAACTTGCTCCTTGCAGCATTTTGCTAGTGTGCAAATCAGAACATAAAAGCAATGCTGAAAACAACCATCCTGCTCATTATGTACGGTCTAGACAAATCTTATTGGCAATGCAGTCCTGAGCATTGGCTTGTACTTTGTGAAACATCTTTAAAGTCTTGGAGCACGTACTGTTGGCACATAACAATCATAGGACTCACGTTAGAGTCCATCTTACTTATACAAGTACTCTTTGTATGTGCCATACATCTTGGAGGAGACATTTTAAGGGTGTTGAACAAAGAAGGACTGGATGAACTGGACCTCATGGCTAATTTTCTTATCATCCTTTGATCAAGCCCAGATATCTACACATTTGTTGCAACGTATAAAGGGTTACAGAAATCCCAGTAAATACCCCACAAGTTCCTGTGCCACTGAACTGGGCTAACCAAGCTCTGCAGCTCTCTTCTTGGACTCATCTAGAAAGGCCTTTTCAAAGGCAGTCCGGAGAACATCGGATGATGTACCAGTGCTCTTGTGGTGCTGTTCTTCTGGTACTCCTCAGGTAGCCTCTCTGTGGAGCTAAGTGGGACTTGTGTGTACTTGGCTTTAATTATGGCTCAGGAGAGTGCTCTCCCTGTTCAGAAATGAGTTTGAGGTGCAGTATGGTCTGGAGGTAAATGTTTTGCTTCTGCATGTGTATGCTTGCAGTTGGCCAATAAACATCCACTTAGATGGATTTGTTTCACTGTCTTCAGTCTACATTGTTGCAATTTTTAAGGTTTGGTTTGGTTTTGTTTTAATGGAAAACTATGTAATGAGTTTAATGGAGTGAAGCTTGAGCACTTGATTGCTTTCTGGCTTTTACAAACCAGCTGCACTTGCAGAAGCTCATAATCTTGTTGTGAAATACATTTAAGGGTTATAAAGAACATGGCAAGTTGAATCCAAAAACTCATCAAAAGCTCCTTTTACGAATCAAATGGAAAAGTATTGTATAGTCAATGTACTTGGTCATACACATGCTTGTTAGCCTAAGTTTTTGAGTCTTCAGTGATTTCATCACCAAGCATTGATGCCTGTGTCATGAATTTTCTTCATTCTCTGCAAATTGTGAGTCTACTGTTAGGCTTCAGTCTGAGAGTTGTTTTTTTTTAATTTTTGTCACAATCCAAATTGAAATGTAATCAAAATAGATGGCCTGAAGCCTTCCTATTGCATAAGCTAGGACCCTTGACTGACATGTTTTAATTGCTCAAATACCTGTTGGCATTTGAGTTATTGGTTCAGAGGCACTAAAGAGGGGAATATGATATACTTAGAAAGAAAAGTAAATTAAACTATCTCTTTTTCATGTGGTTGTTCCAGGTATTGCCCTCTTATATCTGCAACTGTACCGTGTCACGAAAAACCAGAGCCATTTGCAGCGATCTCTTGATTATGTGAAGAGAATCCTTCGCAATCTGAATGGCAGAAGAGTTACTTTCCTCTGTGGTGATGCTGGGCCATTGGCAGTGGGTGCAGTGGTTTATCACAAGCTGAAGAACGACAGTGAATCTAAAGAATGCGTTGCCAAGTAAGTCGTCGATGATCGAAAAAGCCATACCCTTCATTTGTAGAGAGCATTGGTTCAGTAACATTAGCAAGTGGAGTTTTGAAGGACAGGATTAAAAAATGGAGACGCTTTCTCCCCTGATATGTTTTCAGTAGAAGAATACAAAATAGCCTTTATCTTTATTAAAGCTGGCTTATACTCGATTCATATTTGGCGGGTTATCTTGAGTCCTCTATCACAGTAAGAACAGGATGTTCTGGGCATATCTGTAATGCATGCACGTTTTGATTTTGTCACATTGAAGTGACATTTAACAAAAGCCGCACGCTTGTCATTGGCAATATGTAGTGCTTGTGCAGTATGTGATGCTTCCTGTAAAGAGTGGGTCTTAATTGTAGATTCATTACAAAACATGTACACTGCAGGGATCTGGAAACATCCAGATAGAAACATGGTACATCAAATTGATACGTAACGGAGATTTAATAAAACAAAAAAGAGGTACTTGCTGAACCGTCAAAGGCAAGGACTTTAATTAGGTCAGAGCATATGAAGGGTAGCCTGAAAAAATTCCAGACCCTTTCAAAGTAATCTAAACGTAACAAATGTCTTGAGAAATCCCATTTAGATGTAGAGCTTCCTTGGAGAACTGACTGTCCTTTTGCTGGTACAGAGCTCATTGCTGTCCCGGCAAGGGCTGGAAACAGCGGAGCCCTGTGGGGTTTGCATTCAGCATCAGCAATCCACCTGTTAGCAGTCCAGCAGCATACCTTAGGCTGCCAGAATTTGTCAACTAGCCTTGTGTCCTCATCTGCATTCTGGTTTATATTTGGAAATATAATTGGTCTCTTTCTATTCTGGAATCCTAGTGTGATTAATCTCTGCTGCTGTTCCTGAATGAATATTTCAGTTTTGAAATGGGTGGTAGGTTTGGGTTTTTTTGCTTTTAGAACTGGCAGTAAACTTGGGCTTGTCATTTTGGATGCAGCTAGGAGAGCAGTGTTTGTTGTAAGGCGTGAAGCGTGAGTATAGCAAAATGAGATTAGCGGTAAATCTTTTAGTCTCACCTCTGCTTGGAAAATCATTTCTAGGAGGAGGACTGACAAGGAGGTTAGCATGATTATTTGTTCCTTTTCTTCCTTTTTTGTTTACAAATATATTCATGACACCAGCTGAGTGGTACGTTATAGATGTCAGAATGTAATCTATGATTGCACTTTTAACTTTTCACCTTTTAGCTGTCCAGTTGTATGATTTGAAAATAAAAATTAACAGTGGACAGTTTAAGAGAAATAATTTTTTTGTTGTTGTTGTTGTGAGTGGCTTTTCCCTGTTATTAAGCAGTAACAGCATAAACAAGCCATTGGAGTCAGAGTTTTTGCTCCAGCATGATGGTCGTGCTAACATTTCTGCCGAGTAATAGCTGTTTGGGGCATCTGGGTATTGAATTTAGTCTTAATCCAGCTTGTCTTGCCCCCTCCCCCAGTTTAAAATGTGATCATCTCTGTGGTGTCATCTAATTGCCAATTTAATCAGGGAGGGAGTGGGCAGGAAAACAGATCTCTGCTCCACCTCAATTCTAATGCAGACTGGTGGAGTAATAGCAGGAGGTCTCTTTGGAGCAAATGACAGTTGCAATGGCCAGCCTCAGGTTTTTGGGTTTGGGTTTTTTTTTCATGCCTAAAGACAAGCAGAACACTTGTGTATAATAGCAGTGCCCTTTTCAAAACTGAGCTGCTAAACGTTTGATACAACATGTTGTCTGTGGGGGGGGAGTGCTACATGGTGGTGGTGGGCTTTTTGTTTGTTTGTGTTGTTTCCCGCTTACACATCTACATCATCCTTGCTTAGGTGAAATTCCTAGAGGTTCTAGGTGGTGCTCCCTATTTGTTGGAGTAGTTCTCCATCCTCATCCAACCCCCACCCTGCACCCATACATCTGTTTCTGTCTGCACAAAAGCCTGACAGTTGCACTAATACTCACCTGGCTTTGGTTCCGAGTTGTCTGTCAGGGATGGCAGGCACGCAGAGCTTCTGTGTGTAAACCTGGTAGCCAGCTGAACTGGGGACAACTGAAGCGAAGTGGTGGGACTTAGGCTTCTGGTTTGATTGATGGCTCATGCAATACATAGTCCAGTATGGTCTCTAGAGAAGATGCTCTCTCTCCCCACCTTCCTTGTATGATGCAGGTTGTTGCAGCTCCAAAGGACAGTCATAAGCACAGATGCTGAACTTCCAGATGAGCTGCTTTATGGCAGAGCAGGTTACCTATATGCCTTGCTGTACCTGAATACTGAAATTGGTCCGGACACTGTCCCACAATCTGTTATCAAAGAGGTAAGATAGTTTTCTCTCTCCAGTGCCACAGCATCAGTGAGGTTGAACTGGAATCAATCATTTACATAATTCAAGGGATTGAGAGAGGGATGCTGGAGAGGAGAGGGACCTAGAACTGGGAACTCGGTCTCCTCCATCCCTCCAATCTCTTCCCTCTTTCCCTGCTGCCCAGCTGGGACTGAGACAGGCCAGTGCGGGTGGGTCCATGACAGGCCATGGAAATTGTAACAAAAACAGTAAGACAGCAGTGTGGAACTGTTTAAGTGAAAAGAAGGAGAATTCAGTGTGGGGAAGATGCACGACTGTTCTGCAGATACCAGAACCAGAGAAGGCAGGCCTGGAAAACAATGATTAGAAATATTTATATATTAAATTTCTGCTCTTAGAAAAATAAGTGATTCCATCACTTAGGAAAAATTCCATTTCTACCTCAACACTCAAGTCCAAATGAATTGGTGTGTTCTCTTTCTTAGGTAATAGATGCTATTATTGAATCAGGAAAAAACTTTTCAAAGGAGGAGCGGAAAACAGACCGTTGTCCTCTGTTGTACCAGTGGCACAGGAAACAATATGTTGGAGCAGCCCACGGAGTGGCTGGGATCTATTACATTCTCATGCAGGTAAGAGCACCTTCTGTGGGCTGGGGTGAAACACCATTTCTTGTTTTGCAGCAGAAGATCTTATCTTTAGCTTTCATGCATGTGCAGTGTTGTGCTGGGTCAAGGTCTCACAATTTGGAGTTAGACTCTGCAGCACAGAACTGTGCAGAGATGCTAGCTCAGGTCCTGGTAGCAGAAGAAAACTGACTCACATTAGGGTGAATTAACCCTTTGACTTCAGAGCACTGGTGTTCCTATCCTCAATGGAGACAGCGAGGTGCCTTCCCTCATCCTCATACTTACTTCTGGTGCCTGCAGTTAGTCCAGCTAAATATTCACTTACTCACCATCCATCACACTTCAATTTTTTGCTATTTTTACATGACTGCACCATTGGTGCCTCCTGTCCTTCTGCCCTTCCTCTCTTCTCTGGTGCCTCCTTTTTTTTTTTGTTGTTTTTACACTGTCTTGAAGCTTTTGGAAGGCTATCCTTAATCACACGTTAGTCTTCAGTATGCTTTTATTCTTTAGATGTTCTTCCTCTTCCTTATCTCCCCTATCTCTTCCCCAAAAATCTGATGTTCCTTAGTGCGTTTATGACCCTTGCTCTCCTCTTTCTGTTGTCCTGAGTGAGATTCTTCTCTTCTGTATGCCTCCTCTTTCCCACATTTAAATCCATTCCCCCCTGCTGCAAGGTTCTCCAATAGGATTATGATGTTTTTCAAAACAGACCTGTATATCTTATTTCTGTTGTACAATCTGAAAAAAGAGCCTGAAGAGTCATTATAGAAGATGGCCATAGAACTGCAAAATTTGTATTGTACCTGCTTCTGGTTTTTAAATGTGCTGCCAGTCTGGGCATCTTTGTAAATGTTGATTTTCTTACCAGATCATGCAGAATGACTTTTCTTCAGGCAAGTGGAAGGATTGTACGTCCTCGCAGCCTGAAGCTGCATACAAATACTCACTGCAGAAGAGACTGAGCTGTTATTCAGTGTTGCCACTGCTCAGCCGTTCCTCATTTGCAAAAGATGCTGTGACTTTTCCCCATCTGTTTCAGTTTAGCTCACACCACTTCTACTGGTAGCTCAGGCTAAAGTGGCTGAATTTGCTGTGGAAGTGGCTACTGCTCTGCTACCTGGGGGCATGTCTTAACCTCACTACGGCCATTTTCTGCAGTGATCATCTCCCTGGGGCCTCAGGCTGCTTTGATTTACTGTGCCCTAATCATAGAATCACAGAATGGTTAGAGTTGGAAGGGACCTTAAAGATCACCTAGTTCCAACCCCCCTGCCATGGGCAGGGATACCTTCCATTAGACCAGGTTACTCAAAGCCCCATCCAACCTGGCCTTGAACACTTCCAGGATGGGGCATCCACAGCTTCTCTGGGCAACTTGTTCCAGTGTCTCACCACCCTCACAGTAAAGAATTTCTTCCTAATATCTAATCTAAATCTACCCTCTTCCAGTTGAAAACCATTACCCCTCGTCCTATTGCTATACTTCCTGATAAAGAGTCCCTCTCCACCTTTTCCATAGGCCCTCTTTAGATACTGGAAGGCTGCTATAAGGTCTCCCTGGAGCCTTCTCTTCTCCAGGCTGAACAACCCTAACTCTCGGCCTGTCTTCATAGGAGAGGTGCTCCAGCCCTCTGATCATCTTCGTTGCCCTCCTATGGACTTGCTCAAACATGTCTTCGCTTCCTGCTTGCATCAACAAGATGGTTTACTCCCTTTCAGCTCCCTCATCTTTCTGGCTTCCAGTTTTCCTTCCTTGTCTCTGTTAGATTTTCTGAGAAACATCCGGTCCTTTAAAGAAGCCTCTTTAAAGGCTCCATCCTTCATTTACTATTCAAGGCCGATAGGAGAAATAATTGCACAGTGCTTTTTGGTTTAAACAAAAGCTACTCTGTCTACATGTTAAAATCGTAACTATCTTTTCCTTTATATATAATTGCTGCTTTTAAGAATTACCACAAAGCCATTGTTTATGCAGCATTGGATTACTGTCTTTTCACTGTACATTAAATATTGTGAGTCATGCAGAGTTGAGTCATCCACTGCAGAAGAAGATGGCATATTGGAGTCCATCCTTTCCCCATCTCTCCCACCTGAAATGAGGAGAAATTTTCTGTATTTTCAGCAAAGAATTCAGGAGTGGTTGTTTGATAACAAAAAAAGGGTGTCCAACATAGCATCCGAGATATGAATCACCATTTTTGTACACCTTTATGAGGAAACATGTATTGCTGGATTTATTTACAAAAGACTACTGGAAGAGTAAGAGCTCAGCAGTGTTAAATAACTAATCCAAGAGGCAGAGGGGGAATGCTGAAGTTCTGGCTAGGGAATCTCTAGTCCTAGCCCCTTTCACTAACCCTGAGGCAAAAATGTCTGTTTGTATGTCATTGCTCTTGGCTAGAGAGTCAGGACACATACCTGTAGGTTACTTTTTTGCTGTTGGAAGTAGGTGCTAGAAACCTCAGCAGCTTGCGCAAAGAACTCACTTGTGCTTCTGAGAAGATGTGAGTACAAGGTGAGAAGGAGGTTTGTCAAGAGCTCTGCTCTTCTTGGATTTACCTCCCAAGAACAGACATGCTGGGCTTGCCTTGCGCAGCTCAAGACTGAAGGCATTTGTTGCTGGTGCCCATCTGCTCTGCCTTCTGCTGCAGGGCTGCAGCGTGAAATCAGAGCCCCGAAACAAAGCTTCTTCTGGAGCCTCCTTACCCCAGAGTGAGGTGTCAGAGTGAGGGCTGATCAAGCTCCAGGATGGTTCTTCATGATAAGCTGATCTGTATTCAGGTGTACTTCTGATTAGCAGCATGAAGCTTTCTGTTCCACTCAGAAAAGTGCAGAGGTGGAGTTTGAGGGACCTGGTAGGTAGAAGTCTGGCAAAGCTTTCCTGGCTGAGGTGAAATAGAGGCTTTTGGGGTTTTTTAGGTTACTGAAAATGCAGCTATTGAAAGTCTTCCTTTGTTTGGCTGTAAGACTGTCAATTGTAGCAGTGTGGTCACCTATTGAATGCAGATGTGCTGGAGGGAACAGTGAAATTGTACAACATCGAGTCAGCAACAAGCTATTTAAAAAAAAATAAGCTCAGTTATTAGGCTCCTGTAGGCTTCAGTTTCTACAGTTGTTCCCACAGCTTGCAGGAATTCCAGAAATTGTGTAGGCTGTGTAAAAATAGAGAGCTCTGTTATGAAAATACTGTAAAATGGGCTGGTAGAGGAGGGAATGGCAACAAAGAACAACTGCAGACCCAACAGATGCTCAGATTCTAAACCTTTACTTACCAGGAGCATGCAGGTTGATGGCTGTATTCTCCTTTTGGCAAGGATGTAAACTAAATAGAAGAAATGAGAAAGAAAATTCAGAAGAGCAATCTAAGGATCAGTGTGTAGTACCAAGATCTTTAGCTACCTGGAGAAGTTGCTGTTGCTTCTGAAATTGGAAATGCAGATTTATAGCCCGTAGCTTCAGGGAGGTTATTTTTATGATGGAAAACTTTAACCTTCATAAACCTTTGCAAGGTATGCCACGACATACACTCATTTTCATTTATTTGGAAATAGGACAGGTTTGTGCGTTAGTTATTTTTAAAACAAAATGTGTAACCCATTGTGTTTTAAGTGAGTATTATGAGCAACATAGCTATAAAACCATCTTTCTCCTGCAAGTGTTCTCTCTGTTTTAAGGTATAAAGAGAGGCCTGGGACTCTTGAAATCCATAATCTCTTCTCAGTTCTTCCATAGTCTTTCTGTGTCGCCTCCAGTAAGACAGGTAACAACTTGGTGCCCCAGTTTCTTTGTCTCTACAGTAGCTGTAAAAATGCTTGTCACATGGGTATTGTAAGCAGACATTAATTAAATCTGTATGAAGTGATTCAAAGTATTTGGATCAAGGGCACATATGTAGGATACTTGAAAATAGATCATAGAATTAATGTTGATACACAATTTGTCGCTACTTCTGTTTATAGTTTTGGTGGTGTGTTTTGTTTTTTTTTTTTAATGTTTTCGTCAGCCAATTGCAAATGTGGACCAGGAGACCCTGGCAGAGCTGGTGAAGCCAAGCATTGACTATGTGCGTCACAAAAAATTCAGATCTGGGAACTACCCATCGTCACTGAGCAATGAGACTGACAGACTGGTTCACTGGTGCCATGGTGCCCCCGGAGTCATCCACATGCTCATGCAAGCTTATAAGGTGAATCATTCTGTGTTCATATAGACTTCTTTTTACAGAGACACCTGTATGCAGGCCTATTAGATGGTAAGGCTTGCATTTTACATTTTTCTAGATCTAGACTTTCAAACCAGAACCCTAGGCTAGGCATCTAAAAATAAGTATGTTCATAAAGAGGAAATAAATGGGTAAAACTGCTTCTCAGGGTGCTAGTAGTTACTCGACTTTAGGCTTTCTTGGAAAAGTGCCATGTATTTAAACAATTTGGTATCAGAGTCCTGGGTGTGAGAATATTGACCTAAATTCTTTGAATCTTCATCCCAAGAGTTTGAAGAATTATGTTGGTTTTCAAAAGCGTAGGTTCATGTGTCTTGCCAAAGAATGTCTTCTATAAATTACTCCATTATTAAGATACAGCTCTTGAGAACTTAAAGTCAGAGCAAAGATCCCAGCCCGCTCCAGGGCATGAATATAACCACTGAGCTACCACAAGCCTACTGTTTGCTCTTCTCCATCCTTAACTAGGTTTGCTATCTCTCGTGTTGTTCATTTCTGATTTGCATGACATTTGAAAGTGTGCCATTTAATTAAATTTATGCAAATTGATTCTTGCTTTTGACAGCCCTTCTTGGCAGATTCCCTGGTTGGCCTCTGGGTGGGCTGATGAAAAGCAAGCAAGTTTTATGGAATAATTACTCATACAGCTACCTGAAATGTGAACTGTAAATCTCTTACAGTATTGCTGAATGTAGCAGCAGTCACAGTTACTTTTTCTTTGGACAGTGGTAGGAGGTTGACTTAACACTGCAGACTTCTTCCCACTCCCTCCCCTCCGTTCTTTGTCAATGCGATGCTTTCCCCAGCACAAAACGTTTTGCAGGAGGTAAGAGGGATAGGACCAAGTTCTGTTCAGCAGTCTCCTTTCTGGCCTCTTTCTATGTTTAAGGTGATGGGGCATATGATGCTGTTCTTTTACTCTTCATATTCCGGTTTTTGAAGATGCGGTAAGAAAAATCGGAGTATGTTTTGCTGCCTATGCTTTCATACCAAGCACAAGGACTTTCAATAACAGACAGAAGTGTTTGTCCTGGAAATCGAATGCTGTTGCCAGGCCTTCATTCAAAATGTTACAGCTAAGTAGCTGACAAACAGTGTTCAGAGAGAGACACTTTCTTTATCAAGCTTGTGGATTTAAGAATCTTGCGTGTTAATTGCTTCTATTACTTTGTTAAATAGCCTGGCAGGGGATGCCATCTCGAAAGGACTAAGCCTACAGTAGTGCATCAGTTACTATTTTTTAACTGAGCGGGGGCGTTTGTCTTGTTGATCTGTAGAGTGACTTAGGCAAAGGGGAGCAAAAAAGTAGCCTTATAAAGGTGGAAGTCTGGTGGTGTTCAGCTAAATTACTTGCTTTTGTTTTCTGCTGTCTTGATGGGCTCTCTTGTGTCCACAATGCACTTCAGTTGCAATAAACTTCGCAAAATTGGTCCTTTGCCCAAACTGGGTAGTGATTCTGAGTATTTCCAACACAAATACTAATCAAGGTAATGGAGTGTTCCTACTTGTACTTGTGACAGAGAAGAGCTCTGTGCTATGCAAACAGATACTCTTGTGCATTTTTGACGTGGAATTGAAGGTAGATGGTGAGTAACCAGGAAGAATTACTCAGGAAGACCAGGGCCTAGCCCTTTAGCACTAGATTTGATGGCCAGTATTCTGTGTTACATTTCTTGGAGGGAATAGTTACATTTCTGTATTTCAAATCAAATGATGTTGTGGTTTGGGAATGGAGGGGAGAAGCAAAAAAGACCATGTACCCTTCAAATAGATTATAGGTTGTAGAACCAAGGGCCCTGGACTTGAGTTTTTCCTTTGGGGTCCTGATTTCAGAAGCAAAAACTCGAAGTACTTTCTCTTTCCATGCAGGGAAAGGAGAAACAACTTAGTAAGAAAAGAAAGGCAAGTCTATGATGAATGGATTATTAAAATACAAACTAAATTGTATATGGGAAAACGCCACACCAACAGCAAAACATCTCTTGGGTCCAGCTTCCTTTTGTTTTCATTAGTACTTCAATGTATGTGTGTTTATTCTCTGTTTTTATTCCACAGACTTTTAAGGAGGATAAATACTTGAAAGATGCTATGGATTGTAGCGATGTCATCTGGCAGAGAGGTTTATTGAGAAAAGGATATGGCATCTGCCATGGTACTGCTGGCAATGGCTACTCCTTCTTGTCTCTCTATAACCTAACTCAGGACAAAAAGTACCTCTACCGAGCTTGCAAGGTGAGCTCTGCAGCATCCCAACAAAATTACTGTTCCCTTTCACGTCATAATGCCCGTGCAGGAGTAGACTGTGATCAGAGTAGGCTGTTGCATGCTAGAGCTGGAGCTGGCTGGCCGTGCAGCTGGGTGGGACAACAGCGTCCTGTCACTTGCTCCCCTTTACTCCCACTTTGACTGGACAACTTCAACTGTGTATGTGGGGCACACACTGCCTTAATACTTAGAGTGAAACGCACAGATGTTCTGTAGGGGGCGCGGAACTAAACATGTATTCAGAAGAAATTAGAGTCTGAAAGTCAGCCTGCCTGAACAATAATAGACTAATGTTATGTGGTGCTAATTATTCCATTGAGACATCCACTGTCGTCCTTGGCTCCTCAAGCAATACTGTTTGTAGTCTTCTGTAATTATTTGTTTTCAGACTAGTGCCTGTTTGGGGCTTTTAGAGCTCTGAATTGCAGTTATTAAATTGCTCACTTAAATTTTTTCATTAATGCAAATTGCAGAGAAAGACACACTCAGAATTTTTTCACTGGAATTGTCCAGGTTCTGCTGTCAGCTCTGACTATGCTGGAAGTTACTAAAGGAGAAGACTTTCTCAGCCTCTGTTTCCTCATCTCCTAAGACTTTGGTTTGGTTTTGGTTTCTTGGTTGGGTTTTTTTCAGCTTAATTAATGGATATTAGGTTTCGTATTGCATATTGCAGCTATTTAGCTGAAGCCTTTTTAAAAGTATTGTAATGGGAAATTTGATGAGTTGATTCTTAGGTGCTTTCAGATGAGCACTGGCCACATGTAAAGCTATTGTATTCATCTCCACTGTCAGCCTATTCTATCAGCAGAGCTTTAAAAAAATTGCTGCTTGTCTCACCTTACATTTACCAAAGCATCATGCCGTGAGGACACCGGTAGGCATACCTGCATCCTAGAGAATGCAATAGCACTCCAACAGCAAATGTGTGACTTTGTTACATGTGGACTCACCCACTGCCGATGTGTGAGCCACAGCACCAAGCAGGCATTGCTGTCAGCACAGCTGTTGGGCAGTCCCTGTCATCCTCCATGCTAGTACATCTCCTGTGGCTCTGTGCAGCGTTGGCAGCTCCTGTTGGTGCTGTGCAGCATTGGCAGCTCCTGTTGGTGCTGCGTTCCTGGCCCAAGAGAGCCCTGATGTCCTTCCATACCAAGCTAGAGAAAAGCAAGCATATCTATTTCAAACCCAAAGAAGGAAGAGACTCAGTTATGTACCTGAAATGCCTTTGAGAAGGAAGATGTGGCACAGTGGCCAAAGACTGTTTGCTGGAGTTGCCCAGCAGGTCTGGCAGCGTATTTGCAGCCATTCTGCATTTTGGCATCTCCAGCATTCACTCAGAGCCTTCGGGCTCTTGCAGGGGAAATCTTGAAACAGGCAGAAGAATTTGCTTGTCTGGCATTCTTGAAATTTTTTCTTTTTGAGCCAGAGCACGCAGGGAAGCAAACATGCAGTTATGTTGGTACCTAAAGGCATGTATCTGAGAGAATTAGATGGGTCCCCTTCCAGGGTGTTCGCTCACACCAAGAACTTGAGGCCTGGGGAAAGGAGCCTGGCCAGGAATCCCTGGTTACCTCTCGGGAGCCATGAAACTGTTTACAAATGAACCAGAAGAGCTTGAAAGGCTGTGGCTCAAGAGAGACCCCTGGTTTGTGCTTCTTGCTTTCAGCTTCGCAGCTTTTCTCCAGCATTATCAGACAGGCTCTCAGGAGGCTGAGCTACTCCTAGCTGGCCTGTCTATGAGAGGAGAGAGGGGCTGCGGCATCCTGGGCTCCAGGCAACATCCGACCCCTGTGCCACTCAGCATTGTGATTAAACCACTGCTGATGGCAACCATGGCCAGTCGATGTGACACGTAATAGCAGATGTCTTCCTGCCAGAAGATTCCCGGCTCCCCCCGCCACCGCCCTTGGTTTAACAAAGATATTAGTGTGGCTTACTGGATCTGTGAGTTGTGCTGAAGCTATGAACTTGTAAATGATGCTTGTGCTTCAGTAGCCTGGGGTGCGTTTTTCTTAAATTTCTGTTGCAGTTCCCAGGCCGGCAGTAATAATAAAGGCTAGTATGCAGTAAGATGTGGATGTTGCAAGAAATTACTGTAGTTTAGAAACATGCCATAAACATGTTCTGTCCTCACATGTAAGAGAAGATTACATGAAAAATTAAACCTTGGTTTGAAGATTTATACTTGTGGGGAGCCCAAAAATGTTTCATCAGTTCTCAATAACAGTGTGGACCACAGTGTTCGTGTTTGTGGTTTTTTTGCTGGGTTTCCTCAAGACATTCACACACATGTGCACATCCCTACCAAGAGAGTAAAAATCCATCCCTCAATAAACATTTTAACAGAGCAACGGGGGGAAGAAGAGAAGACATGCCGCTCTATCCTCCTGCTGAACAGACTGATGGCTCTGGGGGAATGCTCACATCCAGTGAGCAGGATGATCGGTTTGCTAGCAGGTTGCTCGAGTTGCAGGGGGAGCGGGGAGAGACCTCTCAGTTCTTCGCTTTGCAGGAATCTTCGCACTCTATTTCGGATAAGCAGTGGTTCACTTCCAAGCACAGAAATGCCTGGGGAACTTGTGGCCCCCTGTATACTCTGGGGAGCCATATAGGAGAAATAGATGGTTGCTCTTAAATTGGTCCAGATGTGGTTCGTAAGTGGTGTATGTCTAATGTAGCTACTGCAGTGTTGATCAAACACAAGAAAGACACTGGTAACTCAATGGTATTCCATCTTCTGCAGCAAAATATTGATGATCATAATTGTCTAACTATTTATAACAATTTGTCATAAGGCTTGGGGAGAGAAAATAAATAAAACTAAGTAATGGTAGCTAGATATTTAATACTCTAAATTGATGCATGGAAGTTTGAAAGACAACCATAAATGCAGTTAACAGCTCTGAGTCCTGAGCACGTGGATAAATTAAGCACCAAGACAAATAAGAAACTGATATTATAGTATTAGAAAATTTTGCCCTTGAAACTGAATATATCTGTTCTCATAACATTTTTCATTGACATGTAGAAGGGTTGATTTACAGAAAACAGAAGTTAAGTACAGCCCACCTAATTACGTTGTTACGAAACTGGGACTGGTGCTGTGGAAATACATATCCTAAAACCTAATTGCAGCCTTGTCACAGTTGAAGTGGGACAAATTGATCTCAGAGTGATTTCTGTGTTGTGCCTATGCTTACACTATTTTACATTTAGTACCTGTTAAAGAGATGCAGATACCTGAGCTTGTATTTAACAGTCTTAAATTAAAAAAAAATATATTTTTTTTTTTAATGTTTTCCCCAGTTTGCTGAATGGTGTTTGGAGTATGGTGCACATGGATGTCGTATTCCTGACCGACCTTATTCTCTCTTTGAAGGTAAAGTGATGGTGTTGCAAATGGTATTGTATTGTATAGAAAAGAAGGGCAACCTTGCGGTTTTGGCACGTGCTTAGGAGCTGGGAAATCTTTGGTGGGTTCCTTTACCATTAAAAATAGACCCACCCCTACCACCACCTCTGCCTAAAAGAAGGTGGGGAGGCGGGAGAGACAAAAGAAAATCATTCACATCACAACTTAAACTTTTGATTGCATTTCAGCAGTTTCCAATGTAAAGCCAGTGCCCCTGTCATTCTTGAATAAAATTCTGCTGCGCTGTTGCGTCTTGGCTGAAAGCAAACAGAAGTCTGGGCAACAGTTTTGTCACAGGTGTTGTTGCAGAGGGACTGGGCAGAGCAGCAGCTGTGGGTAGGGGATCAGTTGCTGGCTAGACCACCTCTGCTGCAATACTAAAGCAAGGAAAAGCCAGTTTTAGGATGAACCCAAATCACTTGAACAGAAAAGAAATGCAGAGTTCTCAGGGGCTTTTCTGTAACTTCAAAGATGTTCCTAAATACTTGCCTAGAGCTTTGTATCTTTTTTATTTGTAGTGTATTTTCTATTCCCTATCTCATCCTTATGTTTGAGAAACATAGTACCAAGGAATCATAGACTTAAGTAGGATTTAAAGTAGCGCTGCTACTTCATGAACAATGAGCCTAGTGTGCCACCTATCGCAAATACGTGAAGTTACAGCAGACCGAGTAGGATCATTTTACAAATAAACCAATCCAAGGTGTGAACACAAGAGAGCAGTAGTTATATGCATCCCTTCTAAATACAGAGTTATTGTCTTAATGTTTAAGGGAGAAGAGTATAAGTCGTCTTATTCCTGAGAGCTCCCTTGCATGCACTCGTGGAGGGAAAAAGCAGGCATACAATCTGTTGTATAAGAGCTTTGAAATTTGTTGAGAAGGTGAAGTAATGCCAACAATAGGATGATTTGAGCTTTAATGCTGACATACCGCTTTTATTTTAGTTTTTTAACATCAGTGATTTATTTTTTTTTAATCTAGAAGTCTCAAATTTGAAACAAAAAAATTCTTAATTTGGAGGGCTTTTTTGTAGCCAAAATTGTGTGTGAAGTTGTCCAATTCTGCACGTATGAGCAAACTTTCAGTGGAAGTTGCATGTGCATTTTATAGGATGGTCTTAATCGTTTTATTTGCGTTAGATGCTGTATTTCAGGAAGGTTCCTTTGTTTGTATCTGTTTAGCTGTTGATAAAATAGGATTTTAGCTTGACTGTAAAACTGAGCTTGTATTTGTATGCTCTCCTGCTGTAGGGTGTCTCTATTGTCTGTCCCCCTAAGAGTTTCATTAGGTGATACTGGTGTTGGTGCTTCAGGCTCTGGATGACCTCTTCACAAATAGTGAAATGAATCAGTACATCACAAGTATAATAAAGTTTTGCCTTTGTTTTTTAACCAGTGAAATGACAAGCAAATTCTGAGGGACAGTCCAAATAGGGATTTACTTTTTCTTAATTGAAGTAGTATTGAGGTCGGTAGCAGAGAGATCTTGGTTCTTGCCTTTGTTCTTTTCAAGTGAAACTAGGTTTCCTGGGCAAAGTACAGATGATCTTGCCTTTCTATAGGCCCTAAGTTCACCTGTTCAAAAAAAGATCTAGTGAGGAGGTGTTCAAACAGGCGCTGTTGCCTTTGCTGTCAACTGTGCTATTTTAATGTCAAAGATGCACAAAGATCTCTTTCTTGTTATGTTTTAGGCATGGCTGGAGCTATTCACTTCCTCTCGGATATTTCAGTACCGGAGACTTCCCAGTTTCCAGCGTTTGAACTTGGACCTCAAAAGAGCGAGAACAAAGTGGAACAGGACAGCTAAAAGATCATTTTGAAAGGAAACTGATGCCAAAAGAGATGAGACTGTTTAGTGCCTCTGATACTGAACCAATCGACCCTGAACCAACGGATGGATAAACCCCTTTTCTCACCCCCCTGCCTCAAAGGACCATGAAGTCATTAGAGCATGAACAGGAGAAGCCACATTTAAGTTCTGTTAAAGTGATACCTTCAGATGTAGGACAACAGAAGTCGAGTTTTGAACTTTCTCTTTTCTGTTGTATTTGTCGTCTTCAGGTCTTTGACATGCTCTGCATGTTTATTGGTGTTGTCTGTTGATTCGAGTCTTTTGTTGTTAGCAAAAAGCTGGTCTTTGTGTGAATCTCTGTCCTGTACCTTCGTGCATGACTCACAACAGCAGTGTTGCTTTCTGCAGTGTGGTTACCCAGAGAGTTCCACCTTATGCCAGAGAGTTCGCTGCAGGACACTGCCCAGCTTCACTGGTGAGGTGGCAAATTTAAAAAGAGATTAAAAACATTTTTATATTCATGTTTTTCTCCACAGTCCCTAGAAGCTAAGGTGATGGAGATAAGCCTTTTTTGATGAAGAGGTATGAGCCCATCTCAGTTTTGAGAAACTTGGCAGCTTTGAAGGGACCTGACTTGTCTTTTGCTGCTGTTGTAGGAGGTTTTTTTGAAAGCCTGAAAGAGAGGCTCCCTTTGATAACTGCACCTGTTTAGTGTATTAGGCACTTACAGCAGGGTGGAGATGCTTGTCCCCACCTCTGCAAAGCCCCATCCCATGGCACAAGCTTAACAAACTGAAGGTGCAGTCACCCGTACTAACCTCCCACTGCTGCCAAGGGCAGAGCAGGGACAGCATAAATGTACTTTTCGTCTCCTGTACATGGATTTGTAATAAACCTGTCCTGCAGCATCTAGTAAGGGAGGGCATCAGGGCAGTTTCTCATGCTGGTAACTCAGCATGACTGTTGCTTCTGAACCAAGGCGGTGATTTATTCTGGACCCTTTCCTCCCTCTCCTAGCCCCGCTGCATTTAGCCCATATAGTATGATAGGAGCGATAAATACCAGCTGCTTGTGGAGGCTGCAGAAGATTAATGAGCAATATGAAACCATTGCTAGAGGCTGTAATTGAAGTTGATTTCATCTTAAAATCCAAACAGAAAAAGCCCTTTGCTCTTAGTTTTAACTGTACTGCTAGTGCTTTGCTTCCCCTTGTAGTGTGGTGGGGTTGTGAAATACTAGACCTGCCTCCAGGTGCTCCTGAGTATCAGGCTCTTGGTTTGGGAGGAGAAGTGGGACATACTTGTAAGTACACTCACAGCAGGCTTATGTGTTCCCAATAGTAAGTATGCTTACTGCTTGGGAAAGGTAAGTAAGTGTAGCGCACTCTGACTTGCTCAGGCTCCGTTGTCATCCTGCCCCCCAGGTTTCCCTGTGCTCTGTCATGCCAGGTGCTTATTTTAATTGATATCTTCTGTCGGGTGCGAGTGTGACAGATGGCAGAGACTTTGACCTTTCAGGTTTGTGTTGGGATATATGTGACCCATGGGCCATCTGCTGAGCACCAGTGTTGGCGGTCAGGCTTGGAGGTGTATTGTTGCTCCTGTATAAATCTCTGAACTGTAGCAGGTGACTTCCTTGAACTTTATAGTGTCTGTTGCCAAATCCATTGGGATGTTAATAATCTCCACGCTTAGTTTTGCTGGGCAAGAGGAGTGGTGCCAGTGCAGGGATAGCTTAATGTCACAGCATAGCTCCTCTGCTGGTTTGTCACATAGGACTAAAACATGGGAGTAGCAGGAGAGACTTTTCCCATCCCTCTGGCAAAGGGCACCAAACCCAGCCAGGGACAAGTGAAAGTGCTGAAAGGCAGTGGGAATGAGGGAAGTGGCCTGGCAAGCGGCTGGGGTGAAGCAAACACGAGCAGAGTAGCAGAAAGCGGAGGGATCAGTGAGGAATGGGGAGAGCAGATTACGGGAGGCAATGCACAGTGTACCAATAGAGGCCATCTCAAATGAGATGCTCCTCTGTAGCAGGCATGCCAAGGTCTGACTCTGGGTGTGTTTCTTCAGCCTGTGGATCACCGATCCTGCCCATAAATAAGCCAGGGAGGAAACTGGCCCAGGGTGAAGTCTCACAGAAATCCTAGCAAAGGTGGTATACAGCAGCCCTGATTCTGTTTCATATTACCCCCACCCCTTTTTTCCTTCCCCTCCGCTGTGACTACAGAGCATGGGGGTGGGTTAACAGGGAACGGGCTTGCCAAGTTTTCAGGAACCACCTGCAAACACAGAACAGAAGCCACAGGCCTTCCCAGCAGATCCCAAGCATGTGTTGTACTGACCACTTAACTAGAGGGTCAACAGGCAGGTATTTTCATTCAGTGATTATATACATATATGCCTTCTTGGCTGCTGAGCTTGGAATGGCACCTGTGGGAGGTGATTTTGGCTGGCTGGAGCCCAAGGGGAATTAAAACTTGCTGGTTTAAAAACTATATAGGTATATACACACTTAGAATGGCTTAATACGGAGCAGATCTCTGAGATGCTTGAGTGCACCTGTCGAAATAATGAGCAAGTCAGCTACCAGCTTTCTGTACCGTAGCCAGCCTTCTGCTGCAGAGGGGCCTGGCACTGTCTTTCTCTGCAGAATCCTCTTGGAATTGAGAAAGACTGGAAACTTATGTATCAACTCGGGAAGCGTCTGACGGTGTGTCTGCCTGGTCTTCCTGATGTGACTTTCCCCGTGGCTCCTCCTTTCTGTTAGTCCCAGCATTGTGATATCAAGGTGAGCTATTAAAAAAGGATATTGTGTGAAGGTGAAAAAATGCATTTCACTAAGGCATTGTTTTCAGAAATCACATCAGCCTAAAAATGTGGAAAATGTCTTGATATTCCCTGGTTTGCTTTGTCTGTGTGTAATAGTCCATCTGTTGCTAAAAGCAGTAGTGTTAAAAGTGGAGATGCTCTTTGGGCAGAAAAAGAGGAAAAAAATGCTGATGTTTAGTTCTTTGGCTTTATTAGTAAAGATCAAGCTATGTGGTGGTAATTTGTGTGATTCTTCTGTACTCCTTCCTTCCCTCCAGCACTGTGGCGATAGCTGTCCCACCAATCTGACTGCTGAACCACCTCCCGATCTCATAGTCCTGCAGGATGAAACACGTGCCAGAGTGTGGGCAAATTGCCTTTTTTTTTTTTTTTAACCTTCACCTTTTACTAGCATTGAAGACTTCTTTACTGCTGCTTTTTAGTGTACCATGCTTAGTGCAAAGCGTTGCTTTCCTTTCTGGTCAGTTTGCAACTAAAGCCTGACTCGTAACTAGCTGGTGTTTAAGGACACGTGTATGAAATTTCTCTGTTCAGCTGACCAACATCTGTTTTCCAGCTTTGAGAAAGCTTGATGTTTTTTCTCTAGCTAGGCTTTAACAGAATAAAACTTCAAATAATGCTGCAAGCAAGGAACAGTATTTCTGTTTTGCAAAGCTGCATGTGCCACTCCTGCCCCTCTGCCACTGAAAGCAACTGCTGCTTTTTTGAATTAATAGCATTATTTCTGGTCTGTAGATAGGGACCTGAAGAAAATTTGTATAAATTTATTTTCCTTTCCTCTCATCGAAGCTGTAGTTATATAAATACATCAGGCCTTCTCTAGCACCATAGCTGTCAACCGCCAAAGTACTGGTGTCTGTAAC
The DNA here is from genome assembly GCA_008921705.1 of Burhinus oedicnemus. Lineage (NCBI taxonomy): Eukaryota > Metazoa > Chordata > Aves > Charadriiformes > Burhinidae > Burhinus > Burhinus oedicnemus. Next base: position 883,907 of record VFFE01006799.1, on the reverse strand, counting down.
ATCAAAATAGGGTAGGATAGAGAGGTGGGAGGAGGCATGTGTGCTGCCTGAGCCCTGTCCCATCAGCTGATGCAGCAGTCTTTTTCCTGGTGAAATTGTTCACTTTCCCCCATTCATTTTCATTGGTTTCATGCCGACTCACAGGCGCAGGAACCCAGTCTCTGCACGGCAGGGCAGCTGTGATTTGCACACAGGGAGCAGTGGTGACCTGCCGTCAGCCACCAGTCTTCAACGGCTACAAGTGAGCTGCTGTAAATCCAGCTGTAGCTATTAGATAAGCTAGGGTTAGGCAGCAGGTAATAACTGTATATAGAGACAGATACAGACACATACACCTGTCCTTGTGACTTCTCTCACTACGTAAAGCCAAGGAGCTACTTCCATCTGCAGGTGCTGGGGTTGGAGGGCTGCTTAACTCGTCACTGTTCTGCTGTCCCCTTCACCTTGCAGCACTTGGCAGCTTGGGATGGTGGCTGCCAGTTGCGCTTCTCTTTAATAGCACTATTACCTAGCAGTTGCTTTGTAGAAATTGCCTTATGCTGGATCTTCCCCTGCACGGTGCCTCTGTAGTAGTTTCCCTGTCAAAGAGTACAACCAACCAACTGTAAAATCCCAGAAGGCAGCTCAAGCCCCCAGCGACAGGGCATCAGAGGGGAGGGCTCCCACAGCCACGGGACCTGCAAAGACATCGTGGACCATTTCTCTCACCCACTGGATTAGCAGTGATGCATTAGTAGGAAAAGGAAAAAAAAAAAAAAGGGGGGGGGGGG
>VFFE01006799.1:847992-883117 GCA_008921705.1 Burhinus oedicnemus | reverse complement strand
GGTTTTGGGGTTGGGGTTGGGTTTTTTGTTTGTTTGTTTTAAGTAGGGAAGAAAGAGCAATACATCCTTTGCTTCTTCACATAGTCTGAAGAGCTTGTTGGAAAATACAGTCCCAGCTGTTTGTTTTCACAGCAGTGTAAGCTGTCACAGGGCTCTAAAGAAAATGAAAAAAACAACCCAAAAAACTACCCACAAAACAAAAAAAGCTTGTCACTACATTATCTTTTCACAACATGATAATGAAACATAGGCACAGCTGCCTGGCAGCCCCAAACAGAAATGGCAGGGTTGGTACCCCACCTTGTCAATCCAGGGCCTATTCGCAGCACAACTGATGAGTCAGCCTGCTAATTACTGGGAGGCACGGAAGGCGCTGCAGGTGACATTTGCCCCTCTCCTGTGAGCCATGAGGCACCCAGTCACACCAGGGAGGAGGTGGGGGAGAGACAAAAGAACAAAATCCCATTAAGAAGCTTGTGCTACTTCAGTGGCTTCAGCTCAGCAGCACTGCGTTGACAGGCTCCCTTGCCCACACCATGGCAGAGGTGTCTCAGGTGCCCTGGACCTGGCAGTGAGTGCTGGAAGGCTGAAGAAGCAGCAGCAAAACTTCATGAACCCTCAAGCTGCAATGAACTTCATTTATCCATTGTGCGAGGTCCTGCACCTGGGTCGGGGCAATCCCTTGCACAAATACAGGCTGGGCCAGAGAAGGGATTGAGAACAGCCCTGAGGAGAGGCGCTTGGGGGTGTTGGTGGGTGAGAAGCTCAACATGAGCCAGCAATGTCCGCTCGCAGCCCAGAGAGCCAACTGCATCCTGGGCTGCATCAAAAGAAGCATGGCCAGCAGGTAGAGGGAGGTGATTCTGCCCCTCTACTCTGCTCTTGTGAAATCCTACCTGGAATTCTGTGTCCAGCTTTGGAGCTCCCAACATAAGAAGGACATGGACCTGCTGGAGTGGGTCCAGAGGAGGGCCATGAAGATGATCAGAGGGCTGGAGCACCTCTGCTATGAGGACAGGCTGAGAGAGTTGAGGTTGTTCAGCCTGCAGAAGAGAAGGCTCCAGGGAGACCTTATAGCAGCCTTCCAGTGTCTGGAGGGCACCTACAAGGAAGCTGGAGAGGGACTTTTTACAAGGGCATGTAGTGACAGGATGAGGGGTAATGGCTTCAAGTTGGAAGAGGGTAGATTTAGAACAGATATTGGGAAGAATTTTTTCACTATGAGAGTGGTGAGGCACTGGAACAGGTTGCCCAGAGAAGTTGTGGAGGCCCCATCCCTGGAAGTATTCAAGGCCAGGTTGGATGGGGCTTTGAGCAACCAGGTCTAGTGGGAGGTGTCCTTGCCCATGGCAGGGGTGTTGGAACTAGATGATCTTTAAGGTCCCTTCCAACTCTAACCATTCCATGATTAATATGAAGCCTTCCCTCAACAGCATTTAAGGCAGCAAGCACCTTGGAGAGAAGGCACCTTATGGGAAGAAAACCTACTTTCCTGGGAAAAAGGCATAGCTGCAGGAAAGTAATCCCCAAAGTCTCCTGCGACAGGCACGACACAGTGTCTGTGAGGCTGGTCCCATATCATGGAGTTGCTCTGTACCGCTGCTTACTCTGAAGAGTAGCTAGTTAGAAGATGGTATTTACAAGAGTATTATTCCTCGCCTCTCTACTCAAACCACAGCAACCCACCAGCAAACCCAGGCTGATAACCAACGTCTGCGTAACCCCCTGGAGCTGCCCACCGACACAGAGCATCACGCACAACGTTAACCAGCATGTTTTCAGGCTGTGCCACTTCACACCTTTACTGTTGGAAGCTGGATCATTTCCGTCCCTTTGTTGGTGCTGGGTCATACCCACCCATCTGCAACCCACCAGGTCACCCATATTCCCCCCACCACCACCAAAAAAAAAATAAATCTGCTGGTGCAGCACCTACCCTGGGCTGTCAGCAGTCTTTGCACCAGCAGCTCTGCCAGCCCTCCACTGCTGCCGTGCAAGACTGGGCTGCAGGAGTTGAGGACAGCTGTTCAGAGGTTGGGATTGATTTTCTGCCCAAACCCACCAAGCTGAGCATTTGGGCACCTCCCACTCTGTCGCATTTGCCAGGCAGCTCATAACCAGCTGCCTGGCACTGCCCGCATCTATCCCCTGCTGCCAGGGTTTCGCATCTGCAGCTGGTGGCAGGGTGGTTCGCATGCATGACGGAGGTGAGGGGAGGCAGGCAGAGCCTGCCTGCCCTCCTCACCCTCGGCTTGTCCCCAAAACCCATAGTTAAGAAGGTCTGTTCTGCCAAAGAGGTGCATTTCTAGGGTGTGAAGGAGTTGGGCTATGTCTGTCCCAAGCGTTTACCCTTAGCACTCATCGGGCAGCCAATTGATGTTTACATAATCCAAAACAAATCTCAAGGTGTTCCGGTATCTGTAGACAGACTGGTCCAATTCATCACCTGAAAAACACTTGAGAAATAAACTATTCCCTCCACCACAGCAGCGTCCACACCCTGCCCCACCCTAGGCTGCAAGACACGGTTGGTGGGATGGAGGTAGGGCAGTGCTGGCTGAAGGAGGAAGGGTGGATGGTGTCACACGCAGCTACCTACATGTGAGAAACTCCCTGCCAGCTGATAGGAAGGGAAGCAAACGGGGCTCTTCAGTCTCACCAGCAATGGTGGAAGAACTAGTAGCTGGAACCTGCTCAGAAATGTGGCCAGGTCTGTGGCCCTGAAAAAAAATGAGGTCGGGAAGGTTTGTGGCATGAGGAGATGGGCGACTCCCTGTTCAGAGGTACAGTCTCAGGAATACAGCCTGTAATAGCCCTCCAGAGACAAATCTGATGACAGCATACCTGGAGCCACAAGCTGCACACAAGGATCATGGAGTCCTTACAAGTCTATAAAGAAAGACCTCTGCTCATGCGGTCCCTACATGATCCCCAAGGAGTAAAGACAGCAGAGCACATCCAGTTATCCATAACCTTTGCTGTTCTTCGTTGAGACAGGACTGACAGCAAAGCCTCGCTGAAAACCAACTGCCCAGCCACAGAAAGGGCGGGTTCCCTCCCCATCCCACAGTGCAGCCTGGGCTTCCTGCACAAGCCCTGGATGTACAAAGGACTGGCCACAGCAGAGCTACAGGCAAGGTGTACCACGAGTCCCCAGTAGCGCTGTCTCTCTCAAAGCGCCATAGTTGGAGATTTCATTGTGGCAGAAATGGACTGACCCCCTTCTCACTCCCATTTCTGCCAGGGTCACAGCAGCAGAGACCTCAAAGGTTTCCTTACCTACCGAGGCATGTTCCTCCTGATCACTGCCTCCTTGCAGGTACATCAGACATATTTTGAGGATGCACAACTGAAGAAAGGACCTCAGGGGAGTATCATTTATGTTCCTGGCTCCCCCCAGGGCTCAGTGGCTCAGCTTAAGCATCTCCATTCTGCCCAAGCACTGTTCAAGGCATTTAAACCCCCCGTATCAAACACCTCTGCAAGAACCAGGAGACTGATCCACCCAACACATTAAATCAACTTCCTGATGGTGAGATCTCAAAGGCAGACGAGGAGTCCGCCCCATACCCTGCTCTGGTGCTCCTGGGAAGGGGCAGGGGAGTGCTCCACACATCCCCAGGGCTCCCAGCCACCAGCACCAACCTTAATTTGCAGTCAAAACACCACCCTACTTCATCAGTGAGGCACCAAAATCTCTGTTGTGTTAAAGACAACACAGTAGCGGCACCCAGAGGATCCAACACAGGAATCCCAACACATAAAGCATCAACACACCACAGGGACGTTCACATTAGCAAAGCTGCAGCAGTTGGCAACTCCTAGGGCACCACTACTGCCAAGTAAAATCCTGTTGGAAGATGTTCTCCTTCACCTGTGGGACTGCACACCTGACCTGTCATCACTGCCTGCTGATGAGAAGTAACCTTGTCCTTTCCAGTGGCCCACCTGCAGCCTGTGTTTCACATCTGGCTTGCTAAAGTGTTGTTGAGTACAAATCTCTCAGTGGCATTAGCCCTGCCTTCTCTCCTCCTCTGCGTACAAGAGGTCACACTCTTAGCTCTACTCTGTAATATAAAGAATTTTAAATGTACAGCTCAGGAAAGAGCAATGAAGAGGGCTAGAGGTACAGCAATATCCAATCTTACTTTAATAAAATGCATTTCAAAAGAAAGCCTGCACAAGTTTTATGAGCAATAGAAGCCCCCAAGACTGTAGAAAGACCTACTTCTGCTCCATCCATCCTCCAACCCAACCTTGCAAAACATGCAATGTACACTCCCGATCAACTTCATACTGTTGATATCACCCTACCGAAAGTTACAGGGCTTCTCCCTTTTTTCTTCCCACTTTTTTTTTTTTTAAAACTAAGAGGGAAAAAAAGGGGGAAAAAAAATTAAAAGAAAACCTAAAAACTTGCAAAAGCGAGGCAACAAGAGAAAAGGCATGTAAACAGTTTGCAAGTAATTCATATAGATGCTCACACAGGTGCTGTGTTTTCAAGAGAAGACCAAGCAAGTTTGCTAGCAGAGGAGTGCATGTGTTGTAAGAGGTAGAGTCATCCACCAACACTAGCAAACAAACCAGCCAGATTTCAGGAAAACTTCACCAGAAATTGAATTTCAATATACAACATAAGAATTCACTATAAAAGGCTTCTACTCAATGTGGCCAGGAGAATGCCAGCTGTTGTAGATACATTTCATAATATAAAAGGACTTAACAACATCTATCTACTAACATGAGGTCTGTTGTCATTTCTATTGACAGAAAAAAAAAAAAAAAGGTTGGATTTGCTTTTAAAAAAATGTGTATACACAACCATATTCAGTGACATACACAGCTTTAAACTTCACGTGCACACTAATTTAGAATATATATATATACAGTTGTGGTATGCAGATGGACCTAGTAATCATATATAAAACAAATTTTTTTGTTATCTTAAGTGTCAGCCGAGCCTACACTGCACACACAGAAGTACTTCGCTTTGTTCTTTATTATGATGCACAGTAAGGGAAAGCCTTAGTTACAATTTCACCCAAGTCAGGTCTGTGGGAATGAGCTCCTCAAAAGCTAGATCTGCTCCAGATGACTACTAACTCTACTAGCAGCTTTCAGAAACAGTCACTCTTAGTGTTTTTATGTTAGAAACTTGTGTTCATAATAAAAGGGATGCTCTTTTCTGCCCATTCTGCAAATTCAGCTTGCCGCCTAGAAACAAGTTTTCACAACCCACTGGCATGCATTAACAGCACAATAAAGCTTTGGCTCCCTGTGCAACACCAGTCTTCAGATTACTCCAAACCACCTCGGTGACCTATGTGCCCTGGCTGGAGTGACATAGGACCAGTCGATGTATTGGTAGTAAGTACTCCCCTGGTACCCAAAGGACCATATTGGACTCCTAACCCTCAGCTATGCTGTTTCTGCAAGTCCTTCAGCAGTAGAAGGCGATGCCATCTTCTTTTTGTCACTCCTTAGTGACACGGCTCTGAATACGCTCGAAGGGAGCAGGTCCCATTAGTAGGTAGTCATGTCTCAGTAGCTTCACATTTTTGCTAGACATAGATGGGTGTGAGAGCCCTCACAGGGAAAGGGGTGCTGTGTTTCTTTGAAGGTGTTGACTTGTGGTCACTCAGAGATCTCTGTCAGCTACGAGCATGAGACGGTAAATTGGGAATCCTGGGGCTGCTCACAGCAAAACACACAAAGAGCTAAGAGTTGTTGAAAGCCAAGCCATCTGCGTATTAGGTCAAGGACCTGCTCTTAAGCATCAGTCCCAAAAAGTTACTTATTTTGTGTGGCCTAGAGAGGAGAGCAGTTTTACAAATCTGTCACCTTGAGATGACAGCTCTACTTGTTACTCTTTGTGACAGCAGTAAGAACAAAATCAAAACTACTATTTCTCAGGGACAAAACTCCCATCAATGCCAAAGGAAGCAAATCTGGAAGTGTGCTCCCATTCCTTCTTACTGTAATTATTTTCCAATTTAGGGAAGAAAACTTACCTATGTATTTCAGTGTTTCTAACTGTCTGTCAAGAGGAACAAGCGCAAGTAGCTGTGATGTTATAACACATCCTTCTCACTACTGACATTTAGGTCATCAGCTGTTTCATACAATCTCACTGCTGGCAAAACAAGAGGAGCCAGGATGCTGATCACACAGGCAGAGTCCAGGTACTGGCCAAGAAACACTCAAGTCCTGGTCCTTTGCTTTTAGATGCATCATTTAAAGTAATGACTCCCTCTTTTCTAGGGCACTTGGCAAGGCGCCTGCCATGACTTGACCAATGCTGGTGCTCCAATCACTCACGGCCTTCTATCACAGCATCTCTCTGTTGTTCATCAGAACCATGTTTTACAAGAAAAACGTAAATGGAAAAGATGGTGGCCACCATTTCTGGTAAAAGCATTGCCCTGCTTCTTCTACTTCTACTTCTACTCTCTTTCTCTGCCATTTCCCTTAGATGAGGGCATTTCTGCTATGGAGTTTTAGGAGAGTGCACATCACTCTGGGGTTGCATAAAGAACTGCTATCAGTAGCCTGCCACAACGCAATTAAACCCATGATTGAAACGAACAATAAATAAAGAGAAAGACATACGGGTTTTAAATATAGGTTTCCATTAAAAGCATTACAAAGACAACTTCTCTCATTTTGAAGACAAAGAAAAAATCCACTTCTACTAAAAAAAAAAAAAGAAAAAAATTTTAAAAATCACCCCTTTGCAAGTAACTTTAATGAGGAAAGGTGCAGGGAAGGGAGGGAGAGAGGACTTGGAGAACTAGCAAGTGTTCAAAAGGACAGATGCTCTCCATCTCGGTCATTTTGCAATGGCACCTTCTTCTCACACAGTCAGGTCAGAGAGCCAGAGTCCTCACGTGGAGGATTTCACCACCTGCTCATAAGGGGGAGGTGGTGTGTTGCAGTAGGAAGGTGGGGGTGGGTAAACCGGGTTTCCTTGTGGGGAATTGGGCTGGACGTGGAAAGCCATAGCCATGGGATTCATCACAGGTCCACCTGGATCTGTGTAATACGGCACTCCAGGTTGTTGTGACCCTGAAAGAAAGGAAAGGAGAGAAAAGGTATCAACAACACCAGTGGAATCACGCAGCGGTTGTGCTTTTCCAGGGCCTGTGCTCTGCACACTCAGTCAAGTTTTCTCAAAGTGTTCATCAGAGCAAAGACAAGGAGCCACCTTTCTCCCATTCCAGAGAAAACCCAGGCTTGCAGAACTACATTCACTTCTTTTGAGATTTATTCAAAAGGTTTCAGTTTTGCACGCAATGGAAATTATTTAGTGAAAGAACAAGCATCACTGCCCCAACTGAGTACCATCTGAAAGGGAATAGAGCGAGTCCTGCTCAGTTCCCCAGACAGAATAGCTACTTGCAGAAAGGAGAGGCGTGGCATCCCAGATGGACAAAGGGGTTTCCACTGCAGCCCTGACTCAGGTGTCAAGTCTTACAAGAGGACTTCACAAGTTATTTTGTGGTGTACTGGATCTGCCTGTACGCCAGAGTGCATCTCAAATAGATAATTTCCCTTCAAGGCAAGATACGGCTAAGATGCAAACATGCATGAAGCAAAAACCCAAGTTGAAGCCAATTATGGCTGGCTAACACAATGGGACAAGACTGCTTGACACAGATTAAATTTAGGAAATTACCTTGGAGCCTGCAGGGACAAGGAAAGGAAACATACGCTCAAATGCAAAATTCCTTAGCTGTAACACATGAGGAGTAACAGAGACTGCTGCCATGAGGAATGACAAAGGTGGTGTGTAACCCTCCCTCCTCAGATATCACAGTGGGTGGTGGAAGATGACTTAATGCAATTCCAGCAATTAAAGTCACAGACTGCTCCTATTGGAATATGTCAATTAGTTTTCTTCTCTTTGTCTCTAAATAAGACTGGACTGAAAAAAAAATCATGTCTGAGCAACAGGATTTCTTCTTTTGGTGCTAGTCTGTTTTTCCTATAATGACACAGCCTCTCAGGGATTTTCCACTCAATCATTCGTTTCCGTGACACTAGGACTCAGTATTGCCACAGAAGGAATATACGCTTCTTGAACATTTAAGCATCCTTTAGTTCTCTAAGCATTCAGGAAGGAGCTAGATACCAAACCCCAAAACGTGTCCTTACAATATTAAATCAGATGGGTCAAGCCATAAGGCACAGGGATGTAAACTGTCCCAGAGCCTGGGGTGTCTGCCTAGGGAGATTTGTTTGGGCACTTGGGAGCAAAGAGGACAGAAAGCGATTGGGAACACAGCTATTTCCTTCTTAACACAATAATTTTTAACATACCACCACAATAAAATTTCCTTTTGCCTGTCTGAGTGAAGAGGGCTGCTCCGCAGCCTCTCTTCCTTTGCTGCAGTGACAAGAAGCCCTTGTTCTGCTTCCATCTATAGTATCAGCACATGGCTGAGGGAGAGCCAGGCTGGGAACAGGAGCAGAGTCCTACCTCTCTAAAGTTTGGGCTAATACCCTTTTCTGTAGCCTTTTTCTTAAGCATTTTTGTTTTAAAGTTAAATCCTGCCCAGCTCTGCACTTCTGCTGTTTCCATCCACACAGGGAAATGGGAGAGGTTGAGGCAGCTCACTGCAACTTGCTTTTAAGGAAAGTAAGTGTTTTCATTAAAACTTCCGTGTATTATTATTGAACTGGGGGGGGGGGGGGGGGGGGAAGTGTGAACACCAATCTTTTGAGATATTTTTTCAGTTCATTAAACCCAGCAGAAACAACATCTGAATATCAACTTCCATGTGGCATCAGCTCAGTAAGTATTTGCTAAGGATCTACAAAGGGACCCCACTTTTTCCAGCACCAGAACTGACAGTTTGGGGCTACGTAGGCCAGACCTAAAGTGACAGAAACCACCAGGTCTGCAAACTCTGCTGCTTGTAGGTGAGGTGTTCAATCCGTTTTCCCAGTCAGGCCCACTGAAAAAGCACTCCCACCTGCAGGCTGCTGCTGGGATGGCAGAAGATGCTGCCATTACCTCTGCAGGGAAAGAGGTAGATGGGCAAGCAGCCATGTTTCAAGGGCTCCACCTCAACTGTGAGCTGGCTACCACTACCATATCTGGAAAGCTAGAGGAAAATGAGAACTTGGCTGACTACTAATTCTCATTGCTTTTGGTGTTGAATATTCCTTGAATAGTAGGAAAAAAAAAAAAATTGATGGGGTCAGCTCAGAGACCAAAGCTTTAAGAAACAGTAATAACAGTCTGGAAGCAGGTGGCATAAAGCAGGTCACCAAAGGGCTTGTGCTTATTTTATATTTGCCCACAATTTGTGTTCCATGAAAAACTAAAACCATGCTCTAAAATTAAACTCAGTATTTGCCAATCCAACCAAAGACGCTCCCTGTTCACATAATCTTGAGGTTATTTTTCAGGCTTAAAAATACAGTTTAGTTAGTTTGGCTCCCTCCCAATAAATACTCTCTGTGGAAATGTTTGTTCAGTCAAGCAGAAAAACAGATGCAGAATGGAAGTCCTAAAAAAACCTCTTAGGCTTTTTAAAAAAAAGAGGGTGAATAAAATGTTAGTTTGTGTCTGTAACATCTTTTTATCCATTTAGACCTGTTTGAGAGAGGGGGGAAATGCATGTCTATGGGTACATGCTTAAGGATGCAAGAAAGAGCATTTCCTCAGCCTGCGCAAGGCACGTGGGTGTGCAATAGCTGGCATGACAGGGGAGAGAGCCCGAATGCCACATCTCTGCACAACGCTCGTAGTCACAGCTAGCTAGAAAGGGATTTAGGACATTTTTCTTAGGAGGCTGCCTCGATACAGCCACAATATTACACAGATGTAATGGTTCAGAAGATGATTTTTGATAAAGAGGTTTGAGGCAGAAAATTTTCAGAGAGAGCCCCCTTCTCAAGTATAAAACATTCAGTTATATTTCCACTTCCAAGCTAGTATGAAATAAATAAAAATTGCCAATTCCAAAACAGTTGTCAGAAAAGGTAATTATCCTCTGGCTTCAGCGCTCTCTAATACAATGTGCAGCAAAATGACAGCCTGGGAGGAAAAGTGTCAGTGTACTAAGCGTGCCTGCACGCGCATATGTGTGTGCTTTCACAGGCACAAGTTAGCACTGGCATATGCAATCTGGAGAGTGGTTAAAAATGTCTCAGTTTGGCCTTGCTAAGGCAGGGAGAAGGCAAGCACCTGGGTGTGCACTCAGATATAACCTCAGCACTGTGGAAGGTCTTCCAACTAGAGACAGCTGGATTCAAAATGTTCCCATAAGGCACAAACATCTTCTGCTACAGGTGACTCTTATTTTGCTGGATTCTCCCAACTGGGTCTATATAATAGCCAGAGGGGAAGAAATAGGAAACTTAGAAAGCAGTATTGCCAGAGGAGCCATCACTAGGTAGGTCCTCCTGATGCCCACAGCCAGTGTTGACCAGTGAGCAATCAGACTGACAAGGGGAGAAGGATCACTGTTGCAGAAAAACTGTAGGCCTGCACATGGAAGGCCAATCAAAAAGAGAAGACTTACAGGATAGTTAGACCATGGAAGAAAAATGTTAGGCTTTTCTTCACCTCTACCAAATGTTATCAACTGTATTTAAAACTCTTCCTTCATGTCACTGTTCCTATTGGACACCTATCATTTTGACTACACTGTAAAGTGAGAACTTGCTATCCTCCTTCCATGCATGGACATACAGCTGTAAAGGTATTAGGAACCACAACAGAAAGGAATGGAAAGTCCTGTCACTCTGGGTTTCAAAAACACTGCTGCGACTGAATTACGTCGTTTGGAAGGCAGATTTCACTCATCACAGGAGCTGGCTGCATGGTTTAGTGCAGTGCAATTCCTTGTCCAAATCCCACAGTTTCCAAAAAACAAACAAACCAGCCCCCCAAACCCACCCTTTTCAAATGCCTTGGCAAATATAACAAATAAGTGAAACTTGTTTAATGAGCAGTCTCTGACCTGATGCAGTGTTGACTGGTTGTCTGGTGTAAGACACATTAAAAGTAGGTTCTTCTACTAGTGGAGGAGGGTACATCCGCCTTCGGATAAAGAAACCAGCTCCACAACAGAACAAAACTCCCATCATCAAAAGGAACCTAGGCAAAGAGAAGAGGAAAGTCAAAACCCATCTGCATTCAGGCAGCTCTCAAACCCAGACTCTTCATTGACAGAAACAGTATCATCTAGCAATCATCAGCCTATGAGTTTTATCGGGGTTTCTTAAATAGGTTGTCACTTGGGAGCTGGCCTGTGTCATTTGAGATAGCCATATGGATGGCACTTATGGATATAATACTGACTTCTTCAGCAATTTGTACTACTGGCTGATGTTTTCTGGCATGTAAAATACAAAACTGAAACTAAAATGCCCTTGAACATTTGGAAAGTCCAGGTTCATACCTGACCTTTGCCACCAGGATGCTGAACTGAAATTCCAGGTCTGTACAGTTTTAAACTGCATCTCTTGGACGCAAGCCTCGCTTTTACAGCACCGAGACTGGCCGGGAGGTTTGTGGGGGACTGACTGTACACTATTCTGCAGTTGCCCTTAAAAGAAGATTATTACATGTCTTAAATTACTCAACACCGTAATTTTGTCTCCCATGGGAAATACGGTAGCTGGCATTTAAGCTCAAGCCAGAAGACTGAAGCATTCAGCACTGAAGATGACAAGCTTTGCTTTGTGCTTCCTAGACGGGATACACATTCTCAAGGAAAAGGACATAATTTTGCTTCAGTTCTTCTCCTCTCAGCTCCTTTTCTGACCTGACTAAACCGTCCTCATCATTCCCTTGCCCTGGTGCTGTGGAAACAGGCACATGCAGTAAGAGCATGTCAGAAGATTTTGTTCTTCAAACGGTGGCTTTCACTGTGTTTCCTTGATTAGTTATCATACATGCTACTGACTGATGCAAGCTCCAGTAAACCCAAACGGTTCTTCTGCCATTAATTGCCACCTCATTTCGGGCTCCTTTACTGGAAGACAATGACAACTGTGCTATTTTGGAAGGGATGGAAGTTGGCACACTGAAGTTGGCACAGAGGCCAGAGGCAAGCCTATAAACCATGCTCATCTCCTCTGGAGCATTTCCAGGTGCCCAAGAAGAAGAGTGTGACACTGCATGGCAGCGAGAGGTATTTCATGCAAAGGGTCAAATTCTGTTCTCGTTTCGATGGTGGAAATGAGAGCAGAAGGAGGTCCTGTTTCCCTGAGCCAATATTAATACATTCCCTTTTGGCAGTGTTCCTGCAAAGGATTTGTTCTGAACAGAAAAACAGAGATTTACGACGTCACCCCAGGGATTGAGATGCAGAGCTCTTCAGTTATATCAGTAAGGATTGTACACTGAAATCCCACAGCCAGCTTCGGGAAATCTCTGTATTATTGTATATATCAGGCTTCTGGTTTTCAGTGTTTATTTGTTTCAATTTTGAAGGCTTTTTTTTAAGCAGTCTTCAAATTCTACATAAAAATGCCTGAAATCAGGTTTTCTAGGAGAGCTTTTGCTTTCTCTCTACTGTAATGAGAAGGTTATATTCAGGTGCTTTCTTAAATTCCTCTCCAAAAAGAATTTACCTTATTTTTTCATTATGCATATAACAGTGATTAGTTTAAGCTTTATCCAGATTACTGAGCTGCTGGTTTCACAACCTCAAATCTTTCTGCCTTCTTTTCCCTTGCTGTCATCTCCAGTGAAATCCTCATAGTCATAAATGTACTTCTCTTCCTTTTTAATTGAAGCCTCAATTCTGTGATTCGGCTGGAAAGAATATCTTAAACCCTGCCTAAATGCACAGTCCTCCTTATACAATCTTCTTTTAAAACTGAGTGCCCAAGAAAACTGGACAAACACTGCTGCTTGGTAGTAGCTGGAACAAGCATAAGGAATTCAGCAATTCTGGATAAAAGTGGGACCACTGCCTGTACAGACCAGCAGGATGCAGAAGCAGGAAAGGTCAACCTGACACGAGTAACCTCCTTTTCCAGTGTTTTCTCACTACATTGGGATAATTTTATAAGCAAAAAACCAAAGTCCTTGCATTTATGTGTACACATATGCATTACTGAATAAAGTACCTACTTTACTTTAACATACTAGGGCTGGCAATACCCCGATTCAAGTTCTACAAACAATGCAAGAACAGGACAAAAATAAAGTTGGCAAAGGCTCTGACCTACCAAAAATACCATAGTCGCTGGATAGAGAGAGCTCTTACACAGCATCTTGAACCACAGCAATCCTCATAGGAGCGACATCTGCAGAGAAATAGAGAAAAGGGTGTTAGGGAAGTGGTTGTCACTCAGAGTAAAGTGGCACCTCCGACCCTGATGCCCCTCAAACCCCTGCCTAAGCCATGAGCTTGGGGTGCAAAGCCTCTTGGAAGTTTTCAAGGTCAGGTTGGACAGGGCTTTGAGCAACCCAATCTAATGGAAGATGTCCCTGCCCATGGCAGGGGAGTTGGACTAGATGATCTTTGGAGGTCCCTTCCAACCCAAACTACTCTGTGGGTCTATGAATAAGAACAGACTGCCCTTCACTGGATAAAGGTGTCAATCACATGTACGCATCCGTGGCACAGCTCTATCACTACTGAGGAACTTTTTGCATGTTGTTGAAACTAGCTTCCTATACACTTCTTTTAAAGTCACCTCAAAAAGACTGAATATCGTGTTTAATTCTATATAAAAGGACACGTTATAAAGAAAAGTAGTATTACTGTGTTTTCTGTCATAATAAACACACACCGCAGACCTTAAACATGAGCCATTTGGGGTTTTATTCACTGCATCAAACAAGAATTTCAATGTCAAAACTGCCAGTCACTGTTCTTTGCAAATCAGCAGCTTTCAAACAGACAAACCACCAAATGCAGAGCAAACTTCAAGTGTACCATTATTTACAAATTTAATGGCATTTTTTGCTTCTCAGAAGTTGCACTGGACTGCAACTGCCAACAACTCCCATTATTTAAGTCGGCTTCCCTCTAAAAAAGCCCCACATTTCAGATTAATATTTCATATGGAATAGAACCATTTTAAAGGCATTATAGCACCAACCACTGTAAGCACAAGGTATAACTCCACTAAAAGCCAGCACATACATTCAGCATCCTCTGAACAATTTCTATGGTAACTGCCATTTCCCACACCAGTGAAACACTCTATGTAGGAAAAAAGACAGAGGTAACACAGAAACTATGGCATGTGACAAACTCGGAATAATACTTTCAGATTAGCACAGCCACATACCAAAAGAAAAGAGGAGGTTACCACAACTGGATCAGCCTTTTTAATGGTGTTCACATCTGTATGCTCAATGCACAGATTTAAGCACCTGCTTTTGGAAAATTTGCCCAACTGCATGACTGTGCTCCCACACTTGTACACAAAGCTAATAAAAAAAAAAATCAATTGGATAACTGTACAGACAATTACACATTTACACGCTCAGTTAACAAGCCTTCACTCACAAAATACATCAAGTCACACAGGCTTCAGCCTCTAATTGGGTCCAGAGGAGCATGTTCTATGGGTACATAATCAGTTGTTTTGCAAGGGAAAACAGTTACACACCTTTTTGATGACAAATAGGCAGGATTTATCTAAGCAAGCCAGAGGATCTGACATGATCAGCACAGCAAGGTCCATTAATATACTCAGGCACCCAGTCTGAGAGTCAAGCAGACTAAGTTGCTCATGCCAAAAGAGAAAACACCCACTTTGCCATCCCTGAACGCGAAAGTGACCCAATCTCCAACCTTTCTTCTTTAAAGCTTGCCAGGACCCTAACATCAAAGCTACCAGATACACAAAACTACTAACAAGACTTAGCAAATAAGCATTAACTTCAGTCCAATCGGGACCAAGAAATTAAGCATTCCTCCATGCTCCCCAAGTGGATTAACCCAACAGGAGCTTTCGAGACATACACTGAATGTATAGACAGGATCAGGCCCCTTCTAAAATGGGGTGGCAGCCGCTGCCTTCTGTTGAAACACTGGTCATGGTACCCCTTTTGCTCTTTAAGACACTCATGGTTGGAGCACCTCATCCATGTTCATGGGCACTTGCTCCTTTTGCTGACGCTGCACAGCGAGGACTTTTAAAGGTTTGTCAGGACAGAAAAGCAGAGCTAGGGCCTGGAAACAGAGCCCATAAATCTAGAAGGAATGAAGTGGAGGTGACAAATTAATGTTCATCTCTTCCTTTGTGGGCAACCTGTGCTAGCAAATAAAAAAACCTCCCACCCATTCCTGCTGCTCCACGTTTTCAACAAAAGAGCCACACTCACATTCATGAAAGAAAGGGAATGAGTTCCCAACATCACCAGGGGACTGCCCTCTTGTAGCCTTTCTTGAGGGAAGTAAGGCCAAATTATAGAAGGATTTTAGGATTATATAAGCAGTCTGTATCTCTACCTCCACACACTGGTTCTGTCAGCCCAGACACCTACACCTGACCACAAGCAGGATGGGGAGTGACTGCACCAGCCTGGCCTCTGGCCCCAAAGCCACTTTCCAGATCAAGCCCCAAGAGCTGAACTTGTATTAAAAGTTAAACTAAAACAGAGAGCCCAGGGAGGCTGCATGCACACTTTCCTCGTGCCCACCCTTGCCTCACTTATATTGCATCTGTTTTCTCCAGAGCCAGAAGAGATGGGAAAAGGCTATTTTAAAATACATAATTATGGTCGTTCAAACCACCAAAATTAAAACAGCATCTTTACAGTGAGCATAGTACCTGAATTTACTTTTTATTTTTAATCTCCAAATTGTCTAGGCTACAAGTCAGCACCATTTTTTTAAGCCTCAGTGGCTTAGCTTTTCTTCCTGCTGAAGAGGACTAAATTACCAGCTGGACGGCAGCTGAATGTTTATGAAGCTCCTGAGACCACGGAACGGCAAACAAACAGGCCATCAAAGAGAAGTTTTGTCTCCTACATGCATGATTGCACTTTCAAATGGCTGAAAACACTGTTGCAAAGGCTGTAGGATTCTCTCACTGTGGCTGTGTGTAGAGAAGTTCCATTTTACAACAGTGAGTAAGTTTTCTGAGGCAACTCATCCACTGAATTTGCTGGGAGAATCTGTGAACCTAAATCAGTATCATGACTTAGAGGGAAATCCCTTTGAGATCTGACGCTAGTAATCCTTTCACTTTTTACCCATAAAACTAAACAGGCACTTGGTTTTGCATGCCTGCGAGTACAGACACAGGTACCGTATGTAGGAGCCTGGAATCAAGGATGAAACCATAATAACAACCTGGTGTTAGTGTTTCCCAGCAGCGCCAAAAAAGACTGGAAGAACAAACAGCCCATTTGCTGGTACTGCCGTCAGGGTACCACAGAAGCTCTGCTGATCTCTTGTTCTTGATTCTATGTGCTACAAAAAACCAACACAACTTCTGCCAAGATCGATCCCAATTACAAGAAAATGAACTTACTTATAAAAGCCATATTTATTAGCAGGCAAAAGGCAACAATAAAATCAGCTTATTAATGGAGTAACATACAAGCTTAAGTATAATGAGTCTTTGATGTACTATTTCTTATTGCCTGACAGCAAATCCCAGCAGAATTAAGAACTTGGTTCAGAAAAAAACCAACTAAGCACATATATATTTATTGAATTGATATGCATATCCTTTAAATTACACTTGTGCTTTAGCTCTGCTTAACAGCGAAGGGCCAGTTGTACCCAATGCCAGCTGAAGAAGAACAAGCCTTACTATCGATCAGAACTGGACTGAGCCAATCTCCTACAGAAGACATTTCTAAAGCTGATTTCCCTCTTTCACACACCAACAATGATCCCACAAACTGCATTTCCCTAGGGAATGCTTGTTTCACAGATCAAAATTTAACCCATTACATAGGATAAGACTTTGCTAATCTGCAACTTCACCAAGCATACAGTCTCTCTTTTGACAACTGTCTGCAATGTGATTTATGATTTAGAAGGTACATCTTTTAATTCATAATTCAGTAGAGTGAAATGAAGGCATCTGCATGTCCAATGACTTGTACTGCTAACACACCACAGAACTGCTGTGTCAGAGATCAGTTACACTGCGTGTCAGATCACAGCGACGAGCTTTTTGTATGGTTTCACACTTAAACTGCAACACTGAACTTCTTTCCTTAACGGACAAGCAAGGCACAAAAGTTTCATGTACGGGTATATGGTATGACCCCAAACCCCACAAACAAACCCCATGCTTGCCTGTGTTCTGTGCATAATAACTACTCAATGAAATGATCCAGAAGCTCTACACAGCTGAACAAGCCCCTTCTTAGCAGAGCTGCCGCAGGGAAGACCTGCATCTAAAAATAATTCCCTGATTGGTACTTGCTGAAAACTGGAGAAATTAAAGGAGTAAAGCAAGGATTACAGTCTTCAGTCTTCAGCAGACTGTATAGATACAATGGTTTGACAATATTCCCTGTCCTCAGCCAACATGGGTATTCCCCATCAACAACCATCCCTTTGAAACGCAGGCTGTAGTGTTCTTAGGTTTTCCCTCTAGACTGTCTGCATACGTGCCAAAACCTGATTTAACGTTTAAGATGTTTGAGTATCAATGTCTTTTGGAGGATTAAAACAAAACATAAATTGTTAATCCACGTATAGTGGCAGAAACCCTACTGCAGCCACAGGGACAGAGGATGGGAGGGTGAAAGAAAACCACAACTTCTCCCACAACAACCAGATACAGTAAACTGCATGATTTCTAAGTAGTGTCCTGTAGACAAGCATGACTTTAATTCCAAAAAAGGCTGCATGTCAGTGAGAGGTTAAATGATTGCTGTATGTATGCAAGGTCTATGAAGCAAACTGGGATTCATCGGAATACAAAGAAGCACTGGCAGTTTTTTAAATTGGGGGTAACAAAAGGGAGCCAGGAACCTCAGTAAAGGAGAGTGTAGCAACAGACCAAAACTAAGAATAGAAGAAAAAAGATTTTGGGGGGATGGCTAGTAGCAACACAAGAAGCTAAGGAAGTCCCAGCTGTGGTCCTAATACTGGCACAGGTAAAAGACCAGAAGAACTGCAAGTGCTTACAAGAACTGGAAAGGATGGATTGCTGAAGACTGAGTCACCTCCAGGCAGACTCAATGCTGAGCCCTCAAAGCCAGAAGGCTCAGGTCTGCTACCATTGAACAGATGAAGGCAGACAGCTGAAGTGTGCATATGTATTTACTTGTTCCAGGACAAAAAAAGTTCTTCTAAAAAAAAAAAAAAAAAAAAAATTATCTGCTTGGAACTCAGCTGCCAGGATACAGTGGTGCTGAACAGAGAAAAATCAAATGAGCCATGAAACAAAATGAAAAGCAAAGCAAGCAATGACCACAAAGCGACTAGCAGAACCAATTCTGGTGAAGCTCAGGATCTTGGCTGTGCTATGAATGAGGACTAATGCCACTGAGTTCAACAGGACTACACTGCCACAAGACTCAGAATTAGACCTGAAGGATGAGGAATGAGGAAGTTGATCAATAGAAAGTGTACCAAGTAACTGAGGGAATTATTTTTCTACCAAGTTTATTTCACCATTGATGAATTCATTTCAGACCATTCTGTACGTGCATTTCCATCTTTCAATAAAAAAGCAGTTTTCAAAGCATTGCCTGTACTGCTACGTAGGGAAAGACACAGATTATTGACTGCATACATGAGGAAGACCACCAGACAAGTGGAGGAGCTTAACACAACAAGCATGGTGGAGAGGCTATTCTAAGGAAGTCATTTTGCTACAGCAGCCCACTGAACATGGAAATCTAATCACAGAGTCCAACTCTGCACTCGGGAGTCCCACCTAAGTAACTGTTTCTGAGTCCCAAATCTCTTTCCAGAAGGACACCGCAACACAAAGGCCACATGCCTCCACTGGCATTCACTTAAATGCTTGAGGAGCAGTAACACCAAGGTCTTTGGCTGGTGGAACAGGGCACTAGGCAACATCTACCTTCCAGCCTTGGTCTTAGAGTTGGTTGTGCCCCCTTGGCATGTCTGCGTACAAGACCTAATTTTCAGGAGGGACAAAACTCCACCACAGTTACCTGCATTCACAGGTTCTCAGCACACAAAAGCATTTATCTTCTTTTCTTATACATAGCAAAGGTGATCCCTCACAGCATGCGAGAACAGTGCCTTATAAAATGTAGGTCTGATTTTGGCAAATATATAACTATGCATATGTAAGAAATATAACTGCTTCACAGATGAACACAGCCATGACCTCAGTGGAACATCTGTACCTGAGAGTAAAACATTGCCACTGGTACCCAGGAGAGCACTAGAGATACAGTTACCCAGGTACTTGATAAATGACTCAGCCCTCAACTACATAAGAAAACGTAAGGCAAAAAGGAAGGAAGAGGCTGTCAGGTCATTTTTTCTACAGAGTAGAAACAACATTTGCTCAGATTAGATTCCTGTCTGCTTTGACACAACTAAAGTCTCCTACAATGAGACAAGATCTTGGCTCCTGTCCTTCCCACAGACATAAAAAACAAGAGCAGGCAACAGCTGAAAAAGGGATTATTTCTCAATTATTCTTTAGGTAAAGAGCATATAAACACTACCTCTGTACAAGAACTTGGCAGAATATGGTAAATCCGCCCCCCCCCCTTCTGATGGGATGAGAAGTATTTGCTCAGCTGCTCCTATCAAACTGACCCTTCTACAAACCTTCTGCTACCCAACGGCTTGCCATAACCCCAGCCCTCTCTTCTCAGATCCCAAGAGAAAAGCCACCCTACAGAGAGACTCTCCTTATTGTCTGTAAAGGCAGCAAGTTTTACCACATGGCTTTCTGGCCAGCACATATCCATCTAGAAATTTTCTCTGCTCCTCCTGTGGCAGAACCTAGTAAGAATGGATGTGATCTGGGCTTTGTCCAGTGGCAGTATATGGTACCTTAAATAGCCATTTTTCAACATAGGCTGCAGGCCTTTCTTTTGCAGAACAAAGTAGAGAAACAGCATAGCTTAACAATCTGGCAAAAGTAAACCACAGGTAATCTCTATGATAAGTTTTAATGTTCTGGAGGTGGAATTGCAAATTTCTCCTACCAACAGAAATGAGGACTTCTAGTTAATCATCAGGCCCCTTATTAAACACACGATTACCTCTTCGTATCTCAAGCTGCTCCCAGTGGGCCAGCAGTCCTACTGCATCTAATCACTGCTTTGGGAGATTATAAGCAATCTGCTGGCAGGGGGCGATGGATGTCCATGAATTTGCTATCTGCCTGAATTTAACATACTAATGTACAGCAAATCTTTCTTCTTTGCCAAGCCAGTGCAGCATCATACACAGAGAAGGACATAGGTACTAACAGCCAACAGTTAGGTGCCAACTGTTCAAAATTTTAATTCAGGGTTAGAAATTCAGAAAGGGTTAGAAGCTTCAAGATGACTTTGGGGTCAAGTGCTCCTTGATGTGGTCCATCAGAGCCCAAACCAGGTATAAGCCTACCCATCCCACTGAGAAGCCATCAGAAGAAACTGATTCTCAGCCTCACATTAGGGTTCTTGCCTGTGACACAGAGGAGTTAATGCTATGATGAATATTTCAAGTCAAACAGCCCTAACAGGAAAAACTCATGATAAGCCACAACTGTGGTTATTGCATCCTCTGGAAATGAGAGGGGGTGGGAGTGTGTTCCCTGCTCCACCTCAGCCAGAGCAGAGTCTGGTTTCAGAGGAGTACTCCACTGGAAGAGAGACACTGCCTCCCTTTCCTCCTTCCTCAGAATAGGCTGCCTACACCTGGTCAGCCTCCAACTCCAAAATCATTCAGAGCTTCAAATCTCAAATTAGGTCAGTCACGGGCTTGATTGCCTGTGAAGGCTGAGCTATTAAATCCCTTTCTCCTTCTCAAGACCCACTCCTAGCAAGTTGAGTTGGTTGTTAATTTGGTAACCTAATTCTCCCCAGGTTGTGCATCAGACAACCGATCCATCGAAGCAAATTCAAGTGCTTGGCAAGGCATCTAGTGGCTGGGTGACTGCAGCAGTCAGGACTACAACCTCAACAGATCCATCAACATCTAGGGAATCTAGTCCGTTATTTGAAGCAAGGAATATGCCACCTTAAGGGAACAGACTACTGAAGCTAGTTGTGATGTTTTGTACCCTTATTGTTTAAGGCCACACAGGACTAAGCAATGGTGGTGGGTTTTTGTTGCCTTTATATACAGATGGTCTGGTAATTACTGCTGTCTTCCTTCACAATACAAACTGTGCACTTACATTCTTGCATTGAACTACATATGCAAGCAGGCCCTTCTTGTGGCTGCTCACTGCTAAATTGGTGGCCCTGGCCTGAATCCAGGTCTACGTTTCTGTACGGTGCCAGCCATTCAAGGCGCCTGGAAGCGTGCAAAACTATTACGCTGCCTCCCCTCTCCCTCCTCCATGCTGGCTTCAAATCAAATGGAAGAATAAATCAACAGCTAGATTACTGCCCTAAGCACACACCTGCTGACACTTCATGCGGCTGTAATTGCAATGGGAAAGCTAAGTGTATCATCAGGAAAGCCAACTTAATTAAAAGCAGTAAACATAACAGGATGTGGAGCACGGAAAGTAGCTCCTATCACGCAACATGCCCTGTGTCTAGACTGGAAGAAGTGCTCTCTAAGCTATCTGAATAACAGTGAGAGAAAAATCACTTTTTTATTGTTTTCATCTGGAACATTTTGCAGGTTCTTGATAATGCACAAAATTATTATTATAGACTGGCCACCAAGCACATAAGGGCTTACATTCAAAATCCAGATGAATACAACTGCGTTATAAATACAATAAAATTTAATCTGCAAAGGAAGTGTGTGGAAATGCACAAGAAATTTATTTCAAAAACTGCGAAAAAATACAAACAGAATACAATCAGTATTTTCCTCCAAAATATGAAAAAGAATTGACCATTCCCATGCAGGGCAGGAATATGTTTTAAACATGAAGAATATCAGCAAACACAGCTTTTTTTAGGTTTACATTAATGTTCTTATATTAATTCTAAATGAAAAATTAAACAGATGTAATCAACAAAATAAATGTGTACATGTGCAGATGTCTGCAGTAAATTACTTTATGTCAGAAACATATTAGCCTAAAAATACAGCGCTTCCATCTGCACATGCTTTTAACATTAATTCAGGTCCTGCTTCAGATAATAAGAATTAGAAGATGTTATAAGATGGCATTCCCCTACGTTTCTTCTGTTCTTCACATATTTGCCAGCAGCAATGGTAAATGTTCTTCCAGAGAAATTTTCCATGTTTCTGGAGGTCCTTCACCTAGTAGCACAACAATGACCAGTCAAAACATACTTATATAGGGAACCCACGGCTGAGCTCCAACACTAAAAGTCAATATTCAAGAGGTGGAAGCAGGTACAGGCTACCCAGGGAGAAGTTTAGAAATCACCACGTACACAAGTAGGTATGATGTTAGGAAAGCCAGACCTCACCTACAACTGATACTTGCAAGGGAAATCAAGTGTAGCTTCTACCACTACACTAGTAGTGTATGGTATCTGTGGACAAGCCAGTGAGCAGCAGATGTCGTTTAGCTCAACTTCAGCAAGGCTTTCCACAGTCTTCCACAATATTCTTGCACCCGTGTTTGAATATTACGGTCTACACAGGCAGACAGGTAGATTGGTAAAAACAACTCTGGTTGGATGGTGGGGCTCAGAGGGCAGTGGTCAACAGGTCACACTCTCCCTAGAGAGTATGAAGTAATTGCTGGTAGTACCACAGAGGTCTGTACCTGTCCTGTTGACAAGCGTGTTGCTGGAACTGGTGATGAAGTACTCTCACCAGGTTTGGAGATGGCACCAAACTAGGGATCAGTCAATGAGCTTAAGGGCAGGGCTGCCACTCAAAGATCTAGACTGGTTGGAGGAACGGTTTGACAGGAACCTCATGAAATTGAACAAAAACAAATGCAAAGTCTTGCCTGTGGGAAGGATGAACATCTTGCTGGCTGTGGAGCAGCTCTGCTAAAAAGGCCCTACGGGTCATGGTAGACAGCAAGCTAAACATGAGCCAGCAGTGTGCCATGACAGCAAAAAAGGCCAACAGCATCCTAGAGTGCGTCAACAGAAGCCTACCCAGTGGATCAAGGGAAGTAACTACCACCTTTCACTGAGCACTTGTTGGACCACGTCTAAAATACCACATTCGGTTTTGGCATCCCCAGTAAAAAGAATGAAATTGATAAACGGGAGTGAGCTCAGTAAAGGGCTACCAAGATAGTCAGGGCTGGGGCACTTGCCCTATGAGGAGAAGTTGAGAGATGGGTTTGTTCAGTCTAGGGAAGAAATAGCTTCAGAAGGACCCAAGAGCAGTCTGTCAGTACCCAGGAGAAGGTTACTAAGAAGATGGAGCCAGGATCTTCCCAGTGGTGCAGAGTGGGAGGACAACAGACAATGGATGTAAACTGAAACAAGAAGAGATTCTGACTTAGTATATGGAAAAAACTTACTCACCATGAGGACAGCCAGGCAGCAGAGCATGTGGCCTGGAGAGGTTGTCTCATGTTCTTCCTTGGAGTTTTCCCAAGGCCTAACTGGTTAAAGCCCTGAGCAATCTGGTCTGACCTCACAGCTGACCCTGCTCTGAGCAGGAGGTTGGACTGGAGGTCTCCTGACAACCCTTCCCACCTGAGTTACTCTCTGATTCTCTAATCCTCTTTTCCTCTACTGTCTTTTCCTCACTACTTTTCTTAGAATAACACATTATTAAAAAATTCAATACACAATAATCCAACAGAATGAGCTGAAATAATGTGAACTCAATACTGGATAACATCAAAACTCTTTTCTCCCTCTAAAGCAGCCAGCCCCCGCCCCGTGGGTGACTACTTCACCGACCCAGTGACATCAGCCATGGTATTTCTATTGCTGTGGACACGTGCTTACCACTCATGCTCAAAAATATTTGTGCTGCTTTATAAACATGCCAGTGAGCCTGGAAAGGAGAGGATTAGAAAGATGCAGGTTCTAGCATCTGGAATTTATCACCTCATTAAAAGCTCCAATGTGATGGTAGCTAACAACAGGAGGAAAAATAAACAGAGAAGACCTATGGGATTGGTCAGTCTTACCAGGGAACATACTTCACCCTGCAAAGAGGGGGACATTTACAATCATTGTAATCAAACTATTCCTCATCAGCATAATGTAAGGCAGCCTCCTCTGCTATTCATTCCCAATTCAGAAGTGGAAAAAACTACTGGTGTTATCTTAAGTGCTGCTGGCATCTGCATACAGAGGTGGTTTCACAATCTAATGCGTTCACTTTGTCATTATTCACATTGCCAAGTAAGAGAAATATCTTGACCATCTCTTCTGCCAACCATCAGCACTTCAGGTACATCGTACAATAAGACTAAGCTAGCTTATTTAAGTGAGAGTAGGATGAGGATCCTTGTAGAGGATCAGAGTCAAGTCTGCTGAGACAGTTTTAATTCTCAATTGCTTTCTGTGCATCCACACAAGGAGACGTGTGATCTAATTCTTTAAGCAAAGTCAGGGATAACTTGGCTCCCTGCTTTTCCAAAGTATAAGAATTAGACTCCAATGATTAACTCCTTTCTCCACTTTATATTTGTTTACTTATTTTTCCAGGCCACATAAATAAATGTTTTGCTGAAGCAGGAGAAAAATGTCTAACTGACAATATCTTGTATCTCAGGCAACTAGGAGACAGAGAAATGGTTGGTTTGGTTCGTCAAGTAAGAGCAGCCTTGGAAATTCTCTGTATCAATAGTAGAAGACCTATGTATGTCTCTCAAATTCCTGGGAAGCTTTCCATGATGGCTTCTGGTCTGAAATCTGTATCTTAAATTAACAGATTCGCACAGCAGAGATAGAAAAGTTTGGAAAATGATTAATTCCTCAGTCTAGCCTTAAGAAATGGAATTATATTGGGAAGAAACATGCTTGAAATAAACGGAAGCTTACTGCTGATCTATGAAGGCTAGAACAATTATGTCCACTTGAAAAACAATTTTAAAAGGTGCTAATACCATTAACTACTTGGACAGAAAGGTCTATCGTTAGTTCTGTGAGAGACCTCCAACCTTTGCCCTAGCTGTTAATACAGAAAGCATAACCAACAAGTTTTAAGTAAGCTTTGAGCAACATCTCTAACAGCTTTTTCTTTTTTAAATAATTACAGTGGAAGACAGATTGAATCAAAAACTAAATAAAAACCTTAAACTCCAAAAGAAGAACAGTCATATCACTGCAAGTTTTACTCCCCAATCTACCTGAGTTTCCAGTACACTTATTTTGGCACGCTGATTTCTTATCCCATGTTCCTCTTGCTTAGCAGACACTGTCTTATCTCTGTCTTCAGATGGCTGAAGTAGAGCCTTTACAGGGCAGATTAACTCGGCTATCTTGCCTTTAAACTTCCGATAAAAGCAAACAACCATTTTATGTGAAAGTCCACCTTAGAATTCTATTACCCTGGGCAACTGAAAGAGAAGCAGGCACCTTTAAGGAGGACATGCCTACCCAGAAGAGATAAAGCATATGGACATGCCAGTCCAGGGATGCCTTGGTCCAAGCATGCCACACTAGATCTGTGAATAGACACAGGAGTTGGTATTTCTAAGCTGACAAGCCAACTTTTTCATTATAGCACAAAGTGTCTCCAAGAGAGGTGTGACATACTGTCAGCATGGGACTGAAGTCACAAGAAAATCATTAAAAAGGATTGCATTGCTGGGTTTTGTAAGTCTCCAAAGATAGTCTCAAGACCAAGGGACAGACTACATATGTTAATTGGATAGAAAAAAATTCTGTCAGAAAACCAGTGATAGAAAGGAATGGAAGCTCTTGCAGAGTCATTTGACTAAATATATCTGCTTTTTATGGACTGTTGCTCCTGAAATTGTACGATAAAATAAAACCTGTTTCACTACAGTGCATCCCAGTTCTAGATTTGCACAGAGGAGACACTCTCGGGATGAAGTAACATATTATGCCTTTAGATGATTTAACATCTAACCATATGCTAAGAGAGAAGGCCCTATTCATGCCTCCTCCCCCACAATATGCAGAATACTCCCTTCCTCCCATTTCACCAGTGTTCTCCCAAAACCTTACCAAGCTAATTCAACACTGACTTGTATGTGCTAAAATGAACAACTTTCTGTGGGATTAGTAAATTGAATTAACTCAGTGAAGGGTCAAACAAGTGCCGAAGCAACAGGACTTCACCCTAAGATATTGAGGTTGGTGTTGTGCCTCTCTTCCACCATAGAGGTGTGAAAAGACAGCACAGGTAGGAAGCAGCTGGGGATTCTAGACAACAGAAATTGAAACTGCAGAAGTAACAAAGTAGGAAACCCCAGGCACTGTAGACATCAATGACCTTCCTATCATTTTAATGCATGCTCCAATGCACTCAGATACACTCTGTCCCCTCCCTTCCACATTTCTTCACTCGTCTCACGTCATCTGTCCTCTGAGCTTTACCATTCCCAAATCCTCATTGTCTTTCCTTAGCGTTTCTTCTTCCCCACTTAAACTCATAATCACAATAACAACAATAGCATGAACTTACACTCATCACCATTGCAATAATCACTGAGCACACACATCCCACCCCATTCCCCTTCCTTTTTCCATTTCCTTACAATGTCTACGAGACTGGCAATCGCAACATCTTTATGCAAGGACTCGGATAACAGGGTGCTGCACTAAGTACCACAACACACACAACTACTAGTAACAGTCTTCTGATTGACCTGACATAGTCAGTATACAACAGTTTTCCCTCCACATTAAAAGATCTCCCAAACCAACCAACAAGCCACCAACACCACAGGCCCTCTTCCTTTCAATGAAGTGCAATTCCCATTAATCTCTTTGACAGACTGGAAAATAAACACACTACTTTTCTAGAAGATAATCCATTTCAGCACTCAAAGATGACAGTAAACTAGTCACCAAACAGAAAAGAGCTAGAAAGCAACCTTGCATGCACCACATCAGATCTACTGCAGATAGTGAGCCCCCCTTTGTATCCCTTGCTTTCACAGGACTCAGTATGTAATTACCTGTGGCACAAAGAGTCTGAGCTAACACCCAATATCCAAGTCGCTAGCCCTTTGTATTACCAAGGGAGATGCGCATTGGCTGCAAAAGCACGTGGGCAGAAATGCAAGCGGAACACCGAAGTGATGATGAATAACGCACTCCTGAATGTCAAGGTACAGTGGGATTTTAATAATTTCATAACATCCCAGCTTCTTTCCCACATTGCAACAAAACAAAATAAAATGGAGGTGGAATTAAAGCCCTGTTGTTATTAGCATGCAAAGAAAATTAACTTATTTAAATTCACCCATCTGTTCTGGCCAACCATTTATGAGTAATTCTCAACATTTCAGTCACCTGAAAAAAGGACAGTGAGTTCTAGGCACAAACACTTCCTAAGCAGTTAATATTCAGGATCACAGATGATTAAACCATACAGTGTTTCATTCTTTCAGTGAGCTTTGTTTCTCGCCTGGCTTCCTGGCTGCTTTTTGTCTAGCATTTCTCTCTCATTTCTGGCAGATGAAGTGGAGGTGGAGAAAAAAAGGGAGGAAAGTTCTTGGGTAGCATAAGGATTAGAGTAATTTCCAATCCTTCAGCAAGGCAGAGCTTGCTCAGGGAACTGATGACCTAATGCTGCTACCTACTCCTCCACCCCACTTTTTTTTTTAAAAAAAAAAAAAAAACAAAAAAACCAAAAAAACCACGCAACACTTACATTTACAGGTGTGTACAAGGACAAAATTATACAACCCAGGGACAAAATTTAGTACATTTATCTCCTTTCTGCCCCCAAATCCACAGGGAAGACACTTCTCACCCACACATTTCCTCCACCTTTTTGTTGTTGCTGTGGGCAATTTAAAACAGAAAACTGCAATTCAGAGAGACCCTCAATCGTGCACCTACAGGTCATTGACATTTGGTTCACACCCAAGCCTGATGTGAATGTAGATGCCGCTCATCAAAAGGACAGTTATGCCATGGATAACAAATCATCCCAGCTCCCTAAATTAAATAACAGCATTAGCACAGGGACAAACTTACTTTCAAAGCATTCTTGCTATTCTGCCTGATTACCTGCCCTTGTTCAAAACAAAGGGAGAACTGTCCTCGCATGGCTCTACTTATGTTTCCTTCCAGTGTTCTGCAATAAGAGCTGTTTAAGATCTTACATTTTGTTTTCAATCAGAAAGGTCATCTGGATTGGATGGCAAAATGAGTCTGTACACTTTTTTTAATACGGAGAAAGGGAAAGAGATGGGGCACAGGGAAGGAGGGAAAGGAAATCTTTTTAAATTAGAAAAAGTGTCAGGGAAGTTATGGAAAAAGTATAATTAGTGAAAGAACAAAACTGTAAGAGCCTACAGAACCTAATTCTCTCTTGAGCACTACAAAACGCAGAAAGGAAAGTGATGACTACTTACATATAATATGTAGGATATAATCCTTCAAAGTACCAGCAATGCTTTTTGGCCTCTGTACACTACAAAAGAAAGAAAAATATGGTATTAATATTTATGTAGGACAATGTAAAATTATAAACACAAGCATAAAGTATTTATAAATACTGTGACTTTGAGCAATTAGAAAAGGTTTATATTCCCAAAGATTTCCCAATCTCGATACACACAGCAACTGGGAATTCAGTTCATGTGAATGGCAGCGTGCCTTGCCAGGGTTCAGATCCCTCACACAGGGCTTTATCTGCGAGGCCCCATAGCCTCCCACGATTCACGAACAAAGTCAGTACATTTGACGCAGGCACAGGATCCAACTGCACGTGTTCCCTGGCAGAACTGCTGTTTTAAAAGACCACAGAGAACTTAAGAGCTCACCGTGGCTGTAGTCTCTTAAGGGACCTCCAAGGTACAACCGGTTCAATGACACTACGCATATGACTACACAATAAATTCAATAATTGCAGGGAATTATTCATCTTTCTGGAAGTCTCTGGTGTGCAGAGCCAGTCTCGGAAAGGAGCAGAATAGAGAACCCATCCATCCCATCTCCTCTTCCTACGGCTTGGAAATATCTCAAGTGTTCATTAAAGTACCAGGGAAAGGAAACTGCTTTCTGCAGCCCAGGGGTATTGTTCTCTTTTGCAGATTACCAGCATATCCTTGTTAAAGGATGGTGACAGGCCGTTTCTCAGCGTGTGTGTGCAGGCAACGTGGGAAGCGCACATCGTTACAGGCACTGCCAGAGTACAGACAGCCGCTCAGAACAATAGCAGTGCTTAAAAAAGAAAACCAGATGTCAAGCCCAAACTCTATATACAACGCACAAAATGTTTCTGTGTATCCCACTGACATCGCTAGCATAAAATGCCATCTTCACTGCAGACATAGCTCCAGGAGCTCCACTGCAAGCTGCATTATCTGATCACACACGGCCAGGGCATTGTGGGACACCCTCCACAGAGCAGCGAGGAATATCTTGCTGGGGTTTTAGCCACAATTCCCTCTGCTGCTCACACCTGACACCCGATGCAGGAGAGCCCTCAGCACACCAGTAGTGCTTGGATCATCCTTCATCTTCACTTGGCAGCTCACCTTTAAATAATAGCTCATATAAGTTTATTAGCTTCCTCGAATCCCAGAATACTAAATGAATCCAGTTAAGACAAAGACAAACTGTTTTTAGATCCCAGACTCTCACTCCTCATGAATAAGAAAGGCTGCAAGCTCTTTAATGAGCATCTGATGAGCTAAATCACAGACAGATCAATTACAGCCCATGAAGACAAACTGCTATGGATTAAATTGTTAGGAGCAATATAGGAGATGGGGGGAGGACGAGGAGGAGGAGGAGGAGGAGGAGACGACACTTTTGATGTGTGTGATCAGACCTTTCCAGTAATACAACAGGCTCACACCAGTCTTAAAGATGCACAAGCTTTAGCTTCTGTTGAAAGGACTGGAGCTTCTTTCCTCGGGATAAACACAGCGGAAGCCTTGATCCCTTCTCAAATCAATGCCACGGTCGAGGCAGTATATGCAGGAGGGCTCCATAGCTGCTGCTGGAGCAAGTGGCGTCCAAAGATTTAATTTCACATTTGCCCTATTCCCTCTTTCCCTCACCCCCCCTTCAAAGCTTTCAACTTCATAACCCTTCCTTCTGAATCTTTTCATCAGCTTGCTGTTGCCTTTTACTCTAAAATCAGAAATATGCCAAGTTTCTCCCCGCAACACTCTACAAACATGTATGCATTGTAGACCCAGCAGGTCTGCTGCCGAGCCAGTGAAAAACACTTTGGCTCTTTGCCTTTGAAGGCTGCAGATCAGCAGGCTCTGGCTAAAATCCCACTGCCTGCAGGTTGATCCCTTGGGAAGCCTCATTTCAGAGTCCAGCTTGAGGTATACACCGTTAAATGCTTTTCCTTCCTGCTTCTCAATCAACATGAGTCACTGTTTACCTCAGTAGCCTTAAAGCCTTCGTCAGACTCAAGCATTTTAATTGATGTTTTCCCAGCAATGCTTCTGAGCACGTGGAGCCTGCGTACCCTTTACAAGTGTAAAGGAGACATTTATATTCAGCATTCTACTCACCCTCCTCCCTGTATTTTAACCTGCTTTACAAGTTCTTTCTAAAACGCGTTGGGAAGATTCCTCCTTCCCACATCTCCCAAGCTGTAAGATTTCTGTTTCTCCCTCTTAACAAATCTCTGTTTCAGACAGCCAATATGCTTACTGCTGTCACAAGAAAGGCTCCAGCCCAGGAAAGTTTTGCAAGTAACGGTTCCTTCTAGTTTACAGGGCTTATATACCTGCACCAAAAATCCTTCGGTGCCCAGACTTTGCTTTTATGTGGGCCCTGGAACAGCAGGTACCAATCCCAATCCTGCCTTTTTTTAATATCACAGCGCTATGAATACTGCGTGGCAGTTTTTCAGCTCTCCTACACAGGAATTAGGCAAACAAGCAAGTGGACCTCAGATGTGAGCAGCACAGCTGAATCCGATACACTTGACATGTTAAACAGATTTACACACACAGGGTGAATCACTCCAGTCTCTGCTCGGTTAAAACTCCTACCGATCTCCATGGCAACTTTATGCCAGTAAACCCTGACATAAAGCAGGCGGCTACTAACCACCGTCTCTACTGCTGGTTAGCAGACCTCACAGGAATTGACTGCTAAAAGTAAGACAAGAATGGCATTGTCTATAAGGATTTGAGCCTCTTTAGCACCCAGGTACCAGAGGGATGAAGAGGGTAGTCAGGGCACAGATTAGTTTTTCCCATCCCACACACATCCTCTGAAGCAGGCTATGATAATCTGTCTCTTGCCAAGACCCAAATTAGTCTTCTGAATGGTACTGGCCTCTTTGTTAAGCTGGTGGAGAGCCATACAATTGTGAGAGGGGACGTACGCCATCAGCATGAGGCTCTCATCCCCACAGAGCCTTTGGAGGATGACGTCCTTGCAGTTGTTTGAGACTATTAAACCCTCAAGAAACCACAGCTGGCAGCAACTCACTGCAGTCCGCAAAACAAACACAAAGGGAAGATTACTCACATTACTGCAATACAAAAGGACCTCAGACATCAGGGTTGGTGCCCACTCCGCTAGCTCCTGTATGGAGACTGGCTGTATCTCAGAGTTTCTAACAAGCGTTTGTTCATGTCTTAAAGCCATTTACCCATTCACTAATAGCAAAAAAAGCATGTTTATGGTTTTCAACTAAGCTTAGGTATGGCCCAGCTGATGCTTTAAACTTTTCTAGGAAAAGGACTCTGAACATTTTTCTTATAAAATTCCTCCTTCTACGTCCTTTAACAATTTGGCACAGCTATAAAATATAAATACACGAATATATTCATTTTTTAAATAAATGATGCAGGTCTAATTGGGTGTGCATATGTAATCTTTAGAGAATTAATGGTATGTGAATTAGCCAGATGCTTGAATACATTCCTTAAGACTGCGTATTTAGAAAGAGAAAAAAGACTGGGTTTTTGTTTGTTTGTTTTTAAATAAATCAGCATCTGCCTTGTAGCCTGGGTTTTTTTTGACAGACTGCAGCAACACAAACCACAAGCCGTCCTTTTCTGTGGCCTCTAAATTAATTCAGATTTCCTTTAAGAAAGGAAACGTGCTTCCTGCAGCAGATTGAAATTGCAAATGTTACTGCTGCTAGTAAGAACAATGAGAAAGAGAAGTTACTAAAACATTAACCAAAGACTGGTTTTGATCACACCATAAAATACAGAATGCGAGAACATAGGTATGCACATGGTGTGGGGGAAAGACAGAGCAGACAGCTTGCTCACTGAATGTCGGATGGTACTCTACAGATCATTAGTTATGCTTTGCAAGATCTGCAGAAATAGTATCTCTAGCAGGGATATCCTCCACATTGCACATCATTATCTTCCAGTCCACAGGATAATAAAAAGAAAACAGATCTGATCAATTAATTACTCTTTGCAGTCAAGAGAGTGGTGGATTCATGCTCAGTGCTTTTATTGGAGGTTTGGAAATTAATAATAAACTAAAAATTATAGCCCCATCTGCAGATAGTAAATACTTTCCAGTATGAGTACAGTCTTGTTTTGTTACGGGTACCAAAGAAAAAAGCAGCTTGCTGTGGATGGACATGTTTGTGGAGGGCAGGGGGAGAGCAATCGCCATTTGTATGCTGGAGGGATATTCAGAGAGAGTTTGTGGCATCTGCTCAAAGCTAGATTCTGTAGGAGGCACAGGTCTGCTATCGAGCACAAAGTCAATGTAACCCTATCAGTTATCAGCAACTGAGGGTGAGGCTCTTTCTTTTTAACTAAAGCTACATGCTACACACAATTTCCACTATGTCTTACAGTTATAAGGATCCAAATAGGTAGATTCAGAAGGTAAAAAGCAGGTATTTAACAGAGTGACCTGCCATACTAACACGACAGAAATGGCTCCTAGTATTCTGGGATGACCTGCTTAGCGGCCGTTACCTCCCATTCAGCTGGGTATATGCTATATGTTAGTATGGTGCAAGTTGATCTAAATGTCATTCTTGTGGCTACAGCCTCTGAGGCTATGCTAGGATTAATTCACAGATGAACAGGAAGAAAGAGTTAAAAGTACCTAAGACATGGAACAAGACCTCATCATGACCTCAGTCCAGTGGAGCACTATGAAGGTGATCAAGGGACTGTAGCATCTCTGTTATGACGAAAGGCTGGGAGACCTGGGTCTGTTTAGCCTGGAGAAGACTGAGAGGGAATCTCACTAATACTTATAAATATCTGAAGGGCAGGTGTCAAGAGGATGGAGCCAGACTCTCTTCAGTGGTGCCCAGCAACAGGACAGGGGGCAACGGGCACAGGAAATTCCATCTCAACATAAGGAAACACTTCTTTACTTTGAGAGCGACAGAGCACTGAAAGAGGCTGCCCAAAGATGCTGTGGAGTCTCCTCTGAAGGTATTCAAAACCCGCCTGGATGCACTCCTGTCCAACCTGCTCTAGGTGAACCTGCTTTGGCAGGGGGGTTGGACTAGATGGTCTCTGAAGGTCCCTTCCAACCCCTACCATTCTGTGATTTCTGAGCATCACACAATCCTATTCCAACATACACCCAGAACTCCGTATTCCACACAGCTACATCAAACTTGTAATTGAGAATTAACTGCAGAAGCAGTTAATTCTTATTAGTTCTTCTGGTGCTCAGAGCACATGCATTAACCATCACATTTTTATTTAGAATTAATGTGGGTTTAGCAGTAGATAGCCTCCCATCACAAAGTCAGAAGGACAACACCTTTCCGACCATATGGCTCCACAGCATCTGAGAAACAACTGGCTATGCCTGCTGCCTCTGTTACAGAAGGCCTCTTGCAAAACTCACCCACACAAATCTCTTCTGGTTTTAATGGTCACTGCACCTGGCAAGTACTCGATGGAGCCCAGACAAAAGGATGGGATGGTTTACCGTGCAAGTCCAGACTAAATAATCAGTTCCAGAAGACACATTATTGGCTAGGAATCACAATGTTTTATAGGATCTGACCTTTAAAATTGTATCAGTTTTCAGAACACTATCCATTTCAGTGCCTAGACAAGAGCTGAAAGCATTATGAGATACAAGCTGCTCATTAGATATGGTGCACTGAAATCAGGACTTCTGCATGCTGCAAGTTTGAAAGATTGGATTTGCAGAGACAAGAATATGAGCATACTGCTCTTCCATAGCCAGGAAAAGGGCAAAATATCATCCATTAGAGTTAAGAGACAACATATACTGAAACTGAAAATTGCAGCCTAAGGGTGAAAACAATTTACTACAGAAAATACATTTTGCTTTAGTCTTGCCTGAATCCATCAAAATTCATCCCTACTTCTTCCCTGCTGTTGCTAACAGTTGAGGTTAAAAGTAACCCACCTAAACTGTTCTAAGAAACTGAGCTCGCAAGCCATGTTACCAGTGATTTTAACAAATACTCTTGTCACAAAAGAGAGGAGCAACTCTTACTAAAACCCAGGATTATGTTAAGGTATTTTTATTTCCCAAGGTAATAAAGAAACAGCAAGAAACTCTTATATAATGGGATGCTGATCCTTTACCAAGCTTTCCCTCCCATGTAACGGTAAACAGAACAAATACTATTCCAGATATACAGTTGTCTCATCAAGGCCAAGATTACAAAGTCATACAACTCATAGTATAAAGAATGATTTTCATATATTTCAGAAGGAGGTTTTTTTCCTGACCAGTCTTTCTGACTGTTCTCTAAGAAAAAAGGGAGGATTTCCCATATAGGATTCTTAAAAGCAGCAACTTTTCCACCTTGAATTAATCAGTCTGTGTTTTGCAGCAGGAAAAAAAATTCAGCAGAAGCAGTTAATTCTTATTAGTTCTTCTGGTGCTCAGAGCACATGCATTAACCATCACATTTTTATTTAGAATTAATGTGGGTTTAGCAGTAGATAGCCTCCCATCACAAAGCATTACTTTACATTTAGATCTATTAGCCTTTCCCACAAAAAAAAAAAGAAAACCAAACACACACACACAAAAATCCCTTCTATGCAATTTTTTTTTTTTTTT
>VFFE01006799.1:717694-832551 GCA_008921705.1 Burhinus oedicnemus | reverse complement strand
AAAAAAAAAAAAAAAAAAAAAGTCATCCCCATCACCAGGATTCATTATCAACTTTGCCAACAGCGTCAGCTGAGGGACAGGGTACTGAGGAGGTAGGAAGCTTGGGCTGTGTATCCACCCACGCATGTATTCCCTCCAGGTCATGTTTGAGGCATATTTGTAAGGCATCCATGTAGGCAGCTTGCTTTGACACGGCCTGTGCTGCGTCTGCCTGATGGTAGAAGAGAGAAGTCTTCAGGGACGTTGTACAATCTAGCACTATTTATGCGCATAAAATTGTGATCAGAGACTGAAGATAACAAAAATGCAGGGCTTCCTCCAAGCCTAAATCCACAGTGTGCAACAAGAAACCCAGAGTGCCAATTCTACATGTCAGTACAAGAAATTTTAGGATTGATGTTGCTAATGTGCATACTTTTATTTCAAAACTGTTTATCTCTTTTCATTTCACTGCATAGAGACCATGAATGGTCTCTCTTGACAAAGAGCTGCCAGTGCTAAATCAATCCTGATTTATCATCCCTGTCACTGGCCACAGAAACATGACATTGGAAAACTGGACTAGTCCAGAAAAAGTGTAAATCATTGCATTATTTCAAAATATTAGGAAAAAAACCCACACCCAAAACCCCAAAACCAATTAGAGCAGCAGACATAGAAGACACTTAAACAGGAACGTATAAACTCACTACTTTATGTATTAAGCATCCAGTTCCGGGGACATTTCATCAGTTCATATAAATAAAAATTTTTTAAGAAGTATCTAAGATTGCCTTAAGACTTTCATTAAAGGAAAAGAACAGCCCCAAAACCAGCCTCAGCATGAATCCCCTACCCCAGTCCCTATCAGACAGGCAGGAGCCAAGGAAGGTACCGTGAACTGGCACAGCAAGGTCAACACCACCACAGCCTGCAAAAAACTGGTGCTTAGAAAAGACACTACGAACGCCCTAAGCCCAGATGTTATACAGAACTGTTTCACAACAGTCTTTAACGTTGGAAAAGCATACTAGGCTTTGCCTGCTCTGCAGTCTTTACCCTACCACCTTCCCCATCCCCTTAGTTATTGAAGAGGAACAGTGATTATTTGAAATAAATCTCTCCAGTATTGCCACACTCCTTGCCTGGAAGTGCAACAATACTCATTGCTATGAGACCCTCTCAACGTAAAAAGAAGGGGGAGACAGATTTTTTTTAATGAGCTACTTATTAAATATAAGTATTTCATATCAGCATATGAATTAATTATGTAGCGGCAGGTAAACTCCAGATGGTGCCAGCTTGATCTGAAACTTTAAACAGAAATCTTCTGAGAAACCCACTCACATTAAGGAGTTGGTCACATAACTGTATTTTTTTGGGTTCTGAAACTAACTGTTTCCTGAATTCCTAAAAAAATTAAAAAATAAAGTCTCTGTTTTCTTGGCATCTGTTAAACGTCCCAAAGGACACATCTGCCGAACAGAGAGGCAAGGGAAAGGAGGCAGTAGTAATTGTCACCTTGCAGTCAAGATCCACCCAAACTGGTTAATGTGCTCTGCCAGGATATGGTAAATCTGTGTTCAAGTCTCTCTCCCACCCAGGACTCGAACATCTCTCGCTTTCCTGGAAGCGAACGAACATCAAGCTGCAGGCGATTGGAGAAGACATCTCAGATTTTTGAGCTGGCAGTGTTTCTACTTGCATGAAATGCATAAATATAGGAGCAAATGCCCATCTACACCAGCATCCTATCTCTACCAGGAGACATTAGCAAAATTTTTGGGACATCGCATAAAAAACACCAATGACAGAATTACCTCCTTCTCCAACAAACCCAAGCAGATTCCCCAAATCCCCCATGTAAGCACTGCCCAAGTCAAGGTCATGCTGTTTAATAGCAAGCAAAAGATGCAACATCTGATTGCTTTTTCTCTTTAATTTCCACGTTCTTCTGTCTCTGAAGGGGTATAATTGGAACAAGCACTGCAAACACAGGTCTCCCTCTTCAAAGAGAATATAAACCACTGAGCTATGGTGTAGCTTTCCACCTAGCTTAGTGCATATTTCCTGTGTATTTTACACAGTGGAGAAGACAGAAAATGTCAACAATTGACATAGGGTATACTGGAATTAATCTATCTCCTGAAGGCTAGGAACTCTTGCAGGGGAACACTGATACACACTCAAATCATCCTGAGGACATGAAGGAGATAAAACCAGCCTCCCACACCCTGGGTGAATGCCAAGCTTTTCAGAAAAACGTTCCACTCTCCTCTGACCACATACGGTAAATCTATACTTTCAGTTCCTTAGCTTTCAGAAGTATTTAAACAAAACCAGCCTTTTAAAGTGCTGAAACTATTTCGACGTGCTGTTATTTGTATTTTGACTAAAACTACTCAGTGGCATTGATCCAACTTTAGACTGTCCTAGGACTGCATTTTTCAGTGAATGATGAATTAAAAGCAAAAAAAAGGAAAATAAAAAACCCTCTAACCCAAGCATTAGTTCTTGCAGCATTTCAGTGTGTGAGAATGCAGCACTAAAAAAACAGCAGTAAGTTTAAGAGATTTAGTCAGCTATCCAAAGAGATGGGATGCAGGTGAAAACTTTTGTCGGTTCTTATTCTACCCAAATAAATACTATCACTAGCAGTCTGAGTCTAATTAGATCAACAGAAAGTCATTAAGTCAAGTATACAATCCCAGTACAAGTATAGCTCAGTGGTAAATGTCCAAATGTGCAAATCAAAGGACTATGATAAAAACACATGGGATAAGAGTCTGGATGTATGTATTGATCTTAGAGTCACTACTAACAGGATGCACTGAACAAACATTAGAGTGACAATTTGGTAATTCCACAAGGAGAGGAATCCTAGTCCAAAAAATTTTCCTCCAGACCATTCATGTGCCTGGATGGATTCATCCAATCTACAAGATGCCTGGCATGGGACTTCCAAAAATGCCCATGTTTAAAGTCCATGAAAAGGAAGGGCTCGTTGCAAAGCATGGGCTTATCTACGCCAAAGCAAGTGTTTACTGTGAAGCCAAAGCAGTTTCTTTGGGAAACCAGGAGTCAGAAACATCAAGCTTCTAATTCTGCCACTGACACTGTGCATGACACTTTCTGCCCACTTACCCATCTGTACAATGGCTATGCATCTGGCCTGGATGCGATGGGAACATGCTATATCTCTTAAGTACTATGAACTCCTTCTGTGAGAGGTGCCAGACAGGCACACTTCTTGTCATTACGAATAACCACAAAATTCTGGTTTCCCATAAAAATCTAAGTACTGACTGTCAGAGACTTCTGAAGCATAACAGCCCCATTTGTTCTTTGTTTGATTACTTGCATTTGAATAAAGCACGAAGAAATACCATAAATGTACAAACAGGTTTAATCTAATTTGGAAGATGGATATTTGGAGAAGCTGTTACCATGAATACAACAGAGTCTAGGACATCATTAAGAGTTGCTCCTCCAGAACAACGTACAGCACTGAAGGAGAAAGGAATGGTGATTTTTTTGTTTTGCAGCTGAACAGTCAGGTATTAAAGTCAGGCACATGATTTAATTTTGCTGCCTTCAGGGTGTGTTCTAGGAATAGGCACCTGGGCATAAGCACCAGCTCTGTCCCTGCAGGTCCAGGTAGACCTTGCAGGCAGAAGCTGCCCGCCAGCTGTAACCATCACGCTGGCTCCACAGGCTTACACACGTGCAGCTCCCAGACACAAAGATGGTGCATCCCTGCCATCGACTGGCTGCAAAAACACCCCCAGGCTAAGGGAGGGCACCAGTAAAAGTCTGCATGGACAGGGAGATCAAACACCTTGGAAGAGTCATTTGTTCATGCGGACAGCTTCACAGTCAGGTCTCGGTCCTTCCTCAAGACCCATGTGTTTACAATCCTTCCAAGCGAGGCAGTCCCCTTTGAGGAGACATCCAGGGAGTCATTAGCAGTGCTGGAATCACACTTGCAAATGATGACAATGAAATTACAAGTGCCATTCCTACCGCTGTGAACAAGGCTGCCAAGATTTCTCTAGGCGGTATCAGGAAACCCAGTATTAATTGTCCCTTCATAACCTTGCTTCACATCGTGTTTAAATGTTCTCGCTTGAAGGAAAGCCTTTTTGCAAAGGATCTCTGTTTCCAAGCCTCTCTAGATTTTTTTTTTTTTAAAGGCTCGCTGCAGGAACATTTCAAAAGGAAACTTCTTACAAGTTATTAATTTGGCTCCATGAGGCA
This sequence comes from Burhinus oedicnemus, assembly GCA_008921705.1. NCBI lineage: Eukaryota > Metazoa > Chordata > Aves > Charadriiformes > Burhinidae > Burhinus > Burhinus oedicnemus. The sequence continues at coordinate 828,315 of VFFE01006799.1, read as the reverse complement.
CTTCCAGACAGTGGGGGATATTTGCAGACACTGCTCATTTTTTTCTCCATCAGACTTGCTTTTGGAAATCTATTTAACTGAATCTATTTAACTGAACTCGAACCTTCATAAGAAATTTAATATCTTTACAGTCCATTTTCTTGGAAGGGAGCAGATCACCAGTTAGGATTCAAGTTAAAAACATGTAACTCATTATCCTATTCCCCACCAGTGAGAGTGCTACCACCAAATCCAGTACAACTGGTATATTCCAGCTGAACCCTGGGGTTTCTGCCATGGACTAGCAACCCACATTGTCAAAGCCTGTATCTGGAGGTCCCAGAACACAGAAGAATATACACTTCTGCTAAAATTAATCAGATTATACTTGGTGTATGTGACATTGGCAAGGTAGACAAAAATAAATAAAGCAAAGTCTTGTACAATGTCGCTGCTCCAGATCTGAAAGTTGCCTTCATACCTGTTTATACCATATTGATATACTTTCTGCCCTCTTACCCATCTGAAACTACGAAATAATCTTTTTCTTTTATCCTAGGCAGGAGTTTAGACATACCTCTCATTAATGTTGATATCAATAAGATATCATTTCAGTTTCACTGGTTTTAACAAGTTAATATAGTACGTGAATTTGGTCTTCCTCCTCTTTTCGCTGCTTCACACTTGCCTATCAGTCGTGTTAGGATTATTCTCAATGTATCTGCACAGTTGCAAATTAAACAGTTTTCACATTACAGAAGCTCCCACAACAACTCTCATGTATCCTTACATGCACTTGCACCAAAACTCTCAACTTAACTCACATCTTTTTCCAGATGCATAGTTTGACACTGAAAAATTAAGTCCATTAAACACCTGAGAATTTAGCTGGTATCATAATAATTTGATATTACCCATGGCTTGTGCCTGCCCATGCTCTCTACAGTTCACAGAAAGCTTGCCAGCTGCACACACAGTCTCCTCTGCCTGCTTTCCATCTACATTATGCAACAGCCATATGTTTATTAAAAACATTCCCCTAACACTCCTTTGACCTGACAGCAACAGCAGCTTATTCCAGGGTTGATACCCTACTAAAAAGAGGAGGCATCAATATGAAGGAGAAAGGGTCTGCACACAGGGCAGCCCACTATAACGAGGGATCACCCATACTGCAAAGGGAATTCTAGGGAGAAGCAGCAAGCCAAACTCTCAAATCCCTAGCCTAACATACAAAAAGGAGAAAAAGCATGCAAGGAAACAGATATTCGGGCAAAAGGGACAGGCTGGAAGTCTGTATTTCAAGTAAAAAGGATTTTTAGTTTGTTTTAACAGTTAATTGGAACACACAAGAAATTGATTTACATGGCACTTTTAAGGGCAGATGGTACAGTTTTTCCCTTTGCAAATACGGGAAAGTAAAGAAATGATGGGAGAGGCAAAGTCCATGCGGGAAGTAGATGTGCCAGGGCTGAATCATAGATGGGACTGAGGAAAGCCTAGAAAAGACAGAGAAGAGGAAAGTACAGAAAAAGTTAAAGCATTTTAAAAAGACAACAGGGACTCAGCAGCCAAGAAAGTGGAAACTACTGCAAATCATGAATTCAGTAACGTGCAAAAGAGAGAAGAAAGCCATCCTAAGCCAAGAAAGGAGGAACGATGGTCCAGAGCAAGGCCAGGAGGAGGAGGAGGAAACCAGGTTAGAGCTGTAGGTGGAGAGAGGATTATGTGGCAGCTTGAAGATAAGGTTAAACTGCTTGAGCTTCAGGCAGCAAAAGATGAGGAGCCAATAAAGCAATTCAAGGTAGAGAAGATGATGTGGCTGGAGCCACGAGAAAATGTGGCAACTATACCTTCGGGACAGTGTACCGGAGGGAAATATAAAAACCCACAAAAACAACAATAGGGGAAGCCAGGGAAAAAACCAAACCAAAACAAAACAAAAAAATCCCCACACAACAAAAAAACCCACAACACACAACAGAAAAACAACCTAGCAGCCGCCCAGACTCCAGCAGTTGAGTCGAGAACTGCGGAAACATTTTCAGAGCCAGGACTGATGTTCCCAGATGAATCACCGGTGCTCAGAGAGTTCCTTTTGCTCACTTCCTCTCCCCGCTCTTGCCCCCTTCCCACCTTCTCCCAAGCTATCCTTAGCTCACTCCTGCACAACCTTCTCAGGGCTAGGAGACTACAAGGAACTGCACCCATCTCCTCCCTAGTTTCTCCCTGAAAAATTCAATTAGCACTACGGGAGCTCCTGCTGGTTTTTTCATGAGTCACCTTCCCCTCTGCAAGTGAGGGATAAACCCACAAGCAGAAATGCAAGTAGGAGCTGGGCTGAAGCCCACACGGTCTTCTCACTCATCTCAAAGCAGCCGAGGAGGCTCCTTGCTCCTCACCAGGATCCTGGAAATTGCCCAGCCCTGGGAATTGTCCAGCACCCCCCAGACACCTCACAGGGGGTACTGGCAACTTCAGCATGAAAAAAACATACTCTGGGAAGTAAGAGAAAGCAAAACCAGCCCTAAATCACAGAGGAGCAACACGTGTTCCCTCCTTCATCATCTGCTCCGCCTATGAATTGCACGCCATCATAAGGATGCCGCCAACAGCTGGCATAGGTTCATCAAGAGCCAAGACAACTTACAGTCAGAGCAATTTTATACCTTCACCGTACCTGCATAGCAGGTCGCACCACGCTACAGGGCAAGGGGAACAAGAGCCGATGTGTCTTGCCAGAGCGGCACAGGGGTGACAGAGCTGGGGAGTCTCAGCGCAAACACGTTGCCACCCGGCACCCGCAGTTTCCAGCGCTTAATCACTGTGGATGGCTATCACAGAAATAAATGCATATTCACAAGCTATTCTTAGCGTTCACCGGAGAGGCGATTACCAAATTACCCAGTTATATAATCTCTTTTATATAATCACTACGATGCTCTTCTCCTTATGCAACACGGAGGGCAACCACGGCCGGCTGAAGTAGCTCCTTCCCCCAGGAGAGATGCACCGGCAGCACCGTGGGCGGGCTTGCTGGCTTCCGCAGGTACACAGATGAGCGACAGCAAGAGCTGACTCAAGGCAACTGAGCTTTTCAGAAGCAGCAATGTATAAACATGAATCTTCAGACTGGAGGAAGCACAAGTATCCCTGCGCGCACCGCTCCAGAAGATGCAAGGAGCAGAGATCACCTTGGTTGAGATGCCAAAGTCAAAGGTGCTCAGCACTCTCTGGGCAGCCTGACCCAGCACTCATTAGATGCAAGTAGGATGTCTCCATTGACTTTTCATGGGCTTTGGACGGGGCCCAGGATTAGGGCTTTAATAAAAATAGGAGGTCAAGATTACTACAGAATTAAAACAAGCTTAATCCAAATGCCCCTGGCTTTGTGCCATGGCCATGCCCACAGTTTCCCATGCACAGGGAAAGCCAGGTGAAGCTGAAACCAAAATGGGTTCCCACAGTGCACCTCATGATGGGTGCACACAGGGGGAGCTGGCAGCACGGGTCAGCATAGCCACTTCAGGAAGTTTTACCCACTGGAAGATTTTGGGCATACCCCAATGCATCTCCTAGAGCATTTTCAGGATCCCATCTGATGCCTTCTAGGAATACTGTGGACATGTATGCAGACAATTGCCAGCTCCAGGGTGTAATGAGACCCAGTTTACTAACATTCACCTAGTGCTTTAATAAGCCAGCATCAGAAGTGCTACCTGCAGTAAGTGAGAAGCACAATGTAAGTCCCGGATTTCAGAAAACACAACCTCTGAGATCTGCAGATCACCTGCGAATCCTGGGACACGTTTCCATTACCACACTGCGAGCTCAGCATTAAGCTCAGCTAGCTGCGTGCTGCTGCCATTAAGGGAAAAATCCCAAACTGTGAAGCCCCCCAACAGCAAAGCATTAACACTGCTAAAATACCAAGTCCTAGTTCTGTAAATACCAAAGGAATGGAAGACAGAACAAAATAACGACTTTGATCTCAACTCACCTCTTCCAAATGACACTCAAATCCCAAGGCCTTCTCAGGGTTACACAACTGGTAGTATTTGGCCATTATTTGGCACTTACTCCCTCCTCTGCTGCCTAGCTTCCCTAGAAATACAGGTCATCCCAAGCAATATGCAGGCAAACCCCAAGCCTTAGAGTGGCATGATATGCTTTATGCAGGGACACATGTGCACAAGTTTGGGAATAGAGACTGCTACTGTTTCAGCTATAGAAAAAAAAAATGAAGCAGCTTAATGTTATCTTATACTATCTCAAACTACAGGGTGACCCAGTTCTGAAGAGGTTTAACCCAATCCCGTAAGCTATTATTACTTCTGTATGACAGCCGGGAGATGTGAGTTGCCTCACTTGAAGAGCAGATCAGAGCAGAATCCGGGTCCCTCACACAAAACCCTGCTGCACACATTACTGCCCATCATAACAGCACTGCTGATGGCCTGCTGGTCGTGAGCCTTCTCAGCACTATTGCTGCTCAAACCATTGAAAATCACAATTCTCGTTGGGGATATTTGTTTGGGATAGACAAGACAACACTCAAGATAGGAGCCGCTCATGTCAGCCTTAAAAAGAAAAGCAAACCATGTGAAAGTCCAGGCGAAATCCTGCCAAACTTAATGGCATTTGAACAAATGAATGTGGACTTTTACACCCGTCACCCTTCGTGTACCGGGTTGAACACCCTGCTCCAAATGTGGTGGGGAAGTAGGGCCCTGAGCTGGAAACTCGCACTGTAAGAGAGCCAGCAGTGAATTCCTGTATCTCACTCACACCAAGATTGAGATAATTATCTGTAGCGATGAGCAATACATTTTTCCTCTGAGGAGCAGAAATGAAAGAAAACACTTACTTGACTCATCCTTGCCTGGTTCCTGTACTAAGAGCTGGAGCACGCTTACAGTCACCTGCCACACCGAGAAGCACCAACTTTCTGCATTTACAGAGATATTGCGGGGAAAGCTAACAGGAATTTGCCACGTTAACAGGCTTTCTATCCACTTCAGTGAAGAGATTTAATAAAATTGGGAGAAATGAAATACTGAGTTACACCTGGGCAATTCCCCAGGTAGAGATTGCTACACTGTCTGTTATCATACCGTCATGCCTAAATAGGAGTCACTGTGCAGTACAAGCAGTTTAATTTCAATCTGTTGTGTCTACACTAAAGGGATTGCACTAAAACCAGCGTAGTATAAACAACTGAACTCCTCTGGTGAGGTAAGGTGTGTCTCCTGTCCAGAAAAGGAGAAATACAGACTCGGGCCAGGACACACAAGAGAATGTACAGCCATTGGCGATTTTTTTTTTTTTTGCGCTAGTATACATTCCCTGACAGAGCTCCTAATTTCTTGAAGACTTAAACCTTCTAGATCACAGGCACACTACCAGCTCTTAACCCCCTGGTAGCATAAGTCTGTCACTGCTGCCAACATCGAGCTAAGCAGAATAGGTCTACAAAAGCATCACCCTCCCTTGGGTGTCAATGCCATTGAGCTCCAGGAAGAAGATGAACATGCGCAACAAAATACTCCTCTCACAACAAATGTAAGGCTCTGAAACATGTGCTGCCCGTGGTCTTCAGTTTGCCATCAATGAGACCCCTGCCACCCTCCCACATCCTCACCTCCTCTCATATCAATTTCATTTCAGGGTTCTCCAGTTCTTCCTCCTCTGAGAGAAGATCCAAACAGACTGGAATGCATGTAACCAGAAAGGCATAAAAATACATTAAATCTACTTGCCTTAACTTAGTGTATTGGAAAGACAGATTTGTACAGGTATGGGCTGCATACTTGGGGTCCATGATCCTCACCTCTAATTCCACCAGTGCAAGACCTGAGAAGGAAGGATCCACCCTCAAAACTATTGCCAGTTATTTAGTCGCATGATGCCCACCAACATCAGAGGTGGGAGACCAAGCCAACTGGCACACCATCATTCCTACTCTGGCAGAAAAGGAACAAGCTGCTTACAGAGGGCTCAAGTGCAGCCAGGGCTGGAGTCAGGGCATGCTCCCACCACCCTGCTTCAGCACCTTCCTAAAACAGCCACTTTCCACTGTCATTGAACTTTGAACCTAAGGTGTAGATCACTTCATAGTCACTTCCAGTGAAAGGAATGCAGCCAAGGTGGACTGATGTTTTTTCAGACCTCCAAATGACAGACGCAGAGGGAATGGTGGACACAGGGGACTGCTGTGTTCACATCTACCCACCAGCTGGACTAGAGGACAATGGCCACTGCCGCACTGCAGCTGCTGGTGGACCTTCCCTGGGGATATGGTCTCCAGCCACAACCCTCTCCCACCCCACAGACAGGTAAGGCTGGGGAGGTCATTAGCTCTAGGTTGAGAACTTCTGCTCCAGTGGATACTTGGCAAGTGATGTGGGAAAACAACAGGACACCATCTGGAAAAGTTAGTCTTATCTAACAGTATCTTTCAGGTGAAAACAAGAAACAGACTCAGTTAGTTTTCCCTCTAGCATTGCATGGTCTGTAGGATTTTCTGTGTTACAAATGCAATATTGTCTGTCCTGGAACTCCCATTAGGTGACATTTAACATACTGAAACAAGTGTGCTACCAAAATGGGCAGTCCTGCTCCAAGCCATACATTCCCTCTCATCCCGTGCGGTAAGTTTCATGATGCTACCACTGCACAAACCTCTGCTGAACCAATGGAAAACTATTCCCTCTCAATTTTTTCCCCATCCTCTTTTTGGTGGCTTAGTCTTCCATTGCGTCAGTAGGTTGATCTGAATCTTCCACAGTTGCATGGTCACTAGACCTGCAGGGGCACACAGCCAGCAGAACAAGGGGTTAGGGACCACCCTTGCCATCAAGAGCCCACCCCTGCATTGGATCAGATACAGATTAGAAACCAGTTCTTGCTAATTCCTTTCCCTCTAAAAATCTACCAGACTGAAAGCTGAGTCATTGAGAAAGAGGAAGGGATCTTTAGTTGAGTTATTTAAAGCACCGGTTAGCTCCTATTTAGCACAAAGACGAAGACACACTTGAGAAGAAAGACATTTCTAACTCAGCAGTGAAAACTTTCCACTTAATATGTGAGAAACCTGTCAAGATACATTGTTCTCAAATAGAAAAAAAAAATAAAAGAAAAAGGAAAGCATTCAACAAGCCCGGACTCCCCTCTCATGCTCCCTTGAAACACCAGGCATGGTATTTCATCTCATGTATTACCTTACTGATGTCAGGAAAGTGATAATATCCACTATTTAAGACCTTATCTTTCCCTTGTCTTGGAAGTGCTGTTAAACACCCACGATCTCAGGCTGTGTCCCCAGCCTTCAGACAGACCTAAGATTCATTGCCCAAAATGCCCTATTCCAGCAAAGAAAAAAAAAAAAAAATTGTTTTAGAAAGGCTTTGTCTCTTGCTAGTCAGAAAAAAGTTTGTATTTGCCAAAATAAACCCTAACAGGATTTCAACAAAGCCTTCAGCAAAACACAAAAACTGTGGAAACATCTTCAAAAATTAGGCTTAAAAATTCAAAAATGCTACCTTTCTGTAATTTTTTTTTTTTTTTACTTTATACGGATTTTACTTTATACCACAACAGATTTGAAGTACACAGTAGCCACCTTGTCTCAGCAAGAAATAAGAAATTTTAATTTTAAATTCTGTAGCATAAGCTCAGGCATTATTCTGTTCTTCCCTGTAAACTCAGCCTACACAGATAAGCAGAGCAAACCTGTATGTGGGCACGCTCATTCCAGTTTTCCTAAGCTTCTTCCTAGGGAAGTAAACCAAAATAAGTTTGCATTAAACCAAAGAGAGTTTCCACTGAGCCTTTTATCACTGATTTTAGCTAAATCCATTCTCAAAGAGCAGTTGAAGTCTACATACTTGCTTTGGTCAAGTTTAACGCATCCTTCCAGACACCTGCATTAGCTGAGTGAGGAGTACTGAGATAAAAGAGAGTCAGAGGACTTCCCTTTTATAGAGAAAGCCTAACAGAAGGTGCTAAACATTTTTGACTGCTGTAAAAAATACAATCAGGTTTTAGAGATGCTTTTTCTGATGAAAAAAGAACCACGACATAGCTATTCGCACCTCCCCTTAGAGGACACATGTGGCACTCAGCCACCATTCCCTTCCCACAGAGAACACGAATTCGTCTCCTCCTCAGCAGGAGCAAAGTGAGAAAAGTGTGTAAGCTCAGTCCTCCTGCCTGGAAATCACAGCCCATCTCGCTACTGTGAAGAGGCAGGGAAGACTTGCCAGCACCAGTTGGATCCCCAAACTATAAATCAGAAGTAAGCTCTTTCCTGCCTTCACTCAGCAATGCAATAGCTGCTTTCCAAACGGCTGTGATAGAGTAAGGGAAAAAAAAAAAAACCACACCAAAAATTGTTTAAGCTGCTAAGCCCTCACATAACTAAAACTAACAAGCAGAAGAGGGTTCATGGACACATTTACACTAACAGATTGCAGAATTTTTGGGATAGGCTTTTCCCCATCAGTTTGGACAGGATTATTCCTCCCACCACCCACTGACCCAACACCCACAAGAGTTACAACAACATAGGACAGTATCAGTGGGCTTCCACAGACAGGGACATCATAGAGACAACAACCCTGGTGTGCATGCACATTCGTACATTCAAGGGTACATACATTCCTATAATACGCATATAAAGGAAAACCTGACAGCTAAGGGATAGAAAAAAATACCAGAAACTGGGGCAGGGGGAGGGGAGTGGGGTTCCCCATAATCCTCACAGCTTCTTCAACTCCACCTGTGCCTACTATGATCAAAATGTGGGTTTTTTTTCTTTAAGACTGGTAGTTTTGCCCATCTTAAATGCTTGTTCCTACAAGGATTTGAAAAAAAACATCAAACACCCCACAACAATCCTCTTCAGGAAGGACAGAGATTTTAGGTTTCTCTTATTTGCTAAAATCTGTCCTGTTGAAGTCCACTTACAAAAATAATACTAAAAAGCTCCACACAGCCGTTACCCAACTGAGAAGCACTAGCCAACTTTGCTTTTATTTAAACAAATCTTGTATGACAGACTGTCAGGAGTGTTTGAATTTTATTTCAATATAACACATTTTGCTGTTCATATGACATGTCCATTCTTCTGTTCTTTTAAAAAAAGGCACTTGACTCTTTTGTACTATCTTTAATCTGACAAATTAACAAGAAGAGGACTATATTGATCTTTTTTTCCAACCATCCAATTATCAGTATTTCTATCAGCTTCCACATTGTAATTCTCAGTAATGAGAAACTGAGTATGTAGAAATATCAATGCTAGTATTTCCAAAAGTGATTAACTAAATTTTGTATAGCCATGTGGAAACCTTCATGGTGGGATTCTCACCCACATCTCACACCATCTACAGCAACTACCATAGACCTCAGCTTATCTTAACACAGAGAACTAAAAAGCTTGACTTAAATATTCAGGCAGTTCCATGAGCTCCTAGGTTCCTCTGGACACACCATATGGGCCAACCAGAATCTTAGGCACCCAAAATTATTCAACAGTTTTGAAAGTTGAGGCTACCCAGCCAGCTACTCAGCAGCAGCAATAATAAAACACCTTTATTACCACTGCAGCACAGGCGCAGTCCTCTAACTAGCTTAAACAGCTCTGCTCAGCCTGTCCATCCTTAAGCTGAGCTTCAGCCACCCAGCTCTCCTCCACCCAGCACTTGTGCAGCTTGCAGGAGAGAAAGCAAGTACTCAAGTCTGAGAAGTAAGCTACCCAGAGATAATCTGGTGCCCTCATTTGGGCTGAAAATAAGCTCGCTTCATCATCAAGGGAACAGGAGTCTGCTTGTTTGGTTTTATTTTTTCCTCATCCCAAAGACAATGCCATTCATTAAAGTCACATTTAAGCTCAGACAGCCAAAGCCCTTGGGCTGTCTGATGAAATAAGAGCAGAAAATCTTGATATATACCCCAAATAGACATCACTTTAAGGACCTCCTCAAAGCCTTCCATAAAATTGAGAGCCATCTACTCATACAAAACTGAGACAAAACACAGCCCTGTTGGTGGAACCACGAGCTGTGATAGTGAGTCAGACCACTGGCTATTTGTGAATGTTGAAATCACATACCCAGTACTATGGGTCCACCAGACATCCAGGCTCCTGGAGAAAAAGTGCATTTCAGGCAACTGCAGTTAATAACACACTGCTACCTCCAAGTAGCCAAATTAATTTGAAAAAGACAGATGGATGAAGATTCAACAGTGTTCATTTCTTCCTGCAAGAACCAAAATTACCTGTCAAGTTATCCACCTTAGAAGTTCCTCATTTTAGCTTACATGTTAAACTGTTCAACCATGACTAAAGTGTGAGCAAAACTCATGGCATCTTTGGCTTTTCTCCCCTAACAACAAGGTCTTGTCAGAGCAGAGTTTCCTGGCTCCTGGGCTTGAAGATTTTCCTTCCATCATGGGAAGTCTTTGTGGTTAGGGTGGAAAACCTTCGTCAAACAAGAAAACCCCAAATTAATCCCCCTTCCCTACCACCGCAGTGCTCCAGGCGTTTCTTTAATCAGTGAATCTCAAGCTCTTCTAGACAAAGGACCGGCATCCTAGCATCTAGAGCCAGCAATTTCTTACGTGTAAATCCTGTTTTGATAGCAATGCCTTCAGTCACCTTCGTGAAACCACCCATCAGCACACACAAGCGCCTTCTCCTGCCCCTCAGTCCCTCTTTTGCATCTTCTGCCTTCACATCAGGAAAAGCAAACCATCACTTCCCCACGGGAGCGCAGCACAGTCAGTGACTGACTAGGCTTCAATCTGAAAGCCACAAAGAAACACTCCCCGCATCCAAACTCACACCCACCTTGAATTTGATGTTAGTTTACTTGTGAAGGACTTCATTCCTTTTGTCAACAAAACCAGAAATTGTGTTTTTTGAATGCACAGGGACAGAAAATACATTAATGTCTTGTAACAAGTATTTTGGGTAATTTAAGAAAGGAGAACTCTAAACATCAGTAAACTACTGCAAATTGCTCTGAAGGGCTAAATGGCTCCGCCCCCCCCGCATTTGGATAACAGTGAAAGCCTTTTGCAAAACGCTGAATGTAAAATATATTCCTCAGCTCACGCTGTGTTAAATATTAACTAAGATCCCATCAAAGCTGCAAATAGATTTAAAACAATTATAACAATGCTATTTCAGATAATAGCCAGTATGGAAGTTAGTGAAGAAAACAGCAAAAGTTTCAAATACCAAAAACCTTCTAAACAACCATCTGTCTCTGATTCAATAATTTAAACCCCTAGTGTTTTGTTTCTGGGCCTCTTTGTCCCTGTAGAGTGCAACTTAAAACAATTTGTAATACTTCCTATTTACATAGCATCTCATTTAAAAAGGTATCCTAAGCATTTCCCAAAAAAGAAAAAAAAAATCCACAAAAACAGATGGCAAAACAAACATTCTAGATTAAAATAAAAAGGAAAAAAAAATCCTACAATTAAAACCAGTATAAAAGCTTAAGTAACAGCAACATGAGCTACATCCAAAGAAGATTTATGCAAATTACTTTTTTCAGGCACACAGGATCTCTTTCAGTGGAATACACGTTAGAGAGCAGAGACATCTAATCAAACAGATCCTGGAGAGGCGACACCTTTTACACTCTCAGAGGAACAAATTCCCTCTGGGAAACGCTGGTGCCTGTTTCATTTAATCGACATTTTGCCATTCGTGCTTTCTGAAGAGCTTCTGCAGAGTCAAGGAGCAATCGTGGGCCAGGCTCTGGGCCAGGTTTACAGCCGGGGTAATGAGACACTGCCCAATTAACTTGAGAAGAGTTATATTTATTTACATTAAATGGTGATTTTGATCTAAGTGTTTTAATGGGATGATGTTGGATGACATAGTGGGCAACATACCAGAAATCGTTCATCTATGTAGGTGGCATAAACTTGTAGTAAATATCATTTTCATGAGTTATATCCATTATTGAAAACAACAATTACACAGCCAGCACTCTGGTTTCCATGTATGGTTTGATGGTATGGTTTTGTTTTTGTTTTTTTTTTTAAAAATTCATTTTCTGTCTAAACTGCTCCACCACAGAGGCAACACAGCCCTCCGCTCCTCCGGCACCTTCAACTAGACTGCCTCTGGGCTTTATAAATGTAAAGATGTACCTAAGACAAGCCCACCAACATTCCCGGAGTCACCCCGGCACACTGCCACTGCACGTGTCCTGGTGATGACTCAAGCGCGGTGGCAAACCTGCCGTCCAGGAGCTGCACATAGCAGCATGCCCACCATGAACCTGTCCAAGAGAGGCTACCCATGCCCCCCAGCCTGCCCCCAACCCAACCTCAAGGTTAAACCAAAGACTGAGAGCCAGCTCGCCGCCAGAAAACATCTATGGATCTGCCTGCTAAAAAAGGAGCTGGTTTCCCAGCCCCATGCCATAACTGCGCAGCACAAATCCCCCCTCCAATTAACGTCCAGCTGCTAATTTTTTGTTTGTTTGTTTGCTTGTTTGTTGTAAGTATTAAAGCTGCGCTACTGGGGCTTTCCGAGAAGTTTAACCTGGCTGCTCGGTGCCACCACGGCTCCTCCTGAGCTGATGCCGCCACACCTCTACCTCGCCATGTACATTCTGTCCACGAAAAGGTAGTTAAAATAAAAATTAAAAAACAAACAAACAAACAACACACCTTCCATTTAACCCTTACTGAAAGGCGCACATTTCGTGTCCCTTGGAGAGCTAGCCAGCTCATTAGGAAGAGACAGCTTCCAACAGCTTGTGCCCCTGCCTAACAGGTCCCGCGTTACTCCGCTCCAGCGCACCACCGATCGTTTTCTGCTCCCCCAATAAAACACTGAAGAGAAAGCAAGCCGGGTCGCTGCAAACAGCCGTAACTACTGCACCCCGGCAGCCTCCCAAGACAGCAGAGCCGGCTTTCGCCCAGCCCAGCCGGCCCGGCCCGGCCCCGCACCGCCGCTCCCACACGCTCCTGACCGCGCACTGCCCGGCAGCTTGTGGAGCCAAGCCCGTCCCGGCAAGGACATTAACCCCAAAATAAATACTGTAACACCACCTCCCACCCCCCTCAAGCCGGCGGGGTACGGGCTGCCAGCTTCCGCCCCACCGCCCGCGAGGGGTCCAGGTCGTGACTGGTGGCCGATCCCCCCGCCCCCCTCGCCGCTCTCCCGGGGTGAACCAGCCGCCCCGGGGTCGTCGGAGCCGCCGCAGGCGGGCAGAGCCACGCTCCCCCCCCCACACCCCCCCACCAGCCGGCCCACATCACCTCCCACAGCAGCGAGAGCAGCAGCGCGACCCCGGGCTGGAAGCGGTTCATCTCTCCTCCTCCTCCTCCTCCCGCGGCAGCGGGCTCGCCCCTGCCGGCTCAGGCGCGCACGGGCGCTGTCAGCGGCGCCATCCCCGGCGGCGGGGAAGCTCCGGGGAGGGAGGGGGCACAGGGACACAGGCACGGAGGGGCAGCGCGCAGGGCGGGCTGACAGACAGCCCGGGGGAAGGGGCGGCGAGAAACCCGCGCCCGGAGCGGAGGGACGAGGAGGGGTAAAGCGGCGGGGCGGGGAAGGAGGCGGGGAAGCCCCACAGCAGGGCGAAGGCGGGCTGACCCGCCGATCCCCTCAGCGGCAGCCGGAGCCGAGCGGGCAGCGCCCCGGCGAGGCAAGGCGAGAGGGAGGGCAGCGCGCTGCTCGGGCGGGCGGCACAAAGAGGCCGGGCGCCGCCGCGGCTGAAGGCGGGGAGAGGAATCGGCCCGCCCCGGCACCGCCCCGCGCCGCTGCCCGGCCGGGAGGGAGCGGGCTAACCGCCACCGTGAGGGGCGAGTAACGGCCTCCCTGGTCGGCTCGTGCCGTCCGCGGGGCGCCCGTGATGGCGACCCCCTCCGCCCGCCGCGCTGGCGACCCCCCCCGCCGGCCGCGCTGGCCTGCCCTGGCCCCACAGAGCGGCGGCCTGCCCTCGGGAGGGGCTGTGCGGTGTCCCCCGGAGGGGAGGAGGCGGAAGGGTGACCAGCCGGTGGGGGTGTCTCCGGTACCGGCCCCGAGAAGGACGAGCGGGCCCGTGTGAGCCTCGTGAGGTTCAACAAGGCCAAGTGTAGGTGGAAGGAGGTGACTCTCCCCGCTGCTCCACTCGTGAGACCCCACCTGGAGTGCTGCATCCAGCTGTGGAGTCCCCAGCTCAACACAGACACGGGCCTCTTGGAGCGGGTCCAGAGGAGGGCCACGAAGATAATCACAGGGATGGAGCACCTCCGCAATGAGGACAGGCTGAGAGAGTTGGGGTTGTTCAGCCTGGAGAAGAGAAGGCTCCAGGGAGACCTTATTGCTCCTTTGAATACTTAAAGGGGGCTTGTAAGAAAGATGGAGATAGACTTTTTAGCTGTAGTGACAGGACAAGGGGCAATGGCTTTAAACTGGAGAGGGTAGATTCATATGGAACATAAAGAAGAAATTTTTTACAGTGAGGGTGGTGAGACACTGGAACAGGTTGCCCAGAGAAGCTGTGGATGCCCCATCCGTGGACATGGAATCATAGAATCATAGAATGGTTTAGGTTGGAAGGCACCTTAAAGATCATCTAGTTCCAACCCCCCTGGCATGGGCAGGGACACCTCCCACTAGACCAGATTGCTCAAAACCCCATCCAGCCTTGACTTGAACACTTCCAAGGATGGGGCATCCACAACTTCTCTGGGCAACCTGTTCCAGTGTCTCACCACCCTCATAGTGAAAAATTCCTTCCTAATATCTAATCTAAATCTACCCTCTTCCAGTTTGGAGCCATTACCTCTCATCCTATCAGTGTTCAAGATCAGGTTGAACAGGGCTTTGAGCAACCTTATCTAGTGAAAGATGTCCCTGCCCATAGCAGGGGGGTTGGAAAGGATGATCTTTGAAGGTCCCTTCCAACCCAAATCATCCTGTGGTTCTGTGATTCTATGACGGTGCTGCCTCTGTCAACCTCGTGGGTGGGAACAGGAGCTACATGAGCAGGCTTAGCCCCCCTGCCTACAGGGTGCATCTTTGGCACTTCAAAGGAGAGGCTGTGCCCCCACCCTGGTCCTTCATTTCCTCAGTGTGCTTAGTAACAGCCTTGGGTCATCTTATAAAGGTCTCAGGACCTCAGAGACTTCTGGTCTCTGGTCTTAGACCAGAGTGGAGGTGCTCGCCAACTTCAGCGGTGAGCCCTGTGACAGGTGGCTGGTGTAGTTATGCCCTGGGTGTTTCCTTCACCGCCACCTTGTCCTGGTGCTTTAAGCCTCCTTTTCCAAGCGCTTTCCCACCCTTACCACAGGTAGACACTGTGTTCGGTGGGAGGAAGGCCCAGCTATTCTTTAAGTTCAGGAGTTTACCAAGGTCTCCTGCCCTTGCTTTATAGGGAAGCTAGCTTCTTAGTCTTCAGAATAGCAAAATAGATAAGAGGAGAAACTCTCTTACCTTCTCCTGTTTCCCTCTGAATGACAGACCTTTCCCAGCAGCATTTCTAGAGGAAGCGTGCCCTCCCACCGTCCTTTTGTGGTCTGCCTATTTAAAAACAATTAGCACTTTGCACGCAATTAGCACATTGAGCTGTGCAACACACAGCTCCTTCGTTCAGCACTTCTTCGTTGTAGTCTTCAAGGAAGAAGCTTGCCATCTCCTGCTGCCGAGTTGGCCAGCAAAATGTCATCAGGTGGTTATTGCTTCCATGCAGTGAATTTCGGGGGAGTTCAGGAGCGGCTTCCAGCTGGCAATGTTAATTGTATGTCGTCTCAGGCCCAGGTCATACACTCCATGTAAGAAGTGACTGCAAACTTTAACGAAGTCCCACCCACTCTGTGTGACACTGTGTACTCAGAGGCAGGCTGTACAAGTCCTTCCTGAATGACCACTGCTTTTGGTACCTCTTTTTGTCTCTATTTGATGCCAAACAATCTGAAGCTTTGAGATGTGTTTTTGAGATGAACACTCACATCTCGAACTGAATTTGCTAGAAGATGCCTGAGGAGATGTCACAGCCATCACTTTGTCCAACACTGAAGACTGAATGAGGCAACTATACACACAAGTCTCTATATGTAGTCTGAGCTGAAAAGTCACGTTTTCTTACATCTGGGGTATAGAGAAAGACACATTGTACACTGGGTGTCATCTAAGATGGATCAGCTCATGTCTCAACATACAAATACAAAGTCAGGCAGCACTTCAAAAGGGTTCCAATTCATAGAAGTTTGAAAAGGACAGTTTTCAGAGCCCTGTCCTGACACATGACTAACACTAAACTCCCTTCCCATTCCTAATTTCTGTGTTGCATGACCCAGGAGATGGTGTTTTGGAGACACACCAAGACATGATGACTCTTCATGGAGACGCCAAACAGCCTGACCTGTTTAGGGACACCAAATGAGTCAATGTCACTGCTGAGCACGGGTGCGCCATGCAGCTGCTGTATTTCCCAACAGGGGTGCTTTGGCAGCCCAGAGACAGGCAGAAACCCTGATAGCACAAATTCTGGGAGGAATGAGAAAGCACCAAGGCATAAAAAAAAGATAGGAGAGGAATCTGGAGTCTTGCAACCTAAGACACTACCACCCTTGAAGGCCAACACTGCTTGCACTTTCAGCTGGTGGCCCACTATCAAATATGCCTAGGCAAGAGCCAGCTGTCAGATACATTTCAGTTAATTATTAACACATACTTCACTACTGAGTTTAGGTTGAGAACCAAGAAAGCATTAGATTTCTTTTTTCTCAAAAATAGAGGGCTTCAGCTGGGGCAAGAAAGGAAAAAAAAAATTAGCGCTGTTTTTATCCAACAGGCAGATTAGCAAGAGTGAGATGGAAGCAGTGGGCTGGAGGAAGACTTGAAGCCTCACAGTCTGGAAGCATATGCTTCCCAGTGCATGGTTTATTATCCAGCCTAGAGAAGGGTATGGATATCCTACGCTACAAAATTCTTTCCAGGCCAAGAGATAAGCTGAAAAAGGAAAACCAGCTCCTGACCAGGAATAAGCGGTTTCGTATTTCATTTCAGTCATATCTCGGCTCCCTTAAGTGATGTCTTCTTTCATTTCCGCCTAGCTTCAAGGAACCATCTTCATCCCCAGGGAAAGCCCATTAGCTTTAATGGAGTTCGAGTGCAAATGAACTTAGCCTAGCACGTGGCGTTTTCTCAGCAAAAGTGCGAGTTGCAGCACAGCCCCTTAGAGCTTGTCTGGGCGATAAATGAACACTTTCTATCCACCGTGCTGCAGCTCGCCGGTGAGGCAGGCAGGGCGCACGCACCGTGCTGGTTTGACACAACAGTGAAATGAGATAAGGCTTTTGTTGCAGGCGAGGTCCCTAGGTAAAAAAACAGTCCCTTCCTTCACGTCTTGATTCTGGTCTTTCTGCGGGTACAGTGTTCAAAGAGCTTAATACTCCAGAGCACCCAGAATCTGCACATAGAAACAAGCATTTATATTTAAAAAAAAAATAAAATAGCTCCAGGAGCATTAATGAAGCTTTATTTCATCTGATTGAGGCTTGCACTGCAGCTGAAATATTCATAATATCCCTTTTCTCTGTGGATTCTTAGGTGTTCCTCAATAATATCGCCATCATTCTCTCAGTGGAGGTGCCAATATTAACATATTTCTTTTACTCGGCCATCTCTCTTTCCTGAAATGTAAAAGCATTTTTGAGACTGCCACTCCTCTACCAATTTTTTTTCCAAATTCAGTAAGAGATGCAAAAATCCCTAGGGGGGACTCACAGTACCTATACATGTGTGTATTCTGTAGACCTTATTTATTTTGAACGCAGACTGGTGAATATTTTTATGCTTATGAACTGCCTTTTATTGAATGTTTTCTTGTTTATGTTGAAACAGTTGTTTCTAATACTATTGAGAAATACCTAATTCCACAAGGGCTCTGTGTGAAGCAGGTAACAACTTTATTATGAACAAACAAATACAATAATCTCATTTGCTTCTGTGCGTGAACTGTACATAATTATGTGCATATACAATTTTGTATTTATTAAAGTATGCCACTACCTCCTTCACAGGTGCTATCAAAAATTAGTCAAATTCTTGTTTGTTTTCCAGATTCTGCATTTTAAGTGTAGGATCACCTCAAATATCTTTTGAGATTCTTTTTTTTTTAGTAATTGTGTAAATGGCAATAGCCTTTGTCAGTAAGTAAAAGAAAGCCCTTTTAAATTACATAAAATATTCGGTAAATGTCTCAGCCTTCCAAAATCATCACTGATAGTGTTGAGAAACTACATGAGCATTATTCATTTAAAAACAGGTAGGAAAAATATTCATGAATGCAGCAATAACCAGCCAAGACAAACACAATGTCATATTTCTGCAGCTTCCATATCTTGTTCAAAGCACTTTGTTTATCTATGGTGTATCTTTTTAAAGATCCTATGCCTCTTTTAAGAAATATGGGACATTTTCTGAAAAACCATGACCATGTTTTCTAGCTGTCTAGCAGTTTATACAAAGGTGTAGTCTCTTGGCAGAATAATAGTTAAATTATAATCCAACTTCCTAGAATAAAGACTGAATTTTTTCATCACTTGCACCAATAACCACTCATTGTGACTGACTTTAAATGAAACTTTAAAGGAAATCTGACTCAGGACTTGCTTAAGTTTTAACAACTTACTCCAAATTCAGTAGCGTATTACCCCCAGTGCCTCCATCTTCAATAATTATATCTTCAAGAAGAGTCTGTGGAGGTTTAGAGAGATGATCCAGACATCATAGCCCTCCTTCCAATGGTAATGTAAATATTTATACCTCCTACAACTTAATTTTTGTATGGAAGGATATTATTGAGCTGAGCAGCACCAGTCAAAAGAAATGTACCTGATTTGTATTTTAATATTCCAAGACATCCAGATATCAATTTTTTTAATCTTCATTAAAATCTGCAAGGCTCATGAAGAGGTCAGTTTTCCATAACTACTGACATTAAATAGAAGTCACTGAACTGAATCAGAATGACTGCTTACTGGATTGTACTTGCAGACCTCCAAATAAGAGTCCATAGTAGTTGTAGTCACTATATACTCCCACACTGGAAATCTCTGGCCACTTCAGACACCATTTCCAAGAAAATATAACATATTTAACAGATATGCTTAGAAATGAAAGGTGGAGTGGTTATCTATAAGCCACCCTACCTGGGCTCCCAAAGAACAGCACCGCTGTTCATGCTCTGTGACTTTCAGGCTCTCTTGGCAGAGTCAGATATTTATCCATCATATTAAACAAATAATTCTATAGCAAACAGTATTTTGAGAAGCAGCAAGTACAAGTTAAGCATTAGTATTCCAAAGGACAAATCTTATTGATTAAACATACTACACAATGCAACCAGAATAGCTGTGTCAATCAGATCAAATGCTTTTTTGTTCAGTTTTCTCAATCAAGAATGAAGTTTTATCCCTTCAGCAAAGATACTAATGCTTTGTGTTAGAGAACTGAGGAGCTCAGAGGGATTATTTTTTTCCTGCAAGATAAATCATTTGTAAATGCAAACTCTTTGTTTACAGTCCATGGTGAAAGGACAAACGTTGGCTTGGTGGAAGGATTAAGGAAGGTTAAGTTCATTCAGAGTATTGTTACAGGACCAAAGCTCAGTGCCAGCGAAACATTTAGGCTTTGAGTTCCTATTTGGGCTCCTAATATTGATTTCAATGGATAGTTAGAAGTCTAAACACATGCTGTTAGAGCTAGATGTAGTCTGCACTGCCTCGGACCTGAGCATGGCAAGTATGAAACACTGTCAAATTAGAGCGGTAACTTTCCAAGCTGCCTTCAGATGGTTTGTAAGGAGACAGAAGGAAAAGGTCTTCTGGGCAGATGATCGCATCTGCCAGCGGAGGAGGACAGGGCTGAATTGCATCTGTAGGAGATAGGGAGATCAGATGAAACAGCCTAACTTTGGCCAGACAGAATCGGGGTCAGAAAATGAGTAAGATTTTGTCAGGAGAGTCTGGAAGCCATGAGAGGATGAGCAGATGGAGCAGGGTGGGACTCTGAAGAGAAAGGCACAGTGCAACAGAGCACGGTGAACATAAGCAGTATGGTGCACAAGGGTGGAAGTGAACTGAAACAGAGATTCCTAGCGGTGATACGTGAAACGCTGATGGCCTGCAAGCTGTGGTACGGTAGTGGTGTGGGGCAGATAAATGCAGTTTGCATCCTCCCTAGGGAAAGTGAGAGCCTGTGGTATGGAGGCAAGGTAGGGGAAGAAGAGGTGGTAGTGCTTCTCCCCTTATGGCCAAGCACAGAACCAACAGCCACTGCCTGCTGTCACTGAGGTTGAGTAACCCAGCTGTAATTTATATATGAATATGTAATATACCAAACCACTTTTTGTTCCAGAGTCTTTATTAGGTGGTACAGTAAACTGCAAACGGAAAAAAGGATGCTCTGGCTGAATGTCTATGTGTCCCTGTCAGCGCTTGCTTGCTCTCTGCTTTGCTTACCATTAATGTCTTCTACAGAGCTGCCACTTGATTGAAAAACATGGTTATTCTCCCTAAGTGTTAAAAGAAAAGGGATGAGGAGAGGAAAGGGATGTTGGCAGAGACTAAGAACTAGAACTGATCATTGTCAGGAGCATGTTGTGTATCCGGACACTGTCAGTGAGCTCTCTTAGCACTCTGGAGAAAATGCCTGGGGAATGTAATTCCAAGCACACGGTGGCATAATGGAAATGCAAAGCCTTCCCCTGTGGCCTGTGAGGACGAGCTGCCTGGAATGAAATAGTCTGAAGCACTTTATTTTTGCTTTGTCTTATTGTCCTGTCTGTGCTGTGAACAACCCTTAGCCAGAGAATAAAAAGCTCTGCCAGGTCATTGGTTACAGTCTGGAATAATGAGACCTCAGTGATCCAGCTCTTCTCATACCAATGTAAATTAGGATTAATTCCACTGAAGTCAATGGGACAAATATAAACTCAGTGCAAGTGGTGAATCAGGGTTTAGATTTCAGCTTTAAGTCAAACAAAAAAGATGAAGTTGCCTAATGGGGGGTTTTCCTTCTTCATTAAAGTAGTAACCATTTCCTGGGGTTTTTTTCCTTCAGTGTGAATTTATCTGTAGCACACTGAGAATTTCTCCACCGCTATAGCCTGGGTATTTCAATGTGAGAAATAACATCCCATTAAATAAAGATGGAAAAATGCATCAGTTGTCTGGGAACTACAGGCAATGTGTTTATTAACTAATGTCCCCCCAGCAATCTCCATTTTCTTATATTGTAATGAGATGGGAAGAGGATTAAGCTGTTGCTGGGCTGAAAAAAAAATCAACACTAGATTTATTCTAGAAATCACAAGGGATAAAATGCAACTGATGTCAGAATGACAAGAAATCATAACAATACTAATGGCATATCTAATCTGTAAAACAAACCATTTTCAATAATGGAAATATGTAGGGCTGTTGAAAGAACTGTGAAACGATGATGTTCACTTGGTCTGTTGTAGCAACCTTAGAGAGCCTCATGGGGTCCATTATGAAAAGGAAGATTATTTAACCTTTAATCAGCCTTCTCTGAGATGTGCTTTCTCCATCTACATTCACACACACACAACAGTGTTAGTCAGGGAATATTTGCCTTAAGGGTACCCTCAGTGGCATCTCCATCCACCTATTCTCCCATGTTTTACTACTGCTGCTCCTACCACCACCACTACAAGGGTTGCATACAAAGCCAAAAGAGGGCATCAAGCATACCTCCTGGCTTCCTGAAAGTTCAACAGGGACTAAAATAGAGAACAGAAGGTCAGTGGTGCTAGATGAGTAACCTTTCCTTCTCACTTGAGTGATGGTGTGCAAGTGTACCCAGTGACTCTAAGCCCTTCAATAATACAAAGTCTACCTACCAACCAAGGTTGCGAAGCAGTCTTGATGGCATGGATACACAGCTTAGGTAAAAATATAGGGCAGGCAGATCTGCAAAGCTGGTTGGCCTGGACAGCATGAGGTGTAGCAGAGTCATGACTCATGTTATTTAAACTCTGGACAGGGTTGTCCACCCTACGCTCATGTGGGGTAATGAATTGTCAGACAAGGAAATTTTCAGGAGAAACGATGAGTTAAGGAAAGCAAATGGGGAATACAGGAGGTCGAATGTAGGTTTTGTCCCTTGAGCAGGGTTTCCAAACTCTTGTCTCAGAATTTTCATAGTGCTAAACCGTTCAAGTACAAAATGCAGCACTGATATGAGTGCTGGCATCTGGATAGGTTTTGCTGTCTAAAGGGATCCTGAAAGGCTGTGGACAAGAAAGCTTTAAGTTTGCTGGAATATGAACAGTGAGGTGATTTCTATGTCAAGAGTGAAGAAAGAAGCTCAATGGATTGTAGATTCAATAGGTGTAAGACCTCTTCAGTGAAGATACTAGGTAGTGGGTTTTTCACCCTTAAAAGGAGTATCTCCAACCATCTGCTATACGTTCTTCAGGAAACTTGAGGACCGAACTTGAGGAGCCAAGAATTTCTCCCTGGCAACAGTGCAAAAGAGAGCATGCATGCAGGCACTGAAGCATGTAAGGCCCTGCATGAGGAAACTACCTTGATTTTCTTTAAGTATGCATACTGCTTATCACATAAATCAAGCTAACTCCTTCAGGTGAGGGGTATCAGTTCACTAACTCAAGATGCATTCTGGCAGTCCGGTTCACTGTGTAAACCTAAATGTAAGGACTTAGTAAACAGTAAATTCTGTTGAAGTCAGTGATTTATTATTCACTTGGCCTTAACAAGCCACTAATGCTATTCAGTGTGGACAAACATCTCACACCTACCTAAACTCCACTACAGTGTTTATTATCTGAGACGCTCCTTCCTGGCTGTTCTGAACCACTGCAGCGTGCCATGCATTGTTAAATAACTTTCAAGCAACTCTGTTTTCAACTATGCTCAAATTTTTACCAGCACAACTTGCCATATGTTAGCACATATTTGCTTGGCCCTCAGTCAATTTCAAGTCTGATCATTAAAATCTGTATTTGTGCTCCCATGCCCTTTACTTGTAATGCTCCCTCTTCCAGCTAGACCAGCCTTGAGAAACCGCACTATGAGCACGCTCCAGGGCATCCTTATGTTTTAGGAAAGAAGACTTGGATTTTCTAGGCTTGCTGATATTGAAGAACATGTGCCCAGCTGTAGAAATAAAGCCATTTCTTGAGCACAGGGGTCAGGATGTGGTAGGGGTAAACACCACTGCTGGGATACGGGGATGGAAACAAAACAGTCTTACCAAAAACCAAGGGAAGCTGATAATCTTACATGGCACTCTGTAGCAACCACTGCTACACAATGCTGGATGCTATGAGAGGCAGGTATCTCATTAGTTCTCTCTGATAGTAAGCACTACATGACATTCAGCTAGAGCTATCTCAGGAGCATAAACAAGTGAAACATTTGAGGTAGAAACCTAAGATAATGCAGACCCCATGGAGAAGCAGAAACTTTCTGCTGCAGCCACTCAGAAATGGTACAAACACAAGATGGGTTCCTCCAAAAGAAAAATAGAGAAAAAAAAGTTTCCCTGTTCATTGTCCCAAGTCTTTCCATCCTCAGTCATCCCATTCCTTTCTCCCTCCTCTCGTTTCAAAATAGCAACTGACTATGCAGAAGGAAGGAAGAAAACAGCAGGTTTTAAGTGTCCCAATACTCCCAATACATTTAAGGTGACAGCCATAGTGCAGCCGTAGCCCAAAAAATAACAAAACCATTCTACAATCAATGCAAAAACCATTCCCAGGTGCATTTTCTGAATTCTTAGTAACAAATAGCAAAGCACACAAAAGAGCAGAAAATAGGTTTAAAACAATAACAGTTTCCACATTGGAAAATGGATCCAAAAGAGAGTCTCTTTGGGCTGCAGCTGTGTTAAAAATTGGCTTGAGAAGAAAGACCTATGGTCTGATACAGAGTTGTGGGGAATTGCTCCCACATATAGGAGAAGTGTTGGTATCCTACAGCTCAGCGTAACAATCTTTACACGCCCATGCATTAGATAGTGGAGTGGTGGACAGCTGGATATCAACAAGCTGAAAAAGCAATACAGCTTTTGCCAGTGGAGCCAACCCATTCAGCTTACCATGCACACAGCAGAGCTATACACAGCAGCAAATGGCAATGTCAACATCAATTATTTACTAATTATTATCTATCAATTATAATTAATAGACCTTGCTTTGACATTTGCAGGGATTCTGCCTGAAAAGGGTGATGCAGTTCCCAAGGTGAAGTGCTTCTGGACTCCATTCAGGATGAATATCCATTATCCTGTTGTCCTTTTTTGGTGGTGGAGAGAGGTATTTACAGGAACAATAGGACTGACAGGAGAAAAATATCCTTCTTAAGGAGACATTAGTCCACTTTTCACTGTACAAAAAAACCCAACAGGTTTAAGGGCAAGCATAAGATGACTGAGCCAGCCATTATTCCAGCAGTAGCTCAGCCTCAAAGTATTTACACTGTACTTAGAAAGAGTCAGGCTCAAGATGTTTGTTGGTAGATGAGGCTTTCCTGTGTCTACTGTATTCATACCTTGTGAATGAGAGACCTTGGACCTGTGCTAAGATATGGAGAGCAAGATATCCACTTCTTGCAATCTCCAAAGCTTGGGTTAAGATATTCTTTTTATTTCAGGCTTGAGAGTTCACAATATAAATGGTCTTAAGAAGGTAGACGTATCCTCGCTGTCAGTAAATGGTATTACTTTATTACTAACTAGATTCATATGCATTTCAAATGGAATGTGAAATCTCATAGCTAAAATAAAACAGTGAAATTATTATATTTCTAGTTGAAATAACTGATCACTTGATCTTGTTGCGTCCTAATAGGATACCATCAGACCTGTAATTATAACAGTGTAAACCAGGTAGCTCTAATAGCTGTCTTCTCAACCAGCCATTCTTACTGACGGAAATAAAGACAAACACAGCATGTTACAGTGCTTTTTCAGATCACTAGACCAACATAATCTAATTTGTGCTGGCAACCTTTAATTTTAACTAGGTCAATTCACTCTGAAACCATAGAGAAAACTATCCTGACAATGCAAAATTATAAAGTATTGGAAACAATACAAGTCTGAAATTGCATGTAAGAGAATAGCAGCATATGAATGAAGGTAGCCACAATGGAAAATATTGTGCGAAGCTGCCACAGGAAAAAGAAACTCACTTTAGAAAAAAAATGTCATTTACTCGCATTGGGTGAGATCCAGCAAGCTATTGAAGTCAGCAGGGGATCTTTGTCTTGGTTTCAGTGGGCTTTGGCTTGGAGCCATTGTTTCTCACAGTTCAGAGAATCAATTTGGTTCTTCGACTCTCGAGACTGAATTGAAGGAGTAATACTTATTTTGATAATGTGGAAACCCTGCTTGACTCATTTGAGGATGTTTTGAACGACTGTGTGCAGGCCACCTTTATTGTTGGCGTCACTGAGCTTTACTGAGTCGGGACCCCAAGAACTCCTTGTGCCCATCTGCTACCCCCCACTCTCTGAGATGCACGGCGCATAGAGGGGTAAGGTACCAGGCGATGCTGCTTTCAGAGACCTTCTAGAGCTAATACACATTTTTATATTCCTAACGTACGGGTTTTAATTAAATCAAATGTCAGTGGAATCATATTATTTTCTGGTGGTTAGATTTTAATGAAGTTTTAAACTGATCCTTCACTTTAATGAAATAATTATATAATACAGGGATGTGTGCTACTATTCATCTGAATTAATAACGCGATCGCTTTGTGTGCTGTCATTTTCTGCCAAGGAGGAAGAACATCCAAGCAGCTTTCTCAGTCTGCAGATAAATGAAGCAAGATTCTCCCTGTTTGTGTTTACTGATACAAAATATGCATTCTCCCTTACAGATCATGTCTTACTTAGAGTAACTATTCTCCTTCAGCCTCTCTTACTCCCAAAACTCAGAGTCTGTTTCATTTCTGGCTTAAATTAGCGTTGTCAGGGTAGATGACCATTGCCTGGCTGCTTGAAGCAGCAGTCCAGAAAGCTTACTCAGTTACAAGGAATGAAGCATTAAAGCCTTCTGTTGCAGGCAGTCAACAAAAATAAACAAGTTCAAGCAGCTTTGTGAATTAGGAGAGTTGGTTAGGATAAAAAGCTATTTAAAGGAAGTGGGCACTTAATGCTGAGATGAAGGGACAGGTCAATAGGAAAGGAGGAGGAAATGGCAGCAGTGTTTGACCTGGTGGCATTTTTCAAGGGCCTCTGTACTTCATTTGGGCTTTCATCCTTCTTTTTCTACAGTTATTCTATATAAAATAATTAGAAAGATGTTTGGTGCACTGGTGAGCCTTCATAAGCCATTCATTTTCTGCAATAGTACTGTCTTTGTGGGGGACACAGACTCTTCAAAGAAACGATGTAGAAACCCCATGAGTGCACCCCAGGGAAGATTCCTCCCTGTCCTGGCAGCCACACACAGTATGTGTTGCACTTTTTAGATTTTCATCTCTAACAAGGAAACAAAGTCATCAAAAAAGAGACAGTTTTACAGTCTAGGTACACATGGGAAACACTGTTGCCTCATTTCACCTGAATGTGGTTAGCCATTTGTAGGTACGGTCTCATGGGGATGTTCCTGAAGGATAAGATTTCTACATGACACTGAGCAGATGAATTCTCAATCTACTCTTGTCTTATTACAGTGCTGTACACAAAGATTATTTCCCTGAGCAAAGCAGAAGAAATTGCCTCCTGTAGTGTGCTCAGAGTCACAACTGATTATCACTCCAGCAACGCCAAGAAACTCTCTCCGCTCCCTCCCAAGGTCATGCCTTCCTCACGCTTCATGCTCCAACATACTCACCTGAAGCCAGTCATCCTCAGCCCTGAGCAGCTTTGGTTTGGTTTAGTCTGCTATTAGCCTAATGCCTATATTCTCCCAGCCCCTGCTGTTTTTACTGCATAAAGGGGCTTATTTGGCCTGAAAGAGAAAGAGTTTGGCCTCTGGATCAAAGGTCTCCCATTGCCACCCCCCCACACAATACCCCACATTAACCCCAAAGGAGGCTAGTGAAGCTGCATCTCCCACACTGCCATCAGCAGACCCACTGGCAGTCCTTACGGGTTTTCATGGAGCATCACCCACCCAAATGAGGGAGCTTTCGAGACAACTCACTGACAGGTTTAGCATGGCTTCACACATCAGCCAGAAGTCATTTACCTATTTATATGCCATGGCTTATCAATATGTATGGGCTATATCCATTAACCTAAAAGGGATCTCCTGAGTCATCAAGCCTAGTTTCATGCTATCTCAAGAATCTCACTCAATTCAACCATAAATCTACCAAAAGACATATTTCCACTAATCAAATTCTGTTGAAAAC
The DNA here is from genome assembly GCA_008921705.1 of Burhinus oedicnemus. Taxonomy (NCBI): domain Eukaryota; kingdom Metazoa; phylum Chordata; class Aves; order Charadriiformes; family Burhinidae; genus Burhinus; species Burhinus oedicnemus. The sequence goes on along the minus strand of VFFE01006799.1, from coordinate 800,962 downwards.
CAAAGAAAAATCAGTAATTTAAAAAGCCCTGTACAAACTCATTACTCAATGTTTGTGTGTTAGGAAAGTCATCTCAAATCTAAATTAGCTTCCAAATCAAATATTCTGCAACTTTTTTGCCATTTTGCCAGCCTGCATTTCAGCCAAGGTGAGGACTAAGAGGCTGTAGTCTGCAGTCCAGCGTGTGCCTCATTAGCACTTCCCAGTGTGCTACAAGAATACAGCAGTTGCATATAACCTTGCTCAGATAACTGAGAGGAGATACTTTTCTAGGGTTCCTCATACACACCCACTATTTTTGTGGGTTCTTTTGGGGTTCAGTGAAAGAATTCATTATTATCATGACTCCTTTCAAGCTGAGCTGCCGTCACTGCATTATCAGTTTTCAGTTGCAGGAGGCTGAAATGTTCTCCGTTCCCAGGTAGTATTTGTGCTCTTGCGTCAAGAATTCCCACAGTTTAAGTACTTTTTTTTCTAAAATCTTCCCCCATGGGTTCGAAATGTGGGCAAGCTAAAATGGAAATGGTCTCAAGAGGTTTTTTTGCACTCTGGTAAATTCCGGGTTCCCTTTTTCATAAACTGTCACAATGGTTTTCAGTATCGGTAAAGCTCCTGTGATAAGATCTGAGCCCTGTGTGTATCTGCCATGAGTATCTGGGGAGTTAGCCCAGTTTGTACAGTTTTGCATTTCTTTCTGATGGTGGAAATTCCCTCATTAGTGATTGTGTGCGATAGGCAACTTTTACTGTCACTACTCTCACATCTCTGATTTCATTTTCAGAACACCTTTACTTTTTTTACAATTTGTAAATATCTCTATTCCTACTGCCAGCTGTAGCATGTGCTAGGATAGGTAGAACGAAAGATTTTTGGTTCTGCTGTGGAGCTGCTTAAGGCCCTTAAAGACCATTCTTGTGTTTTTAGAAGCCCCTTCCAAGTGTTGAGCTTGGATCCTAGAGGAAGAACCAAAAACATTTCTGGGTGCTGGAAGGAAGACCCCATGTGAAGTGCCAAAGCATGGGTGAATCAGGAGATGGCAGAGACAAGTGGAGGAACTTGCAGAATTTTCCTTGGAAGATGGAGAAAGGTGGATGAGCAATCAAGCAGGAGGAGGCAGCCATGTTCCAGAAAGCCAAGAGTAGCCCTTGTAAGTGCATTTCAAATGTGCATATTGTACGGTCCCAGATGCATATAACCATCAAACGATTGTAGCCGAGAATAATTAGTGCCAAGAATTCTCATTGCCTTTATTTCATCTTCTTATTTGTCAACCATTTGCTGTCTGCTTCTCAGTTGTCAGGCGTTTATTCTCTCTTCACATTTGTCCAGCAATGCTGTGAAAGGAAGGGCACAACTAGCCTAAGACATTTTTAAAACTGACTTTTTCAGTCATTTTCCTTTGGCTAACCAACAAGAAATACGCATATGCATGCAACACCATCTGGTAAGAATCCAAAACTGAACTGCATGCCACCTGGGTGGAAAGTGTAGAGGCTTAATAAGGTACTTCGCAGTTACATATATTTCAAGAAGTACTAACATCAGTAAAGAGGTCTCTAAAATTAAATTGCATTCTTTCTCTTTCAGTTCCTGATGACCAGAAGAAGTGGTGAGTAGCTACACAGATCATCTCAGCATCTGTCTGCCACATTTCCGACTGAGCAGCACTTTTGTTGGTTCAGCAAGTTTGTGCCCTCAGCTTTAGGGAGAGGAGGAAGAGAACTTTAAGGGTTCGGCAGCTCCAGAGTCCTCGATATAGACTGTAATGCTGTATTGGTATGCTCTGTGTTTGGGGAGCATAAAAAGAGCTACTGTGGCCATTTCCTAACAGTTTTCAGTTCACAGCACTGCATATTTCTGTTGATGCCTCAGTGACAGAGATGGTGTAACACATTTCAGTCCTTAGCTGGACCATTAGGAAGTTCCATTCACTTCAATTTGTATTCTGGAGTTAGCCTAAAACTGCTTCTTGATGGGGGCTTTCCCCCTTTTAATGGCTGCAATATTCTTCTTCCTCCTTGTGCCCTACATCTGGTTGCATGAAGACAGGAATTCGTTATGTGGACAACTGGATGTCATTTCCCAGGTGGTGTAAAAACTAGCGGTCTGAAAGTGCCAAAGGGCTTGACCCCTGGCTGATTCGTTTTTTGAGTCACACCACAAGTTAGTCCTTAAGCAGTTAATGTCATTGTCCATCATCCCTGGGTGATAATCCAGAGCCAAGCAGGGCAAAGGAGAAAGACGATGGTCATCTATCCACACAGAAATCGTATCTTAACGACTTTCTTAAGCACTTGTGTTTAAATTCATGGCAAATTTCAACTATAATTCACCTGAGACACCTCCAAGATGTTTTTGTCTCTTATTGTTGTCGGAGCAGATGATTAATGAACCTCTGCTTGTTATGTAAAAGCGAATAAGGTATTTGTTTCCTGATTTGTGTAAGGAGGAAGAGAGCTATCATAACTTGCCACAACCTGTGTGGTTCTCAAGCGTATTCCTATCTCGTACATTTTTCACTTTTAATGAAGTCCAGATCAACTGTTTGTCTGTCAAATGCTCTTGCTCACTTGCCACAGGTCTACAGTTCTAGTGCAATTTCCTCCTTTTTAAGTGAATGCAAAATCCCCAGTCACTCCTTCCCCTTGCAGATGAATAGGTAGTTCATTTCTAGGTCTCTTAGTATTATCACATTAATATATGCATATAAATAAGAGTCCAAAACTCCTGCACATTTCACAGTTTCAAGGGCTAGCCAGGTTGCTATCAAGTTTGTTAGCTGCTTCAGCTTAAGCAAAACCCTGCTTTCTGTCTCTCTGTCCCATTTTCCACATTATTTGAAGGACTTTTTCCTAAGTGCTTGTGCTTCTTACCCCAGGATTATTTTATATTTCACACAATCCTCCTGACTGTGACTAATTTTTTCTCAGTAGTAGTATTTACCTCAATTGCTTCTCTCTGCTTTTTCTGACTGCCAGCTTCCTGGTTTAAACCAAATTTAACACTTCTTTCCAACCACTTTAAGCACCATGAAACAGATGAGAATCCCTCTTTTCCAGCCAGCTTGGCACAGTCCTGTGCTTACAGCATTGACTGTGACGAAGTCCCGTACTCCTTGCTTTCACAGGAGTTTCCTCTTCTCTTGCCAGTGCAAGCACTGTGCTGAATATCACAGGCTCCTAAAACCGGACTTGTCAAGACTCCCACACTGAGCCCTGCAGCCTACCTCCAGCTGTGTTTGCCTGTTAAACTACACTGCAATCCCTCTGTCACTCCCTGGCCCAATGCACCAAGATCAGGCCAGCCTGATCCTGACCCACTCATCCCCATGCAGAGGAGAGCCGGTCATGTCTCACTGTAACACGTAATGCTAAAGTCACAGTCGAACACCCAAAAAATTCCCATCAGAGGACAAGCTCCCCAGCTGTTTATCCTTGACCATGTGCTGGGCACTGCTAGGCGCATGCGCTGCTGCTGAATCAAGGCTTGCAAGAATCACCCCTTGAACCTGAGCTGGCTCCTCATGGATCAGGAAAGAATATTCTGCTGATGCTCAAATCCAGCTGAGCATTTATTAATTGGTCCAATAAGAGATTCCTCATATGGTCTACATATATGGACACATGAAGAGTGCAGGGCTCCTCCCATCTTCTGTTGTTCACGTCCTTCTCACCCTTGAAGCTGCTCAGCATCGCAAGGTGTAACCAATCTATCCTACCTTTGACGTTCAGCCTGAACAGATGCGAAGAAGCAAACGTTTTCAAAGAATGAAAAGGAAGTGGCTTTGATTTTCTAATCAAGCATCGATTGCCTAATGTCACTAACATTACGTAAGGATGTTTTTTCAACCTTAAAGCGTTCTTTCTTTTTCAAGCGGGCAGTTCTAGTCAATAGATGAAAAAACAAGGAATGACAAGTTTGTATCAGGAACAAAATGAAAGACCATATCACGGCTATTCTGCTAAAAACTCAAATTTTTATTTTTGCCCTATAAGTGGGAATTCTACTTGAAAAAGGATTTCAGATTTTGTGCCTGTATGAATTAGAACTGAATTTCTTACCCACAGAGCCCTTTCCACACAGGGTTAAATAACTAACAACATAATTTGTCTTTTCTTTGATCAAAGTTTAATCAAACAGTAACCATGGGGATGCAAAGATGTACAGGCAGAAAAATCAAACACCATGCATAATACCTCTTAATAGAGGTTCAGCAACCATAAAAATAAATAGACTGTCACTGTTTCTAGGTTCCTTGATCCAAACAGATGAAAACATGAGATTTTATCTGCATTGCTAATGTCACAAGATTGCAACTAGAAGAATACCTGGGCACGTGATGTTCTGTACCAATTATTATCTTTGACTAATTGCTGAGTTTTCCTGGAGGAGAGAAAGGCACTTCCCATTTTTTATTTCATCCACCAGGTCTGTCAAAAATAAATACAATCCTGTATTAAGGAGAGAAGTTTGAGCTACACACTGAAGGCCAAATCCTGCGGTCCTTATTCAAAGAAAAAACATCTCCTTACTGCTTTAGGAGCTAAGACTAATAAGCTGGCCTCACTTTTGCCACACAAACACACGTAGAAACACAGAAATATGCCAGCTTCGTACTGAAAACAAAACCGCAGACTCAGCAAACAAACAGCACATAATTATTTGCTCAATTACTCTCAGAGCACAACATCCCGTTACCCTTGAGCTGGCAAGGGAAGGACGGTGCTCAATTGTGATTTTTTAAATACATTTTTTCCATAGGTTTATAATATTGCCAAATCTTGACAGATCACCATGGTGACAGCAAATATCACCTTCCCACTTCAAAGTATTAAAAATGTTAAATATTAGTATGGACAAAAAAATGTATATTCCCCAGGTAACGCCTCAAAAAAACCCTCAAACCACAATGGCTTGGAAATTTTCCAAAACTGCTTGGTCTGAGCCAAGTATCTGGTGTGGAAAATTACAGTCCAAATGGTTAAGAATTGTTAGAAGCAATTGAAAACAGTTTTTCCTGAAGGAAAGTGTTGGGCAACCTTACTGATAGGCAGTACAACAAGTTCTGCATGAAATAATAATAAAAAAAGAATAACAAGTAAATAACGCTTTGGTTTACATTGGTCCTATCTCCTGCTGAGATGATGAGTGGTAACTGCTTACTGACTTATTATAGCTACTCAAGTAATAAATCAGAATTGATGGCTTTCTCTTAGAGTAGGTTGTGAGATTTTGTTGGTCCCCACTGATGCAGCCCACCATCTCTTACTTCACTCTCCTCCACAGCAGAGGGTACACTAAACATGCCATTGCATAGCTCAGTCTCATTAGCAGCTGTAGCCTGACAGCAATTTAGACCCTTGCTGTCTGAGGCATGAGGGAAGGTAACAGAGTCAGGCAATTTAATTTAATTGCACGAGGCGCACGGCCGAGCCGCACTCTCCTGCCCTGGCTCTCCTCTTCCCCTGCTCCCACCCCACGCAGAAAGGGGCTGCTGCTCTGTGAAGATCTGACATGCATCACCCTCAGCCCGCTCTTTGCCTTTTGTTCTGCTATTTATTAACTGATGCCCGCAGATAATTCCAATATACTCTGGCCTCATTACAAGAAGGCAGACTCTCAGTTCAGTAATCTCCCAAGATAAAAGAAAACAAGGAAAGAAGAGGAGAAAGTAATTTATGTACTTCAGGCACTGCGCCGAGGCTCGAGAAACGTGGGCTGCTTTTGCAGCTACCACAAAAAGATTCCATGGGCAAGAGGATGGCTAGCCTTTGTCAAGGTGCGCCTCAGCCTGCCTCGATTAATGCCTTGGTGGTAGCACACCCGTAGTTTTCTCTCTTCTCTTCCAAGCTGGGTGCTATCTCTTAGTTGTGCTTGGCCACCCCACTGCTACAAAGGGATGGATTTAGCCACCACTGTGGCATCAACAATTACAAAGAGATAGTATTGTTATTGATTTAAAATGCAGGCTTTTACTTTTGCCTGTGTTTTATTTCTGTTGCCCATCCTATAAGCCTCAAGCCCAGCCTCCCCCAGGCAGTTGGCCCAGGGGGTCGGAGCGCAGAAGGCCAGAAGTGACCATCATCTTCTCCTTCTAACCTGGCCTCCCCCGCTACCCCCATGGCAGGGCTCTCTCCCTGTAGTTTAAGCTGAGCTCAGAGAAATTGTGAGTTAAAACACCGCCTTGGGGTGGGGGGAAGAAAAAAAAAAAAAAAAGAAAATAAATGCTTTATACCTTTACCCAACCTAGGAGTCTTAAAAATAAAAAATAAAAGTAGGGATACACTTCCTGAAAAAGCAGCAGCCTTTAAGTTACCTTTTTCAGATCAAAACCAGAACAATGACTTGTAAAAATAAAAACCCTGGAGCAGAGTGAGACCTGCCATGTTTCCAGAAGCTGAGCTCACAGCAGAAGCTAAAACCCAGGTCCCACAGCCCCACTTGAGGCAGCTGAGACCGTACCCTGCCCTGCAGCATGGTTCCCTCTCACTTGTGCCTTTCTGACTGTACGGCTCTCCTGTTAAGCATGAATAATGAACTGATCTGGGTTAAAAATAACCTTCTTTTTCCCCTCAGTTTTTTTTTTTTTTTTAAACCAGATCATCCTTACAAATCCCATCCACAAAGTAGCTCTGCAATCATTCATCGAGCAGAGGGGCTGCTGCCTAAGTGCAAGGGCAGAGCAAGAAGTCCTGGGCTTAACATAGCATTTGCTGGTGATCCTCTCTCAAGAAACCATTCCTGCATGCAAAAACCCACAGGTTAGCCTTACAGAAGAACTGCGGAGCACCTGGTCAGAGGAGAAACTGCTCTCCACTGCTTGTTGTTGCTTCTTTATTGAGCCCGTTACTCCCAAGTATCCTTGTCTTCAACTCATTCTGCATCTAGAGTGAAAGCTAGACTCCATGCATGTGTTCAAACCCTCCTTACATCCACATTACATGAACACAGGTGTAGCTTTTGGGGAACACCAGGTCCCACAGCCACCCTTAGGAAGGACCCAAGTCCACACGGTCCTGCATAGCACTACCCAGCGGATGGGCTGACCATATTTCCCTGTCCAGGTTACTCATCTGCATCCCACTTGCACTTCCACATGCCTTCCCTAGGAAGGCAGAGGGGATTTATCAGCAACCAGAGCACTGCCTGCCCAGTGTGCCTGGGACGAGTGTAGAAATCTGTGGAGCTGTGCTGGGGGATGTGATAAGCATGAGCCTGCTTTCTGGCTCCTGCGATCATTACAAACGTAGCTCCTCATCTCTTCATGATTATTATTTCCAGTACCCCCTCCTGATTCCCTCTTGCAGCTTATGAAAGCTTGAGACTGTTTTTCATTAGTGTCAGGGTGCATATTCTATAACTATCCTTTGGTTTTATCTGTAGGCAATTATTAAACCACCTCTTTCTTATCTCTCCTTTCCTCCACTGCTAAATGTGTCACCCATCCCAATATCTACTCTACCATACTGGCTTACTACCTCTCTCCTTCCTTTCAATCATATATCAGCACTATCTGCTCTGTGCAGCAAAACTAGGGGAGATCCAGACTATGGGGCTTTTTTTTTTTTTTTGTGCTATTTGCCATTTTCACCTTGAGCCCTTCGCTAAGTCAAACCCTTTCTCACTGTATAAGAAGTATCTCTTTGCTGGAACAGTCTCTGGGACTGATGGATTCCCTATCGCTTTTGCATAATGCCTTTCTCAGAGCCCATACAAAGTACTCTGTCATCTGACGTGAGACCAATTTAAATATCTTCTGCTGTACAAATATCTGTCACACGTCAAAGGTGTGTTGCAGACCTTCATCCAAAAGTAGCTGCACTGGCAACCCATAACTGATACTGCTTCAGCTAATTTTACAGGAGAGGTTGCTTTGTAATATGGACCATTTCCGGCCACAAAGAATATCCAACAACCACCACCTAGTACAACTGCTTATTCTTCCCTACAACAGCACTGCTTCTTCAAAAATCCCATTCTCCTTTTCTACCCACAGCCACGTTATATTTTGCTGAAGTGAGGTAGAAAGCAGGACATCCATCTCAGTTTTATAAATGTCCCACTATTATTTTTTTTACTCTTTACTCCTATGCCATAAAACACCAGGCAGCAACATTTATCCTGGAAGTCATTAATCCATTATTCTTAGACGTACGGCAAATGCACCAACTATGCTGTAGGGTAATTGCTCATACAGAAATAGTCTTTCATGTACATTCATTGTTAGAAATGTATTCAGCTCTAGTTCCAGTACTCACTCCTAAGATACACAAAGCGAGCATAGTTTAGTAAGCTCTACCCAGCCTCCAAGTTTTGCAAATGAATAAATTTAGGAACAAGATATTGATTCATTTCAGCTGGGATTTACGGTGGCTTTATTGCACCCACAGCTCCTTAAGCTGCCATCACTCTTTGGAGTATCTGCAATCAGCACAGCCCTTTTCATAAATTCCACAGGTGAAATTATGCTCTGCTTTTACAATTTATCCAAGTACTTTTTGCCAGGCTTTTGCAGCACATATACCATAGACCCAGATATGAGGAATTCGGAAATGAGTTTGTCAATATGTGACTGTACTAAATACAGTTCAGCATTTTCCCTTTAAATGTTCCTTGCATCCAGCATGTTTGGATCCAATTTCTACCTAATTACCTTTATCTCTAAATACCTTTGGACAAGTTACCCTAACAGGAAGGCTGCTTCAGCTTTGCTTTTTGCTGTTATGTTGTACAATCACGCTCATTTACCTTAAGCTTGACCTAGGTCATTTTTGTTGTCCACTGCCTCCTGGCCCCTTGAAAGTCAAGAACTTTGCTGCTCCTACATCTACCTCCATTTTCAGTACCATAGTGTGAATCCTCATGTTAATGACATATAGGCATACTGTACCTCTTTATACATATATGGTCCTAGCACGCAACGCTGTACCTTTTTAGCCAAGAAACACTTTTGTGCCAAGCATCTCTATTTTTGTGTCTCGGCTGGGTGGCAAACAGGGCCACCCCAACCCTAGGCCAGCTGCTCTATGCTGCTGCTTTTCCTAGAAGTGCTACCAAAACTCCTAAGTGCTAAGATCTAACTCCTAAATAATGTGACTTCACCCATTTTTTCAGGAGCCTATAGAATATCCTGACACAGATTGGGTTTCACCACCACCTTTTTCTTTTTGAAGCCTCTTGCCAAGGCCTTCATGAAGACAATGATGTTCCGTTGTAGAAGCCTTCTGTGACTGGCTTCAGCCAGAGCTGTCTCCCCACCTCCCACTAGTGACAGCTCCTTTTTTCACATAGGACACTTAATTCTTTCTCAATTCCAAGCATTTTAGCCTGAAACTCAAATGTTATATTCCTTCAAAAAAAAAACAAACCAAAAACACCAGGCTACTAGCAGGCAGCTTGGTAAGCTTGTCAGAACTAATTCCCATTTCATGTTGTTTGTGACACTAATCTTAGGTTGCTGTTAAAAACTCTAGCAGGCACATAAAAAAAGAGTATGTCTTTATACTTCATTCCCTTCCAAAGCCACCATTGCTGAGGAAGACATGTCTTTAGCTTGAGAAACCTACTTTTTCCAGTCCATGTATGACTAGCAGCTCTTTCTTTGGCTGGACCTTCCCTAGCAGGGGTTTCTGCCATCTGCATGCCAGGTCCACTTTCACAGCATTTAATCAATCAGCCACAATCACACCATATTCAATAAATAGGTATCTGCCTCTCTGTAACCCCAGATATCTAATGTTGCTACCTCACCTCCTATCCTTCCAGCTTCTCCTGCTGCAATACGAGCCCTGCCTATATTACATGTGTATTTTCTTATTCTCTTCACACTCCTTGTCTTATTGACAATTTCATAAGTGTTTGTATAAGACGCTACACAGAATTTGACAGGTGTTTTGCTTGCATTAAAAGGGGAAGTATTTCTGGTAAGCAATATTATTATTACATTATGCCTAGTGGGATAATCATACAAGTGTTTCAACCTTTTAAGGAATGCTTTCCTTTTTTTAAAGTCACCTTGTTTTACTCAATAAAATCAGATGGAGTAACGCCCTCAGTTTCCATACTGACAGCATTGCACATGGAAGCAAAAGTTTGCCTGAGCTTTTCCTCACGTAAGCTACATTTTGTGTGCAGATTATGGCATTGAGTGTGTCCCCCAAACCATGACCAGAAGAGACTGAAGTAGTCCCCTCCTGGGTTCCCATAGTGAGGTATCCACTCTTCCCTTCCATCTTTTCCATGCAAATACACAGCCACATTTAAGAATCTTGCTGTGGGCCAAGTTCCTATCTACCCGTCAATGGATTTGATGGCAAACAGGAAAAAGCAGGATTCTGAAATCATTACCACCATGATGGCAAGACAAAGTCCTGTGCTGAGCCCAATGCCGGGCATGATGCTATTGTTCCAGCAGAAACAGGCATGACCTCTTCACTGAAACTAAACAAAACAATACAGGTCATGCCTGAAGATTTCAAAACTATGTCCACTGCAGGTTTTTTGTTTGGTGGTTTGTGTGGGGGTTTTTTTGCCTTTTTTTAGATTTATTTTGAATTGCAAATAGAATCACAGAATCATAGAATGGTTTAGGTTGGAAGGGACCTAAAAGATCATCTAGTTCCAACCCCCCTGCCATGGGCAAGGACACCTCCCTCCAGACCAGGTTGCTCAAAGCCTCATCCAACCTGGCCTTGAACACTTCCAGGATGGGGCATCCACAACTTCCCTGGGCAACCTGTTCCGGTGTCTCACTACCTTCATAGTGAAAAATTCCTTCCTAATATCTATTCTAAATCTACCCTCTTCCAACTTGAAGCCATTACTCCTTGTCCTATCACTACATGCCCTTGTAAAAAGTCCCTCTCCAGCTTTCTTGTAGGTGCCCTCCAGATACTGGAAGGCTGCTATAAGGTCTCCCTGGAGCCTTCTCTTCTCCAGGCTGAACAACCCCAACTCTCTCAGCCTGTCTCCATAGGAGTGGTGCTCCAGCCCTCTGATCGTCTTCATGGCCCTCCCCAGGACCTGCTCCAACAGGTCCCTGTCCTTCTTCTGTTGGGGGCTTCAGAGCTGGACGCAGTATTCCAGATGGGTCTCACGAGAGCAGAGTAGAGGGGCAGAATCACCTCCCTCGACCTGCTAGCCACGCTTCTTTTGATGCAACCCAGGATGGGGTTGGCTCTCTGGGCTCCAAGCACACATTGCCGGCTCATGCTGAGCTTCTCACCCACCAACACCCTCAAGTCCCTCTCCTCAGGGCTGCTCTCAATCCATTCTCTGTCCAGCCTGTATTTGTGCTTGGGATTGCCCCAACCCAGGTGCAGGACCTTGCACTTGGCCCTGTTGAACTTCCTGAGGTTGGCACGGGCCCACCTCTCAAGCCTGTCCAGGTCCCTCTGGATGGCATCCCTCTCCTCCAGCATGTCAACTGCTCCACACAGCTTGGTGTCATCAACAAGGACAGGATATACTTGCTTTTCTAGCTGCTCTGCAGGTTGCTCTCTCTGTATTGTTTGAGGCCATGTTAATTGCTAGCAAAACTCAAGTACAAACATTTAGGCTGCTTTGGCCAAAGAAGCCCTGCAGCTGCCCATGATAGAGCAGGCTCTGTTTTTATAAACTTCTGCCTCGTCATCAAGGAAAAGAAGCTGGACGATACAGGTTTAGGCATCACCTGGTACAAAGGAATCATTAAGGGGAATTAGCTGTGTTGTTGAAGACAACATGTGATGTAGGATGAACTTTTCAAAAGGTCTCAGCAGCAGCCTAACTGTTTCCCCAACCTGCCAGCTTTAACTTCAAAAGCACTGATACCAGTCAACCTGAAGACTTGGAAGATCTCTTCTATAGGATTTCTAGCTAAACTGTTTAATACAAAATATTGTACTGTCTTTTAGGAACCATAAAGAGCAAACAACTTTTGATAAATAATCGCATAAATGGTGACACAAAGTTCCATATTTATTATGTTAGCAGTTTCTCAGTTAAACAACTCCATTTATACTTAAAATATTTCCTTTTCCAGTCTGTGATGCAGGAGCAAAGCTGGCTTTTGGTGATTCTCATGTCAACAGAATAAAAATTCAGCAGATCAGACTCTGCGTCCAGATGAACTTGTGCATGAGGGAGCTTACTTTCATCCTGCAATTGGCTGTTAATTAGCTATGCTATACTAAGTAGAGCATAAGGCAGAAAAAAAATCTTACAGAACTTTTGTAATTAATCAAAGAGTATATTTAAGTCCACAGCTTGAATTAAAACATACACAGGAGGAGGAAAATATTTCTTTGATGAATTCCAGACTACTATGGTGAGTATCTATTTTTAATGAGCTGAACCAAAGCATTTAAATGGTTAAGATCTGGATTTACATTTTGGGGCATAGATCCACCGTCTTTGGTATGTATAATATTTGGTAGTATCTAAGTGGTTGGAAAATATTTTTGCTGCTGTTATATAGTGCTAATATCAGCAAAGAAGAGCCCGAAATGATTGCAAAATAGCACGCTGCAACCAAGTGAGAACGATATACAAAATAAAACATCTTCAGAATGCACGGCATGCAGCTCCAGCACAGTAACACAGGATGGTCATGGGCTCTGAATGGTACTTTCCCCATAGCTTGAGTAGCTTGTCAATTCTTCTTTCTATTGCAGGTATCAAATGGGAACACTAAGTGAAATATGATTAATTTTTTTATCATCTAAAATAAAGAAAGGGAAGAAGGACACTGATGAAATCTGTTCTGGAGTTTATGGTAGACAACATAGTAGAAAGAAGGTACCTGCGAAGTATGGAGAGGCAAAAGTCGAGCAAGAGTAAAAGAAAATGGATAAGACAGAGAATGAAGCAAAGTGGAGGGTCGATAGCTTTAAAAAAAGAAAATTCATATATTTTTAGTATATAAGTATGTTCAACTCACAACCGCAATTCAGTTGTAGTTCCATTGTAAAACAGAAGCATTATCGTTTCTGTTAGGGTCTTAATACCACAAGCAAGGAGCCCGATTTGTCTATAAGTGCCAGCTTAGCAGATGTAAGCTGCATATCCTGTATCATTTCCCACGTCTTGTTCCCCACTAGTGAGGTTCCCTCTGCTGTTACTGAGATGCACGCTCACCGGCTTGGTTGTGGTTGCACAGAGGCACGTGGTCAAACAGGCTGCCGATGCCAAAGCAGCGATAGACCCCACCTCTCCAGCACAAACTTAGCTCAAATCTAGCCCATTATTTTCAAGGTTAGAGTAAAATCTTTAAAGAGGATTATTTTTCAGGAGAAAATTCTGATTAATGTAATAGCTAGGTAGCATACGTGTGAGACCAAAAATAAAGCCCCACTACAATAAACATCCTGAATGTGTCATTTATATTGAAGTCATCGTAAGCAATATACAGCAACTGACCCGCGGGATGAAAATACATCATTGCATGGCATTGTGGCTTCTCTTGAGGTGGTTTATAAGAACTGTGTAAATAAACACCAAGAGAAAATAACTAAAGGTCCTTGATTTGGAGATTTCAGTACTTTACCAAAGACTCTGCAGTTGTCAAAGAGTTTTCACACTGCCTTTCAACTAAATAAATAAGATATATTTTTCCTAGGATTATTTTGCCTGTGTGAAGAGGAAACTCAAATTCTAAATGCTTACTTCAGACTTCCAGGAGGAGAGTGCTCAGTCTTTCTCGTTCGTAAATGCATTAAAAGTGTCACACTTTGATAAAAGAGGAAAAAAGGCAACTTGAAGTCTGGAAGTACTTCCCCAGTTATCCTTAAGGACATCAGAAGGCCAAGTGTATTTCAGCATTCATATTTTGAAATGCTGAAATGCCACTTGCCCCTGTGACCTGGATTCTCAGTGTTTAGCCATGCGATCCTAAACTTACCTTTAAGGATTTTAGGGAACTTTCTAGTGTGTGAAGAGATAATAGATGAGATATTTATCTTATTTGCTGAGTGTCCTGTTATTCAAGCTAATAGAAGCTTTGAATAGCCCACATTTTAAAAAATCTCGGTGGAAAGTAATTTCAACAACACAAAAGTTTCCATTTGTTTGTAAACATGACAGCCCCCACCGACACAATACACCCAAAATACTGCGCTGTTTTTGCAGATCTTTCATATGGGCTTAGATCTTCAAGATACCAATTATTGCACCTATTGCTCCTTTCTTTATTGCTGTCTTCAGAGTGCTTTGTTCCAGGGTGGTGTTAAGGATTTAGCTGGCATGCTTACATGATATATAATCCCATGGTTTATCTGTTACATATGTGACTCAGAGTTAACTTGCCCAAGGGAGAGGTTTAGCAAAGATCTCTCCTACTACAGGGCTTTGATGCCTGACAAAAGACAGACCCAACCTAGTGTTTTTCCTTTTATGAGTGTTTTACATTGTCCACCCCTTCCAGTGCTAGCAAAGCTCAGTGTTCATGCTTTCATCTCCGCCTCCGCATCCTCTTTGCCCCTGGCAGCAGCACAGCTGCGTGGCTGGCTCCTGGCTGCCGGGAAGACCTAGGATTTATTCCCAGATAGGAAAACCCATGTAGTGACTGGAGAATTAATTATTTCCTTTTATTCTGACTTTAAGAGAAATTTATGTATTTCTGAATCCTGTAAATTGATCATTTCTACCTGCATCGTATCTCTGCCTGCCTTGTACTTACCACCTGGTCAATGTACCTCAAACTTCTTCTCAGGTGGCCTCTAATAGAGAGGATTGCAAAGATTGATCCTCAAAGTCCCTGGGGATTTATAAGCACTCTTGCTTATAATAAGTGCTGTCATTTTTAAAAATTGTTTTCTGCTTCAGTCAAGTCATGTGAAGACCACCATCTTCTGTCTCAACCCCTGAAGCCGAATTACTCCTCTGGCTTTAAATGAGCTTATTTGACATCAGTGACATATAGCTGATGTGGCCAGATTCCCTTCCCCTTCGCTGTAGCCGGGTGCCAGACTGCTAAAGAAGCCAGGACTGCACCAGGCTGCTATTCTAAACCTCAGCCACCTACTTCACAGCTAGATCCTAAAAGCCAATCTGAAGAAGCCAAGCATCACTTCAGTAACCCTATGTGAGATAAGGACTTCCCCGCTCCTGTGAGAGCACCCCCATCTTACCCCCATGTCCTGCCCCTTATCGTAATTCCTTTCTCTTGTCCTGGATTGTTTTGTGCTTTTTTATATTAAATAAACCAGATGCCTTTATTTCCTTACAGATTGGTGAAACCCTGTGACAGCCTTTTTGGTTTTCTGTCTTCTGCATCCTTCATTTTCTCACTGAAGCTTGCCCGAGAAGTAAAACATTATACTGCTGATGTACCCCCCCATCCCCTTTCTCCTGCTCCAAAATCTGTAGGTGTTACTCATGCTTGAGGCCACAGAAAGGAGCCAGCAGCCCTGTCACTGGCCATGGTATTGACACGATGGTATTGCACCATGTCTCCAAGTAACCCTTTAATATTCACAAAAAGAAGAAATGAGAGGGCAGCTGCTTAAGCTTCCCAACAGTAAGTGCTGCTGGTGTGTCTTCCCAAAAGTATTACAACCCAGAAAAATAAATTCAAAACATGCTAATTCTCTCTGGCTAAAAAAACCAACAAACCCTAAATTAACTGGTAGGTTTATTTTCCCTCTGATCTTTGTTATTTCCAGCCAGTTGGTATTTTTTCCCAGATTAACATATTGCTCATGTTTTTAGCTTAATTTGAAACTCTGATCTTCTTAATACTGAAATTTCACATCTGTTAAAAATTATGAGAGCGGCTTTAACCCTGCACATAATTTTAATTCTGTATTTTAAAAAAAAATCTGAGCTAATGAATATGCCATCCTTGCTGTTATGAATGAAACCCCACACAGTTATTTGGGACATAAATAACCAGTCTTGTTATTTTCAACACAGCAGGAAAGTGACAACAATCTAGGGACAACTCCAAGGACCATGATACTGGGACTTTTGCACCCCAGGACCTTCTTCCCCTTCTGGTGGCTGCTTTAATGGCTTCCAAGCTTTGGGCCAACGAACCGTCTAAGCATAGGGGTAGTTTTCCATGTGAAGCGGCACATGCACCACCATGCTGGTAGCTACGCTGAGGCATGGCCATCCTGTGTTGCATCTTCAGCTCAGCCCCGTTGGGCAGAAGGCCGCTGCCTTTGGGTTGGATGCCTGCTCCGGTAATAATAAGCACAATCCATTACTGTCTGCCAGCTACAGTCCCAATCCAGTGCTTTTCATGTTGTTCTCGCACAAGCACAAATGTTTATCCCGTTTAGTTGCTATTCTTCTCCAGTTGGCAACTTCCCTCAAGAAGCCCACATGTTCTTCTAGCTTTCCACCACAGCGAGAGCTGAGGAAGCTTCTTCTTTCACTGCTCATCAGTCAGGGCATACCCAGCTCTCCGCCTAACCACATTTCATCTCAGATGGTGCCAGGCTAGCACTTTTCACCAACAGTAGTGCTAATTTGACAAGAAATGTGCTTGTCTGGGGATGAGCTGCTGCTTAGTGGTTCCTGGTAACCCTAATACTTTTGGAGGGTGTTGACCCATTTCAGTCCCATTGAAAAGGAGAAGAAATAGTCTCAGACCTATCTGGAGTCCTACAAGCTTTGTGGAAAACAGGCAGCTAGAGACACTGCAGATCACAGCACACTTGGCTCCTGTGGGAGGCATTTTACAACGGGCTTTCCATGCAGAAAAGGGAATTAAGGGACAAAAGGCACAAAGAATGTGGCAAACCAGGCTTCATTAGCTCTGCCACCCACAGAACAACTTGTATTTGACTCTGGGCAATTATCCGGCCAATAATGACATCTTCAACTCAGCATAAAGTCTTGGATGAAGACAAAGGAGGTTTAGAGGCTGTTCAGTTACATGTTGTGCTACACATATAATCATGCTTTACAACAATTTAGCGTATTGGGATATTTTTATTTTGCTGTTACATAAAAGCATACAAAAGATAGCTTAGGTAAGGAAATCAACTGTGAAAGTGAGGAAGATAATTGTCTTCCAAAGCAGCTAAGAGCAAAGTACTGTAGTTTAAACAGCTTGTGTTGACTAGATGAGTTAGTACTTTATTTTCTCCTTTTTTTCCCTGTCGGGAATACTCACAGAATATGCCATAAAGCAAGTTCTAATTCTCACAGCTTTCCTATTTTTAGGCCTCCACACTATTTTGTTTGCTTGTTTTTAAATTTGATGGAAATAATTAAGGAGGCCCTTAAAAGGCTTCTATTGCTTTTGGCTGGTTCCATCCTTAGGCTTGTGATGATAGAAAGAAAAACTGATAAAGCTAATAAAGGCATTAGTTATTTCAAAGAATATGATAAAAAAACTAGGGAACGTTCCGAATTTCTTTTGTGGTGGTTGTTAGAGGTGGCTGGAAGTTTGTAAGAGTACTACCACATGAATTGCCAGGCTGTTCTGCAGTGTGGTCCTCAGCTCGCTATGGGGCACACACTCCTCTGTCAGCTCTCCTAACATGAAAGAGAGGAAGGCCAGGTACAATCACAAGCAACATCCATGAGTGAGCTTTGGCAAACATACTGTTTGCAATGAATTTGTGTGTTGAATCTATATGGAGCCTGTCCAAATGCCCCGAAGCAAAAAATGTCATTTATATTCCTATCCTAGAAAGGAGGAGAAAATAATTCCAAAAGAATTATGGGCTGCTGAGCATGGAAGAACGCCAGGCTTTCAGACAAAATCTGCATTGCTGAGCATAGGCACAAGACAGGTATTGTTCCTCTTTGCAAAGCCATTTATTTCTACATGGATGCTGTTTGTCATCGATACCCTTAGGTTTCAGGATGCTGCACACCCATAGTATAACATTTTCCCATAGGATAAGCAATTACAATGAGATGCTGCAGGGCACGGGAGGAGGAATAACAGTTAGTACGCTATTGGCTTTTTCTCACTACATCCCTTAGCAATGGTCTTTGTCCTCACGGTCTGTTCTGGACCATCAGGTGGTTTTTCTGCCTGGTGCATCAACCAGTTCTCCCTGACTGCCTGCGCCTGTGGCACAGTGTCCCTGAGAGACCTGATGCAGAGTTAGGTCAGGCCTCAGCAAGCCCGCTGCTTTCTCAACCTTTCCCTGGTCTCAACAGGGATCTCCTTATGTGTTCTTCAAAGATTAACACACCAGATCTTTTCTTTTGGCCTAAATCATTTATGATTTGCATTATGCACCTCTTTCCCTCCTCTAAGTTATGCTGTTTGCCTGCAGATCCCTGAATAACAGTGAGTTAGTGCTATCCTGCTGATAGGGTCAAGTCTATTTCATTTAAAACCAGCAAAAATACACACCTCACCACTGTAAAAGGCCCAGGACCTCCTTCATTTATACCAGGGAAGGGCAGAAGCTGAGACAGACAGAAGCAAGTCTCTAGCTGCACAGAAAAGTGAAGGCTTTGTGTGCCGATATGAAATTGTCCAAATAACACCTTACTCAGCTGAGAGCTGAAGTCTTGGGCTTTGGCTGTCTCACAGAGGAACGCAGAGAGAAGGCCAGTGAGATCAGCCCTACCCTGCCTGGCACCTTCAGAGGTGCACAGAGAGCTATGGACCATTTATGTGATTTCCTAGCATTCAGGCTGGTGTTCTGAATCAGTGGGACACAGGGGGACAGGCCTACATGTCTTCCATATGTGTGTGGAAGATTAGGACAGATAGGGACTTGATTTGTTTGAGCGATTTTACTATCTTAAGTTAAACCCATTTTTCAGACCCTGCAAAACTCTTTCTGCTGTTCCTGTCACTTCTAATCCCCCTTTCACTGCTTTGGAGGAACACTCAAGGTAATCCATATGCCAGAAGCAAGCCATGTTACTGTGGGTATCTCTGAAGGCTACAGGTTACCCTCAGAGCCAAGAAACTGTAATTGAAGGGAATTAGGAGACATGCTCATTTCAAGGATTTAGTACAAACACACAGCAAACCCTATTCAGCAATCCACAAAAACAAACCCTAGAAAACAAATAAAGTTAAATGAAAATGCAATTTTTTGATTCTGCAATCAAGACTTTGCCATAGACTATATATGTAAAGCAAGCTGAAAGACTTAGTTTTCTCTAATTAGTCACTTCCCACATTGCCACGTGCCGATGAGACTAAAGACTGATTTTGTTCTTTGCTGGGATGTCTCAGTAATGCTATCCTTCCTCTTAGCCTTCCTTCTAGAGAGTTGGCACTGACCTGCCGGCATGACAAGCCAGGCTGGGAAAACAAAGGCACCTTCTCTTCTTCCAAACATGCTGCTTCTGTCTAGCCTGACTGCATCAGTAAGTAGCAACATGCAGCAGAGATAAAAGGGGATGAGAGGGGCAATGGAAGGTACGTGGGAAGCGGGAGCAGTAGAGGAAATGGAGACAGCTGAGGACAAGGTGGGAGGGAGCAGGAAGAAGACTCTAGTTCAGCAGCCATCCTTCCCTGAACTAAATGTGATGATTCCTGGCAAAACAAAAAAAAAGAGAAAAAATTGGAGCAATTTAGCCTGAATGTTGAAGAAGCAACGATGATCAGAGCTCAGTCTTGGTCTGGCAGAATCGGCCACAACTGCCTCTCTTCATGCAGTGGGAAACACACGGCTGTGTGTCACCCTGGCTACAGGGACTAAAGGAAGAAGAAATCTGAGGATTGAGGACAATTCAGTGGCTGGGGCTAACACAGAGGCAGTTCTCTCATCAGCCCAGTATTAGCCTCCCCACTTTCCTAGACCACTGCTGACTTCAAGGCAGTTGACCACACTTTGAAATACACCGTTATATAGCCAATAGCAAGGAAATACATAAGCAATTCTTTCCATACAATTGGCTTTTCAAAAATGCTTTCTCACCACTTCTGAGATTCAGCTACTGTGCACACTGAGAGAGGAAAAAGTGCACCTGGGAAATCTTGCATATGGCAGGAAGAAGCAGCTGCTGGTTTTCTTGCATTGTACAGTTCCTCTGATTGCCTCTCCCCTTCCCTTCGCCCAGGAAAAAGTGAAAAAGAATAGTCAAACTGGGGCAAGATGGTCATATAAGCAGTGTCCGAAGTCAGCACCAATCCGAGGTACAGTCTACTCTATGTGTAAAGATACATAACATGTCTGGCTGAAACAACTAACTGAGCAGAACTGGCCTCCAGAGTTTTTAGTACTAATGAAAAGATATCCACTGATGTCAACTATAAGTTGCAGAGAGATGGAGCCAGCTGGGCTCCCACACTGCAGCACCTTCATTTTGCTACATGCCAATTCAACAAGTGACATCTGCCAACCATAAAATCCGTTTGTTATTGGTTTTTATGCATCAGGATCTGTATTCTTGCAGACTTAAGAGCAGATTCAGGGCCATGCTGGTCCATAGGCTCAACAGAGGATGCACAGCAGAAGGCAGTGGGAAGAACTTGTGACTAAAGGGCATTTCTGTGTTCCCTGAGCCCTGTCAGTTGTCTTGGCATTGAATACCAAAATGATACCATTCCACAGGCCAGAAATTGTGAGGGCTGGTAAACTGGTCATTGCTTATCTTTGCAAAGAGGAGACAAGCCACTGGCACTGTCATTAGTCCAGGATTTGTGCTCTGTGGGAACTGCTAGATACCATGCTCCCGATTAATCTTTTTCTTTCTCCAGAGTTACCAAGCTGGTAAATTAGGCCCCAAGGGGAGCAAAATATCAACATTTTCCAGGTTTGTCTTCCATCTGATCTTTCCCATAAATGCAGCCTCTCTGTCAAGTCTTTAATTCCCTGTTCCCTACTCTTCTAGTCTCCCCTGACTCCAGGCCTTTGCCCCTCTGGCTTATTTTAAAACTCACTGATGCAGAATGTCAGTCAGAAGGAGGGATATATGCCTGAGGAAAAGAGCCAAAGAGGATGTTTCCATCTTTTTCACAGGGAATGATGCGTGGAAGACAGTTCACAGCGGCTGCTCCAGCAATGGTCCTTTTTTCTACCTCTCAGTAAAACAGATATTAAAAAATAAACATCAATTTCGGTCCCTTGCCTATCTAAATCTTCTTCCTCATACTTCAAAACCTTGTCTTACAGACAAGAGTCAACAACAGCCTATTATTGCACCCATCGAGCAAGAGCTGCCCCTCGTAAATTCTTACCCTTCTGTGTTCTTGTATATTTTGGGGCGTAGATAAATAAGAGCAGAAGTTTCTTGAGATCAAGAAAGAAACAGGGCACTGACATACAACAAAACTGCTGTTTTAGTCAAACTGCTTTCTGTGGGAAAAAGAAACTGGCTACCAGAGCTACTTCTGCGCACCCAGATCATCATGAGATTCAGAAATGCTTGTCTGGGGAAAACATTCATCCCAAGCGCAGCTGAATAGGAGATGTCCAGATGTCATTCTTTTTCCATTCCGGGGAAGGGGAAAAGGTTTCCTACAAAAGCATATTTTTTTCCCCTGTCTCAGGAAAAGCTGCATTAATAAATAAGCATCACAGTATGAATCTCTGCCCTGGCTCCATCTGTTAAGCCACTATAGGACTCCAGAGAGAATCTTCACACAAATAACACTAACTATAAATTTCAGGCTGCTCTTCGTTTCTTGCTCAGAACCACAAAACCAGGAACAACAGCTAAGTCCATGCTGCCAGAGTGAAAAATGTACTCTGAACGGTTACATTTGCCTAGGTTCCTTTGTTGGTAGCTGTTAGTGTATAAACAGACCTTGCTGAGCATTGGTCAGATTTCTTACTGACCAGGTCATGTTTTTTCCATTAATGGATGAACCACCAAGGAATCACCAGGCAGTTTCTGCTTGTCCCAGAGGAGCAAAGAGGTTATCTTGAGGCACGCTCTCCCCCTGGAATGTGGTTAACAGCTTGCAAGATAGACAGCATGGCCAAGACCCAAGGCTAATAAAATCTCTCTAGGGAAATTTCTCTCCACTCTCCCAGCTATGTTTTCTGTAGCACTGTACTGATGCTCTAAGGTTTTGCACAGGTAGGTGTAGACATTGCAGTTAGAGGACAGGAGGGTGGTGAGGGATAATAAGCAGATACCAGCACACTGGACTTCTTTGGAGGTGAAAGAGCCAGCTGCAACTGGAGGATAAACTCAGGTGAACTTAGCCTTAGAGAGTAAACTATGCCTTGGCAAAGCTGTAGGTTGCTATTTCAAGAGCAGGAAGGGACAGTTTTTGGAATAAAGTTCACCACATAAATGAGTTACAGGTAACATTTTAATTGATTATGTAAAGTAACGCACAACTACAAGCTGACAGGAGGAGCACAGTCCTCTGGGATCAGTCCCAGGGATTCCCTCTGGAATAAATACCTCATTGGCATCCCAGCCCTTTGTTATATTAGCAATAACTACTTTCTTTAAATCTTCAATTTCCCTAATTTTTCCACTCTTTTTTTGTTAATAAAAATCCTTGCTAGTTCATATCAGTTTCAGCTAACTTTCAGAGTGTCCCTTTCCCTCCTGAGTTTTCTAACTTTCCTGCATCCTCACCCCTATGGTCCACTTTCCCTCCATACAACAGCCTCCTGAAACTTTGCTAACATTCATTCATGTTTCTTCATAACTGTTCAACAAGCTCTCATAAAAATTCTCAGCATTTTGGAGCTTCCAAATCCCTTCCAGGGATTCAAGATCTGTGCTTTCTGTACATTTCTTCAAGTTTCTTTCTAAACCCTTAAGTTTTATGCATGAGAATGACCAGTAGTATAATAATGTCATTTTATTAGAAAAAGCTTACTAAATTCCCGTGCACAGCAGATACTGTGATCATGTATAGGGTAGCTCTAACCAAGCAGAATTTCCTAGCAAATCTACATCTCTGTGGAGACATAGACTCCTTCGGTTATCAACTCCTTTAGCTGTCTTCTCATTAACTCATCACATCTGACTGGAGAGGAAGGAGGATTCAGTTCTGCTGACCCGCAGCTTCCAGAGTAGCAATAGCAAAAGGTCAACAGCTGAACGTTGTGGGACTTGTGAATAAGGACTCAGTGTCTCCTGCTTGTGCCACTTGTTCGATCACTAAATAAAGCCTTCACCAGTCACGTCAGCAGGCTTGTGTCACACACTGGACATGCTCTATACTACAGGTTACCTTGTTCTTGCCACCTTTGCAGCCCAGGCATCACCCTGTGCTTCTGCCAGCTGCCTTGGCTGTAATGCACAGTCCAGGGACTCTTCACCCTGGGAAAATTCCTTGCCAGCAGTGCACCCTCCAGAGCCTTAAAGCAGCATCTCCAGGTGCCACATCTGTGTGAACACAAGGCACCCAGGGCTTCCCAAATGCCATCGTGCATTCCTGCCTGTGGAGGACATAGACCTGAATGACACAGCTTAGAAAACACATATACAGTCTGCAAACATGCAGCCTATCCAGCAGTGCCACAGGCATGCTGATGAGTCCTGTCCTTTTGAGCCCACCTGAGCAGAGCAGACCCCCAAGGACTCCTTTTTCCTCCATCAGTTCACATTTATTATTTTGCCTTGTTCCAGCATCTTGCAGTTTATGAACCCAAATACTTTCCTCCCTCCCCGTCCCTGTGCTGGGCTTCTCTACATCCTGCTTGTAACCTTGGTACTAACTAAGGTGCTGTATAATATGCAGGAACTTGTTTTTCATATTGGCCTGGCACACAAAGCTCTAAGAGCTATTTTTATGCTTCTTAACTGGATGTCTTGCCACTTGCATTCTGAACAGCTTTTAAGTCTTTTTCTATGTCCTCCCGCTGAGTACTATTAATGTCCACCAATAAACTCTGCTCCTGGACCCTCGCGTGCTGCTTCTCTTCTCACCAGTCCCTCCAGCCCACAGAGGCCCTGGGCTGACATACTCCTCAGCATCACAAATCTCTCTTTCCCTCCATTTTGTAACATTTTCCCTTTTGCGATGCCAAATTCCCTCCCTCACCCAATACCATCTCATCTACTGATTACTTAAAAATCATGCATCACTTCTGTCACCATTAACATATAAAAGTGTACACAGTTTTTGTGACAAAGCTGTCATGGCAACTTGAAGTTTGTCAGGTTTTCACATTATACATAATCTGCAAAACTGCACATTATTAAACATGTTCTGATTCTCCCAATTACTTCCAAATTATTCCATTGCCAGATTCCACTGCTATATTCAGTCAACGCTCATCATCCTGAAGAAAACTTCCAGATTAAGTTGCCATTACTTCAGGGCACTGAGGAGGGAAGGTGCTGCTCTGTCATGGCTGGAGCGAATTAGAGGAGATCAAAGTCTCTAATACTTTTCTGGCTCAGCCGGTGGATGGACTTAAGAGCCACAGTAGGATGGGCTGCTAGGGAACACGATTACTTCTGCATGCATCTACTGAGCCTTGAAAAAGTGTTGCAACAGCTGTTGTCATCCCTTTTTGAGCACATTCCATGTTAACACTCATATTTTGGTCAAATAGTGTCAAACAAATGTATGGCCATACATCTAGACATAAATTAGATAATCCATAACATCATGCTGAAACTCCGGTAGGTACTAACAATCTCATGCACCCCTGCTTAGAGCCCACAGAAGTGCTACGTGAGCCTGGCAGAGCCAGACATTTCATATACATCTGTGCTGCTATAAAGACATTTCATTCACTAATTTCATTTCCCATTTCATTTGACTTACGAACACCTATTCTGAGTCTGGCTCAGCCTCCAGTTGGTGGCAGATGGATTCTCCTTATTTTTTATTAGGCAATGAAGCTTAGGTGTGGGGAGACCATTTTATTTCCTTTCTGATCTTAACTTTAGGTGTAAGTACATGAAAGTATTTTTCCATCTGTTACCTGATTTTCTTCTTCATAGGCTTCAGACATTACTGGAACTACTTCATCTTACAAAAAAATCTTGCTCTAAGAAAGAATACAGAGACTACTAAGGCTTTCTCCTGTGGAAATCTAAAGGTTTTAATCAGCTATAATGCATTGACTGATTTCTAGTCTTTAAATTCCCATTTCTTTTACTCCCAAGAAACTTTTTTTACTGTACAAAACCTGTATTAATAGATTAATACTTAATGAATCAGTTGTCAAGAATTAAAATAATAAATTGCTTAATAAATAATTTAATAAAGTAATACATCAACTTGCATTTTCCCTTCTATATGCAGAGTGACTTCTGGTTTATTCCTTTATTTGATGAAAAATTACATTTGCTCAGCTTTCTCTGAACAGCTTTAGCCATTATATTTTATATTTGATCCCACAGAGACATCCTGGGATAAAAGCTCATGAGAAGGTTTAAAAACTGTGTATTTGTCTCTGTTTCTGGAATGGATAAATTATTTTCAAGTCAGGATTATCTGACTTGAAACCTACCCCTCTAATGAAGTTAGAAATTCAGCTTGTTCTCTGCACTGTGTTGAAACACTCCAGGACACATTCCATGGCCTCGTCGCAGTGACAGTACCCATTCTTCCTCTATATAGTCCCTTTTCTCCCTCTCTGATTTTACCAAGCGAGCAGGAGAATAATGGTGTGAATTCTGGATCCCTACCTACGGAAGTATGTCTTGACAAACACCCATTTCTCAGGTGAATGCCTTTACCTTCTAGCACTACTATCTTGTACCAGCCTCTCTGAACTTTCCGTCCTCCACATACTCTCCAGTAACTGCCAAATTACCCATCTGCTTCTTTGATATGTCACAGCATTTCTCAGCTTTTTCTGCCAGGGCATCAGAAGCTGTCGCATGCGTCAGCTTTCAGTTCTGTGATCTCCTACTCAGGTTTCTGATTTTCACTTTCACCTCTTTCTTTATCCGTATGTTGAACTTTTCACATCCTCTTTCAAGGCCTCGTTTAGCTTTGCTATAGCTGTAGCTGGTATTTGTCAAACACTGAACAACTGCAGCTGTGCTCTATTCTTGTCAATATTCTGTTG
This sequence comes from Burhinus oedicnemus, assembly GCA_008921705.1. Taxonomy (NCBI): domain Eukaryota; kingdom Metazoa; phylum Chordata; class Aves; order Charadriiformes; family Burhinidae; genus Burhinus; species Burhinus oedicnemus. Next base: position 775,109 of record VFFE01006799.1, on the reverse strand, counting down.
TTAAAAAAAAAAGAAGCCAACAAACAAACCCAAAACACACACGCGCACACACACACAAAGATTTAGGGACTTCCAGCACCCATTTCAAATACATTCTGATTCATTTGTATTACAACATTTTTGAGGGATTCAATGCCAGGTGCTGCCAAATACTCACCCATGCATCTTCCCAGAACAACTGTTATGCCGTATCTCTTACCTACTGCTCCCAATAACACTAATTTAAGTTTTCAAGATCGGTAAGAACCCAATCTGCAAATAGGCTACACATAGCACTGTATTTGTCCCTCTGGGGTCATCAGCTTCTTGAACTCCTTGAACCTTGATCTTTATAAACTCACTCAAAATCCCTTCCAACGTTCCAACATCTACAGTACTAACTTCTAACTTTCCTTTGAACTTTTGCACTGTCCCATTAGTTTTGGTCAGTTATGATTACTTTGCACAGGCTCTTCTAGCAAAAGGTATTAGTAGGGTTTTCCAGTGTAAGTAGCATTCTCACTCAGTGGTCCAATTTAGCCTTTTCCCCTTCTTTCATGATACAGTATTTCCTCTCACTTGCTACAGTTGCATTCAGATTTATTGATCCTTGTACACGAATACTCTCTGTTGCATTTCCCAGTGACCTATGAAGTCTGTCCCAACACAGAAGGATTTCCAGATGTTTGCAAATGTTGTAAAGAGCCACTAACAAAAAGAATTCAAAAATCCAGCATTGTTTGGAAGAGAAACACCTGTCTCAAGTTAAGAGGCAAATAGAGACTTTTTCCAGGAAGTAAACCATAGGCAAAACAGTATGGGCAGCAGGAAAGCAGAACACTTCATCTATAATTTACCAGAAGTCAATCCTGCAACTAGTCCTCTGCCTAAAATAACTGCTGAATTCAGCCTGAGGTCAGTGAAGGTGCCTTGTGAACTTCTTCCAGATGAGTGAGGATGGATGGATGGATGGAAGAATGGATGGATCGATGGAGAAAATGGCAAAAGTAGAAACAGACATGGAAAATAACAGGAAAAATAAGTATCAATAGGATGGTGGAAGAGAATAAGTGCTAGTGAGAAGAAGCCTACCCTGTCCTCCCCTAGAGACTCTTCTTCCTCTGAAATCTACTACTTTGCTCTTTCTTTTATGCCTGGTTTATTAGCCCTCAGGCTTTGCTCCTCCCATTCTGCTCCCTGGACAATCCTCTCTGCTGCAACACTCATATTCTGTCCTGCTATTCTGCAAGACCATCTAGCCTCTGAGCTGTAAGCCCCTTCCTCCTTTCCCTGTATTATTTTAATTTCCTAAAATTCCCTCTCCCATCAGCACTTCCAAGCCCATTACATTTCCCATTCTTTCCACAAGTGTCTCTCTTTCTCCCTCTACAAAAAGGTCTTCTTTTGATGACCACAAATATGCTTTTTCCCAACCCCTTCTCTTCACCAAGACTCATATTCTTTCCTGTTTTTACCTGATTGCTACTTTTGTGCAAACCACTCCAGCTTCAGTTCTTCTGTCTTAAAATTACTTGCTGTCTCTTCAATTTCCTGAATACTTCACTTTCCTACCAACCTTCTCGCTCATACTTCCCTTCCCTCAGGCTTCCTCTCCTTTTCCCAACCCAGCCCCTGATTCTCCTTCCTGTAACAAGTTCCTTTCTCCTCTCTTCACTAAGATTTCCTCCAAGGCCTGCTCTCACCACCTTTTCTCCCAGCCATTTTTCTCACTGCCAAAACCCTAATTCCACATGCAAATCTCATCTTGCTTTAGCTCACAGAGCCCTTCCTCACTCATGCTCAGTTCTCTTCAAGCCTTTTGCTGGTGCAAGGCCAGCCAGGACATTTAGTAGCTCGTATTGAGAAGCATCCACTTCATCAGTCTCAAAAGGATGTTGACAAAGGCTTCTCAAAGGATAAGTGAGTCACTGTTTCGCTGCCACTATTTTATCCCTACCTACTCTAGGATGGCTCATTTAACAAACAAGCAACCATACCAGGGGATTTGCTCCACTGACACCAACAACGAGCAGTAAGGCACAACCAACAAAGAAGGTATTATGATGGTAATATCAGCTCAATACAGAATTTTTCAGCCCTTTTTCTTTTGGTTTAGATACCTCATATATTCTGATAGCTTCGAATGTTTCATGTGTTTTGTTTGTCTTGATTAATCTCTAAGCCCCTCCAGTCAAACTGTAAACTGTGTTCCGACAAACCACATTAAGTGGGTTACTAAAAGCCAGTTCTGCTTAAACTTACATATTGCTACAGCACTTACAAAGCATCTTGCACATATTGAGTCAGACTCTGAATTTTATGATAGGACAACAACAACAAGCAAAACACACCAGCAAGAGGAGGCAGTATGCCAATATAAGCTATAAAGGATGTTTTGAGTACTCACTGTCTATATTCAAAAGAAAATGGATTCACAACTCAAAAAAAACCCCAAACCTGGTAAAAATAATCATAATTCAGTGAATTAAAACAGACTGCCTCTTTATACTGATCTAATAGCATTCATATGTTTTTTCTGTTCAACCAAGAGGTTTAATCCAGTTGCACTGCGCATGTGTACAAGTACAGGTATTACCTGTTCAAAGTGATAGAGCAGAATCTGGTGCCTACAGCACTTAACGCTAGGAATTACTACTCAAAACCCAGGATGATTCCTGGATTTGCATACAAGTTGAAGTAGTATCAATAATTTCAGCCTTACATAATCCAAGGGAAGCTTGCTGGACTGCAAGAAAAATTTTCTTTTCATGTGAGAAGTGCAACAAATTGAATTTGCCAATCCATTACGTCCTCATTTTGCATGGAGCTTTGAGATGCCATTTTTACAGCCAGCCAGGATCAAGATGAACCATGACTCTGTCTCTGAGGATGGAAGATTAGGCTGCCTTTCCAATAGGTTCAACATAGTAGACTTAAGTTAAGGCAGTGGGCAGGAAACAGGGCTACGAGACATTGCCTAAGGCCACAATAATACAGCTAAAGAGGCGAGGAGGATTTGGTAACACTGGATACATCTCTTCCTAAGAAAAGTAACTTAGCACCATCTAGGTTTACCTAGCTTTGGACAGTGCTCTTGTTGCTAATGATTTCTGCTCACACACTGGTGATACCAGTCACAAGGACCTTGTTTCAAGTGGAAATTAATTCTCTTCTGGTCTCTGCTGCTGGAGGCTGAATCTTCCCCGAGCCCCCATCATGTTGCTCCTTGCTCTTCTAATCTCTCCCCAGCCACGAGCTATTCCAGTTTCTCTGAAGGTCTGCTGATTCAGAGTACCAATGCAGATGGATGAGTATCTCCCCGGGGAGAAGAGCCAGCTCCCAGTTTGGAAACAGAGCTAATTTTCAGATGTCCTTCTTTTTCCCACATGAGGAAGGGGCATGTCAGAAAATAAGCATTAATAAAAAAAGATAATCAAATTAATCCTCATGCTGGCTGAACCTTCTTGCAAAACACAGCAGACTGCTGCCTCTCAATGAGTGAAATCAATGGCAGACTTGTATTTCAACTAATACTGTAAATGTCAATTCTCCTATGGGTTTTTTTGTGTTGGGGGCGGGGGGGAGGAGTGGTATAAGAAGAAATAAAACAACGTTGAGATTTAGGAAGAAATATAACATCTTCTTGGACTTCTATTTTCAAAAACAGCTTTTCCACAGAAACCTACCTCAATGGCAGCGCTAACAATTAGAACAGTGTTTAAAGTCAGCAATATCTCTTTGGAGAAAAATTATACCCAAGTTGCTGTTGCACAGGGAGTTTATAGCTGTCATTCTTTTCTCCCCCCCCCCCGCCCCTTCCCCCATTTAGGTGATTCTCCAGCTTTCCCTGTTCTTCCACCCCGCTTCTCAGGAAAACCGTGCTCATAAATGAACATCCCAAATATCCTAATGTGAGTCTCTGTGCTGAGTCTTGCTTCAAAACTAGGGACTCCTCCCACACAAACTAATTACAGCTGAGGGTTCTTTTTTAACCCAGCTCAAAACCACAAGTATGAGGAACTACAGGTAAGCCAGCACCACTCCTCCACCTAACACATCTCCTTACAAAACATCTGGAAGCTATTGCATAGCTCCAGCCAGCCCAAGTCTATAGAGGACATTTTTTCTCACAGGTCACAGAGGACTTGCTTTCTGTGCTAAGTCTGCATCAGTTACAATCCTTGTCTACAAATCAAGTTGGATTTGCTAAAAAAAAAAATGAGAGAGAGAAAAGAAAACCAAAACCAACAAAAAAAAAACCCCTAACCTCACCTCATAGATTGGCTTTCTCAGGGTTTGGAGGAAAGGGTTGGTAAATGAGGGCACTAAGGTGGCTCAGTGACCTGATGCTTTTCCCTTCAGTGCAGCCTTGGCACAACAAACGCTCCTTCACCAAAAAAGGGTTCAGAGAAAAGCACCCAAGCATTGCCCGGGCTGGGCTTGATTGACTAAAGAAGTGATGAAGCTATCCTTCATCTCCCAAGCTCTCTGCTGGGCCTTTGGAGGAAAAGAGGTCTCTAGCACAGCTGGCCCTTGTTAGCCACAGGCAGAGGGCACAGCTGGACACAAGCCCCAGGGTGATGTCTGGCAGTGACCGGCCAGGAGAGAAGCACCCAGCGGATGGTATGAAATGAGGCAGAAGCCCGAATTAAAGGCTTGATCTCTGAGGAGGGCCAGTCACTTAGAAATCCTTGATGCCACAGTCACTTTACAGAGTGGAAACGTATTGTTAAGGGGAAATGTATCTTTAGTCACAAATAAATACATTGGGCACGTATATATTTAAAAGCATGTAATGCTAATTTCCGAAACAAGACAAATGGTCCCCCTGCTTTCCGCTTTTGCTTGGCCTGGGTGACACAGGCAGGAACCATTTTTATGTCCCTTCCCTCTGCCAAATTCTAGATTCCATTTCTCTTGATAACCACCGGAGTCAGAAAAAGGCTGTGATGCCTCCTAAAAGCCTTCCCTGCATCCTGCCCACACTCACTGCTTGACTCCTCCTCTCCACCCTCAGGTGAACAACAAAGAGCTTGTCATACTTTAAGAATGCCAATTCTTACAAAAAAGCAGGCTGGTCTAAACTCTACAAAATTAAACTCTTCACTTATTCTCTAAGCTTTCCCGCTGCATAAACCTAGACCACGCTATAGGCAAGGCCAGCTACATAAACAGCTCTGTGCTCAGCTCATTGCCAGGACCAGATTAATGGTCACATCCTAATTCTGCTTTGCATCAAGAAGACCTCCTTATGGTGCTGAAGGGATCTTGGAGTTAATGTCAGTGGTGGTCAGGAGGGGATAGAAGAGAGTTACGTTTCACCTGTGATGGTGACCTTCTTGTGTGCCATGAAGGGAAGCAGGGAACCATTCAATTTTTCCAAGCAAGTATTTCCATGCGTTGGCTGTAAGCATGCTCTACAGCAAGCTTTACAGCTTTTCCTCTGGAGGTGGTGGAAATATCCCAAATACATCGAACCCCAATACCTTGCTATGGGGTTCAGAGACACAGGGAACAACATGATGGGGTCAAAAGAGACTCTTCTGAAGAGTTTTCCATCTTTTTGCATAGCTGGAAACAAACACATTTCAAATACATACTAGACACATCACTCGGTACTATAACAAATCAGTTCCTCACTGCTTTATTCCCTGCATCATTTGTACCACCCAAAATATGTATAAAAATACTATTTTGCTGTTTACAAGTTTGTTCCAGCTTCCCAAAACTGTGACAGAACAAGTGCTAAAGTACCAGAAAACAGTTCTCTGACTAAATTTATCACAGCAGAACTACAAATCACATTTCCAAATAGGGTGGTTTGAAAATACTGGGGGGTATTTATTTAAAACATAAGAAAAACCTCAGCTCAGTGAAGCACAAGTTTTAAAAATAGGATTTGGACTTTTAAACTATTTGACAAATAAACAGTGACCCCAGGAGCCACAAATATTGAAGGAAAAGCTCTTGATGGTCCTGGCAAGATGAATTTGAGGACATCTAGAGGACAGGGGAACACACACACAAAACAAAAAAAACCCCAATAAAGCAGAGCAGAAATCAGTCTACAATTTCTATAAAAAACTTGATAATTTTTTTAAAGTCTGTTGCTGATGGTTTGGATAGGCTCCTTGTTACGCACAGCAGGGCAGACTGTAAGTCCACTTTAGCTCATGGGAAATCAGGTACTAGTACTGCCTACCTCGGCCACTGTCGTTCCACTGAACAGTGAAACATACCCTCCTGACAGTACGTCCTCTGCAATACTTTCCACCTCTTGCCCACAACCTCTGCTCGTAAGAGTATCTATAATCTTCATTTGTCAAATACTAGTGATCTCTTCATTACACTTATGAAAGCCTGCCAAACCCTGGATCAAACATCACAACAAGTAAATCCGGACTTGAACTATACATGTGGCTGAGCCTGGTTTCTGTAATTAGCTTGCCCAAACCCAGTTCTTCTCCAGAGGCTGCATCATTTCCTGCCCATCTTGTCAGGTTGCACACTCAAGTCTCTCAGTGCTTTTATGCGTTGTTTGCTCCTCAGTACAGGTAAATGGAGAAGTGGGAGTTTGCCTAAATATGCCCTCCTAGCCCCTCTTTAAGACCTGAGGAGGGGTTGGTTGCAGGGGTTGGTTTCTGCCATGGCCTGAAAGAGTAACAGCATTGGGTTTGTCCTTGGGAGCAGAGTGACAGAGGACACATCAGGGATACCCAGCAGCTGTGCCCAGTGTACGGCCACAAAGGGCAGGGACAGCCCCCTTCCTCCAAAGGATGCCTGGGTGGAGGGGCAGCGGGCCAGGATGCGCATGGGGGGCCCTGTCACCCCCGTGTCACAGTGCCCTGGCGTAGGATAACAGGGAGCAGCCTCTTGTGTCTTGCTGCCAGAGATGGCCAGGGGGCAGCCCAAAGACATCCAAGAGGAAGTCCTTGAGGAACCGGTGGAATTACTTGGAGGGGGCTGAGGGAGGAAGACCAGAGGTTGGACAAAGCTGCTGAAGGTTATCCACTGCAAGGCCAGCTTCCAGTGGGGCCACATTAAAGCCCATCTGCTGGATGGAAATCCTACTTCAGCCTTTGGGAAACAGATACGAGGCCCTCAGGAGATGAGAAGAAACATCAACCTGTTAAGGTGCCTGAGGCTATCGGGCCTTTTCAGCTGGATAGCAGTGGTAAGAACAAGGGAACGCCTTCTGGAGGAGTAGTGCAGAGCTCACCGTCTTCATCCCCTGCAGAGCCAGGGGTAGTAACCGTAAGAAATGGGATGCAGAGATATTGCCAGGGGTCCCAGTGCTTTGGAACACCCACTGGTGCCCTGCCAGGCATGGGAAGGATTCTTGTCCCCAAGGCTGATCAGTCCGGGGGCCTTTTTTTCACTCTCGGAGGCCCCTGAGATGGCTCCAGGTTAAGGGACAATAGGGCTTGGGCATCCCCTGGGAGGCGGGACCAGCCTGTGGGACGAGGAGGCAGGTCTTGCTCACATGCTCAGGGAACAGCCGATCGCCAGTGCTGGGGTCAGGAAGGAATTTTTCCCCGGGGCAGATTGTCCCTGGTCCCCGGGGGTTTTTTGCCTTCCTCTGCAGCATTGAGCATGACCACTTGTCAGGGCTCCTCTGCTCCATTTTGGCTAGGTTACTGCCTGCTGTTCATGCACCACGAAGATGGCCTCTCATGCCCTGCAGCTGGGGGCAGGAAGGCTTTTTTTCCCCCCACAGTGGGCTAGCAAGTGTCCCTGGGGATTTTTTGCCTTCCTCTACAGCACAGAGCATGGCCCCTTGCCAGGGCTCCTTTGGGCCATTTTGGCAAGGTGCCTGATGCTCCTGCTGCACAAAGGTGGCCCTCATGCCCTGCATCTGGGGGGGAAGAAGCTTTCTAGACTCCCAGGGTGGGCCCCCAGGGTGGCCCCCAGGGGCCATATGAGGCTGCTTGTCCTCTGTAGCACCGAGCACAGCCCCTTGTCAGGGCTCCTCTGGGCCCTTTTTGCTCGGTTCTTGCCTGCTGCTCTTGCACCTCCAAGGCACCACTCGTGCCCTGGCGCTCTCGGGCTCTCTTGCCCATTGCAAGTTTGGAGTGGGAGCGAGCTCTGCTCTTCCTGTGGCTCCATTTCCCCAGGGGTTCTTGCTTGTACAAAGCAGCCTGTGCTTGGAAAGGCTCCAGGCTTGCTGCACCACCAGGAGCAGACACTTTTCAGCTCTCCCTGCGTGCAATACAAGCATGCAGCGCTTCTCATGCATCACTGGCCAAGAAGCACAGCAGTGGAGCAAGATTTGGAAGCCAAAAAGTGTGCTTCTCATTGATATGTGTCATACTTTGGAAAACACCCCACGGTACCACACACCTCTTCTTCTTTTGTGTGTGGTTGGTACTGATGCTCATTCTTGAAGTTCTCACTCTTCAGGAAACAGGGACTGCTTGCCCTGTATTCCTGCTGCTGCTTTCTGCAGCTCTGTGGCTTCCCTTTGCCAGGCGGCAAGGGATGTTCTTTCAAGCTGAACTGAAGAACACATCAGCCTGCTCCTGGCTACACATGCGCATTGTGTTATGCTTGTGAGCATCGGCTCTGAAACGGATTCAGAAACACAAAACCAAAATAAAATCCTGTTTCCACTTGAACCTTTGTGATTTGTGTCCTCGAAATTGTTTTTGGATCTTAAAAACCCCTGGCATTTCAGGCAAATAGCAGTCTCATCGTTACTCGACTCATGGAGAGCACAGGGAATAGCATAGCATAGCATAGCACAGAACAGTTATGCTATGTTATGCCCAGTGTCATGCATGACAAGCTCTGACCTAGGTCTGAGGGCTCCATCCAGGAGAGCAGCTCTGCAGTGCTGGTCCCAGGCCCATCCAGGAGACAAGGGCAGAGACGGGCACACCTACAGCATCCCTCAGGCAGGGACTGAAGGTCCCAGGCTGAGCTGAGACATGTCCCCTGGGCCTTTGGCAGGAGACGGTGTGGCTGCTTCCAGCCATTGAGGCCTATGAGCACCCCCAGGACCCTGGCAGAAGGAGACTTGCACTGCTCATATGGTCTCCTGTAGATGTTGATGGTTGGCCACTTTGGAGACAGAATATTGGGCCAGAGGGACCTTAGCTCTGAGAGACTACTATTGGTCTCAGGCTCTTGTGGTTTGGTATGTTTTTCCAAGGGAAACAGCTCAGGCATTTCTAAAAATAAGTACAAGGAGAAAAAAAAAGTCCACAGGGAGATGAACAGGTAGTGCTCACCTCAAAAATATTTGCAACCATTCAGTTGAGGAGCATGTCCTGCTTCAGACTGAGGGCTTGATCTTTGAGTCTTGCTAGTGTCAGAGATGTGGGGGTTGGCCATCCTGTGGAAACCCAGATAAACTGGATGAACACAGAAAGCTTTCAAAAACCGCACTTCACACTTGTTTTTTGCAAATTTCTTCAGATGATCCAATTATCTTGAGACAATCCACAGCTTTCACCCCATCAGAAGGCACATGTCTTCTTCCCACAAGGTGACAGAGCCAATGCCTAGGATGGGACATGGCTGCCCATTCAATCCCTTCTGCCAGTGCAGGGCTGGGAAGAAATGTCGTCAGAGATTTCCTCAGCATGTACTGGTAGGGAAAGGAGGAGGTGGGAAGAAGAATACACTAGACTAGACTAGTTGAGTTGGACAGGATCTACAACGATCATCTAGTCCAACTGCCTGGCCACTTCAGGGCTGATGTTAAAGCATGATATTAAGGGCATTGTCCAAATGCCTCTTAACCACTGACAGGCACGGGCAACCACCTCTCCAGGAAGTCTGTCCCAGGGTTTGACTACCCTCTCAGTAAAGAAACGTTTCCTCCTGTCAAGTCTGAACCTCCCCTGATGGACGCAGCTTTGAGCCATTCCCACGTGTCCTGGCACTGGGTACCAGGGAGAAGAGATCAGCTCCTCCCTCTCCACTTCTTCTCCTGAGGAAGCTGTAGAGAGCAATGAGGTCAACCCTCAGCTTCCAAACTAGACAAACTCAGAGTCCTCAGCTACTCCTCAGAGGACATGCCTTCCAGCTCCTTCACCAGCCTAGTTGCCTTCCTCTGGACACGTTCAAGTACTAAAATGATAATATTTTTATATATATATTTATCAAGTATCAAAGTAATCACATATTGATATCAAAGTGATTTAAAACTCTGAAAATTTGGAATTAAGTCAGCAAGGCAAATCAGCTCAATTTAAATAGCAGGCTTTAATCTTGTGTTGAATATGTCCTTTGCACTTATTCTTGAAACCACGATTGAACCACATCAGTGAATAACCACTGATAACAACACAAATAACTTTTGTGAAAAACTTACTTTTCACTTTTACTTATCTTCTGCTATTCAGGAAGATATAATACAAGGATGCAAATGCTCATATAACCTATAGTGTATGCACTTAGATTCCCATTGATAACATTTTATTATCTTATGAAAAATGGCACTTTGTGTTTACTGAGATATTAATATTTCACTCATTATTTGTTTTGCATGGCAGACGGACTATTCTGTTTTATAAGGGCAGTAATCTAAAACTATATTGAATGTACTGAACAGAGAAGAAAAATAGTAACTTTACCCTTAAAATGTGCTGTATTTAAAACTGTTTTATTACAAAGGAAGTATAATCTGGGGTTTGAACCTGAAGATTTTACAGCTGTTAGATAGCCCCTCATACCTGCTTTGTAAGCACAGGTCCAAAGAACCAAGCAAGTATTTCCACTTTTTAAACTTCCAGCCATTTTGTTTATTATTGCTTAGTTATTCTTTGGAGGGAACTATACTGAAATAAATATAGTAAAATGAAAAAAACATTCTTTGAGAAGTTAGGGCATGGAAAGCTATTTTATCAATTCAGAAAAGTCTGGCCCCAGTCATTCTGCTAAAAGCTTCCCACAGTTTCAGCAACTTTATCTTAAACTTGGATGGAAAACATGCATTGCTTTTTTTGTTGGTTTTATCACATTATTTTATTTTACTTATATAATAACTATGGGCATTGCATTTTAATTTCAAATGCAATTTTGACTAGTTTAGGTTTTATGTTTTTGTTATGTTTTTGGGGTTGTTTTTAATTAAAATCTGATTTAACTCATTTAACTATTTTTTGTCTACCATCCCTGAAATACAAACATTGAGCTGGCTTGGAAAAATGAAATCTTACATCGCGGTGCTCAATCCTGGAAAAGCATCCTTCAATCTTCCAAATGGAGCTGTTTCCTATTTTCTGTTTCATTAAATCAGAGTATTTTCTCACAGAGACATACAGTCTACACTGAATGGCACAAACATTGGCCTGTGAAATGCGGGCTCTGCCTGACTTGAAGTGACCCGAGAAAAAAGGAAAAAACAACTGTTCTGAGCGAGGTAAAGGGTTACTTTGCATTTTACAGATCTCAATCGCTATTCTAACTCACTGTCTGTATCCACAAAGATTGGTCAGAAATTCTGCTTTCAACCAGTCTGGATAAAAACTAATTCTGGTGCCACAAAACGGAATTACCTTCCTGCCACCTCTGCCCCAGACGTGCTCAGGTTGGCCTTTATTTGCTGGATATTTATTCTGCAACAGTCAGATGAATGATGTGTTTCTATTTCTGCCTCCGCACACTTCCACTGAACCACCTCCCTTGAATAGCTCCCACTCCTTGATGCTCCTGGGAGCAATGTTCTTGCATCTTCAGTCAACAGGTGTCCCTCCAGCTTTGCTTTTCCCATCTGCTCTGATGGCTTAGTGGTACAACTTCTCTGAGAGGGTCTCAAGTGGAATTTGAACAGACAAGTACCAACTCAAGAGGCCCTCTGTTGTTTTGCACTTTGAAGAAAGTGGGTGAGATGTGGTACATGCTGATGTGGTTGCCCTTTGTACTCTTTTGAATAGATAGGAATTACTACATGAGGCTTAAGGTATGAAGACTGTTTGCTTTAGTCTGAATGAACTGAACAGTCAAAAAGAAAATAGCTGCAAGATATCATTTGAAACAAATCTGTTCCCTGACATGAATGGCTAAAGCAGACAGGCAGATTAAACTGTAATTATTTAATGCATTAAAAATCAGTGGGATATGTTCATGGGATAGTCTTGAGTTGTTGACATATCTTAGTTTGCATCCTGAATTTGCAAAAGATCAGCACTGCATTGATAGCAAGACATTACACTGCCAGTAATAACTACCTGACTATGATTTACTGCAGTTTTTCTGCCTAATAAACAAGCCTTAACATACTCAGTGACCAGAGCATTGTGAGTGACATCTTATTATAAGCTGTTGCAAAATAAATATCAATACACAAAAAAATCCTTTCAGCTACATATGCAGAGGATACATCAACCTTGTAGAGTATTTTACTGATGTGAGTAAAAGTAGAGCAAAAAATTTCCCTACCCTTTCTTTGTTGGAATGATTTAGCTTTCCCCCTTTTATCCCTTTCCCATATACCCATGTTGTAATAATTCCTCATGCTCCACAGCAACCGGTCACAGCTTTGTACCAGGGCTGGCAACTTGAATCTGTACAAAATGCACATGAAGAGAGGAGAGGTCTACACATGGAGTAAGAAAATAGTCAAGCTCACATTCAGTATGTTGTAGTATTTGTGATGCTACAGATCAAGCTCTAGTTTAAATTTTACTTGCAAAAACCAGATGCTTACCCAAAGGTGGTGTCAGAGTGTAGGGCTTGCCTCTAACACAGCATCATGGCCATCCAAACTCATGTAACACGTCAAGGCATTGTTTCTTCCTTCACAGGATGACTTCAGCAAAGCTCTCAGAAAGAGATGGTGCAAATCCTGACGTTTAAATGGCTATAAGCAGAAGTCAAAGTGATGGTAACCAGCCCAATTCCATATTGAGTCCAGAGCTTCACCCCACGTGGAAATTTCCAAGTTCTCCACTCCAGGCTTTCCAAAGCCAGAAGACAAGATGTTACGACTGCAGATCAGCTGGTAGGAACTTAGCAATCAGAAGAGGGCACAGCGTCCAGGTGAAACTGTGCTCCTGGGTGGGTTTCCACTACTCCCCTTGCTTTCGTGGTAAGGCTTAACTCCCACTCACAGCACCAGAAAGTGGAGGTTCTGCTGGGCCACACATTGCACCACTCCTCCATCTCACCTCCTTTCCCAGAGGCAGGTAGTGCTGTGGGCTGGCAAGGAGGAGCACCCTGAGGTGGCTGCTAAAAGCAACATGGCTCTTTGCTAAAATTCAAAAGAAAGCAAGGTACATTTGAAGAAGGTGTATATGAGGTAAGGGACAAAGGGAGCCTTCCTGTATCAGATTTCCCTTCGTGACTGATGTCAATCACCTTCACAGACACTTGCCCCCATCAAAATCACCTCTGGTAGAACATCAAGGAGGAGATCAAGAGTTTGGGATGTGGGACTGGGTCCCTGAGCCCAGTTCCCCACAATGTCAGCTCACCATGTAGTACATAGATATCTAGTACAGAAGGATCCATGGTACATCCCCTGTGTAAGCCCTTGCCCACTTAAAAGTGCAAAAAGAGCCTTCCAATACCTGACAACAACCATCAAACCAGATGTGATGACAACTCCTGAGAGAAGATGAGCTACCAGTCAAGGAAAGCAGGCTTGCCTGCAAGATAAACTTGAGCTCATGAGCTATTTTTGTCCTCTGTTTTCTCTTATTTTAAAAAACTCTCCTGCCACTGGCTCTTCCTGAGCACAAGAAAAGGTGCCCCTGCATGGAGAAAACCTACCAATGCAAGAGCAGCCAAATTACGGGGGGACTTTTTATCCACGGGTATTTTACACATGAGAAATCCAGGTGTCACCTACAGAGAGATGCATTTGGTGGCATTTGGGTTCTTGCAACTCTTTTCAACAAAAAATTGGAGCAACTCTGGGCCTTTCATATACAAACACTATAATGAAGGCTTATCTGGGTTTTCTGAGTTATTTTCCACCAAAAAATTGAATGCCCCTTGCTGGATTTTTTTTTCTTTTTCTCCTTCTTTCTTCCTTGACGTGGGAGTGCTGGTGAAGTGCCAACTGAGAGTGACAGCTCAGCCTCCTCCCTCCTCTCTCCAAGCTAGACTCCATCCCTCCAAGTTGCTGCCCAGATTTTGGGCAGAGAATTGCTGCTGCCTGTTCCTCTCCTCACAGCCCTCCGCCCATTAATCACCTCAGGGACACACCTTGAGGCATTGGAAAAGGGGCCACAGCACAGGCAGCAGTGCAGCATATCTGGAGGAACCTCAACAGGTAGGGCAGGAGGGACAGAAGATGGAGTCGCCACAGTTGCATAGAGGCGGCTGGGTAGGGACCAGCCATGGGCATTTGGTGGTCCTGCCTGAAGAAATGCCTGTCAAATTGCACCCTAAAACACCTAAGCGCTGCCATGTATGGGGCTGAATTTCTGAGAGCATAGTACCTGCGAGGGGATTTGCAAACAACAAAAATAAGGAAAGCTTCTTGCTTTACCCTGTCCTTCCCTTCAAAATACATGATGTTAGAAGACACTAAAAGAGGGCTTTTCATGTGAAGCATTGGAAGAAACGTGCTGCCTGCTATGGTTTTTCAAACTGCAGGGCCTGCAGAGAAACAGACTGCACAGAAGCACTTAACAGACCTCATCATCTCAGGGCTGTCAGCAGATGTAGCCCACATAATGCTGTGCACCAGGGAAAAAGGTAGGGATATCTGCAGAGTACCCCATCTCCAGTGACAAGTTCACTGAAGTAGAATAGAAAAAAAAACAAACCTAGGCACACTGCTTGAGCTACACAAAACCTCATTATTTTCCAGTGAAAAACACCACCTCCGTGCAAAGAGCTTCTCTGATGAGTGAAATCAAGGACATTCCAAAATGATTCATGAGTGCGTAACCTGGCTACAGCTGACAATAAGATGACTGTGCCTTCACAGGCTGGGATGACAGGCTGAAAGATGAGCTCCTAATGAAATTAAGCTCAGAAGCAAAAGTAGAGAAAGCTCTAATGGCTGCTAAGTTAAAATAGAAAAACTTAAGATATAACAGCACATGGGAGTGCTCTGGTGTGCAGTCATGACCTGCACGGTCATGTAATAAAACAGGTATCTGTAATAAAGCAGATATGAACAACACTCTCATGAGCACACAGAGGTGAAGGCACAACAGCAGGACATGGTATTACAAGAGGAGCAAATGTATGAACACAGCAGGTTTGCGGCAGAGGTGGATTGCACTGTGCAAAGCAAAAAGCATGCCCAGGGAGAGGCAAGATGTAGGCGAAAAACTACATATAAACTCATTCTGCCTGAGTTCAGGTAGACAAGATCAGGATGTACAGGGTAAAAACAGTGACATAGATGGTTTGGGTCTAGTTGGTTTTTACCATAGGGCAAAATAAGATAAAGACGGTGATAAGGCATTTGTAACTTCCCATCTTTAAAGGTCTTAAAGAAATTTCCCTAACATCCAAAATCTGGACACAAATAGACTTCAGCATAGTAAAAGAAGAAGTCTAAACATGAACACTGTCTACATGAACGAGACTAGGAATTTAAACAGTCCCCATATGCAAAAATGCTATATTAAAATGCAGGTAGAGTCAGTGATAGGAAAATGTCAGCATCCAGGCCTTTTCTATAATAAATCTGTATTTTCCATCAGTGTTAGAAAGAAAAGCCTTAAAACTGTTGAACTCAATAACAAATCCACTGGCAGTGAAATTCATAAAATGAAATCTCACATCAGAGGAAACTGAGAAAAGGTGTCCTGATTCACTTAAAATCTTACTGAGACTTTGCAAAGCCATGTTATCTACAAGTACTGCTAATAATAAGGACCAGAATAAAGGAGAGATGTCAGCTTACAAGTGAATTGTGAATTTTCAAAAAGGCAGAGGAGCCATTGGTGTAGGCAAGAGAGAGAGAGAAAGAGAGAGACACAGATATAAACAGTGCCTTAAGAACCATGCAGAACAAGGATGCTGCTGACAGGACACCAGCTATAAACCCTTGCATCAAATACATCAAATACATCAAACACAAAATCCAAATGCTGCCAGCGTGCCGTTTCCTGAATCATGGGAAACAACTATTTGAATTAGAGCTATATTTGAATTACAGACTGTATTTGAATCACATAAGAGAAAAAGAAGAGCTAATAGTTCACCCACTCCTTCCTACTAATACAGAGCTATGCTCACCCTAGCTATTTGTTTTTGGACTGTTTTAGAAATCCCAAGTGACAGATTATTCACAAAGGGACATTATTCCTGACACTGAGCTCTGTTGAGCTTCTTTCTTGACTTCCTGCTAATATTTAACCTAGCATTTTCAAATTATTTTTACTTGTCTGTTACTCGAATAACACCCAAGCACAAAGCATCAGAAAGCTCTAATTCAGTGAATTAGTTATTCACTACATTGAGGTAATCTAGCTGTTTTGGAGAGAAGTTACTGGGTTCTTTGTGAGTTAACCTTTATTAGGGAACAGGGGTGACTCACTGGAGGTCATGCAGGATGGCATGATACACTAGATGTGGTAGACAGGAACGTTAGCAGGCAGGTTGTGACATAAGCAGCAGCAGCAAAATCAGAAAGTCAGTTCACGCTAAATGTGATCTAAGATGCCCTGAGTACAAAGTTCTAGAGAAAGATTTTTGAAGCAGTAACCTGTATTGTGTTTTTTATTAGACCAGGATGCATTTAGCTAGCATGAGTATCTGCAGGCAAGTACTTGGAGCTTCTCACGATGGAATTTTTTACTTAAATTATAATTTTTAAGTTTCCCTCCTTATTTATCTGCATGCAGCTGGGCCCCAGTAAGGTGTGTTTATTGCCAAGACATGGGAGACAAGCGCTAAGCCTGGAGCTCTGCCAGCTGTAAGACTGGGAGGATTCCTGCAGCTTTGCAGGCATCACCATGGGGCAGCCCTGTGCCTCCTGAGCCTTATGTTTCTCTTCAAGGTGAGAAAAAAGCTGTCCATTTTAACCAGATTAGGCCAGCAAGCAAGCAGAAGCTACAGGTTGGAAGCTGTGTTTGGATTTCCTTTGCTCCCAACAGATAAGTGTAAAAAAGGAGAAAGAATAGTATCGATGCTGGTAGTTTCAGGTGGCAGGCTAGGAGCCAAATGGGCACTTAGGGCTGACCTGTAGGTATGTCTACATAGCCTAACGAGTTAGTCCAATGCTCTGCTGAGAACCAGGGCACAAATGGATGGATGGATGGATGGATGGATGGATGGATGGATGGATGGATGGAAGGAATTACACCACAAGCATGGTATCTGAGGTAGCTCAGCCAGAGTTTTGTACAGCATCACATTGTACTGCATGGACTTCTGTCTTCCCATTGCAAGGCTTGGTTCTTCTGTGTTAGGGCTGAAGTTTGCACTGATATTACCTGTGCTACATCCCTTCTTTAAACAAAAACTCTAACAGGTCTCTCAACAGAGTCCTGTAACCTCATTTAATCCAGCCTCTATAGATACCATCTTACAGCACTTAAGGCTAACCAAGCATCTTGCTGTCTTTGTCAAAGGCCTGGAGTCATCATTTTACTGGAGAGACTTGGCTTCCTGGTATTATATTTTATTACTATTGCACAGAGCATACCATGTACCTCGGGGAGCAGTAAATGCTATTGCATGAAGCACATCAGCACACAGTTCTGTGAGTCTCACCGGAGACATTGTTATGGAGCCAGAAATCCAGCCAGGATCATTTTTGGTGGGTCACTCACCAGCAAACTGTGAGGGTGCCCGAGGCCTCAGACCACACTGCCAACCTGAAGGAATCAAATATCTTGAGTGACGGCTGAAATTATGTGTACAGCTCAGTCTTTACAACCTGCTACAGACTGCTGGAGGACCTGCAAGCCCTGAAACACTTTCTGTAACTCAGTGCTGCACTTTTACTCAGATGCCATAAGTACTACTAATTTTAAAACAGCTGGTTTTGAGATATTTGAACCATTTAAAAAACAGCTCTGGTCTACACAGCTGCTGCCCCTTGCCTTCCCCCGTCCTTGTCTGCTTGATCTGCTCTGGGTGCTCCAATGGCATCCTCATAAATAATGCCAGCTCAAGCAGCTCCTGCTGTGTCCTTTGGTCCTCTTTGCCTTTCCCCTCATCCCACCTCCCATATTCCCATACTGTTCCTGACAGTAACCACACAGTTGAATTAGACCCCAGCCCCCACAGAACAGGCTCTCAGGTAAACACTTGATCCCAAAATCACATCCACCTTCTTTCCCTCTCAGCCAGAGCTTCCCACACAGCTTTGCAAGTCCTCATACATTGGTATGAGCTAATTTCTTTGCTCTTTGGAAATTTTCCATTCCCCTGATCTCTAACCCTCTGAAAAGGCCTTTGGATCAAACCACTTCTTCCAGGTTTCATCTAGCATGTTGCAGTTAGTGACTCCATGTCTCTCATCTGCCAGAGACAAGCTTCAGCCTGTTTCAGCAAACTGAGCATCCCTCCTTCGCATAGGAGCATTTTGCATTACAGCACTTTCCGTAACAACTCCATAGCATCAGGCACAGTTAATGAAGTGTACTGCAAAGGACTTCCAACACTGTTCCACAGGAGCAGGGTGATTTCCAGCAGAAAGAGTAGAAAAGCAGCTACCTCCAAAGAACGTGATATACCAACCTGCCCACAGCACACCTTATACTTACCTTTTCATACCTCTGCATCTCTGAAACTGGCTGGGTTCAGGCTATGCCAAATACTAGCTGAAAAATTCTGATAGTATGTCTGCTATGATAAAGCAGTTTATTAAAAATACAAAAAATCCCCATTTGAATACCCATTTCAGACTACTTAGCAGGTTCAAAAAAAGTTACTCAAATACACCAGTTGTTGAATGGGAAACTGAAAGTGTGCAGCCAAGATTTAGACTTGTGAGCACTCCTGGGCAGGAGTCAGATGGGATCAGAAGGACAGGAATTTTGCGGGAGGGCTCATGAGTTGAGATAAGGTCACAAATCCCACCACACTTGTATTCAAAACTTTGAAACAGGAGAGGGAAACAGCTGAGGGCTTTAGGATAGGATCACAGCCTATAGTCGCCAGCAGGATTTCACAGGGCTCAAGAATTGAAAGGGGGGAAAAGAACCAGTCAGGACAGAACCACTTTCAGCACAGGCAATGGGAACTGCTAATGAAGGACAACGGGAACTAAAGGGAAAGATTAAGAGCTCCAATATTTTATTGGTGAGTTCAACATCTGGTTAAACAATACATATGTTTGAAGCTTGACATCCAGTAGCTCTCGTGTACAAACCATCGCAGTACCTCAGCAAATTCACAGGGCTGAAGGAAAAGCCATTTGAATGCCTCAGGCTCCCAGGAGCAAGGCAGACAGCAGTAGGCAAGCAGGTTAGCTGGCAGGAATGGGAGGGGGATGAAGAAGAGCACAGGATATCCAGCTCTAGGCACCTGCCTTCCCCAGCTCAAATTAACCAGCAAATTTCCCCAGGCGCTTTCTATAGAAACAAGCTTCTCCAGAGGGTGATTCACTGCACAATGTTATACTGCTGCTCTATAGAGCTCCCGCAAAGTTATTTCCTATTTCTTAGAGGAATACAGCTCTCGCCAGCGACTGCAGAATGCGCCCAGGGAGACGTGGTGGCTAATTTTGATGCCTTTAGATGGGGAGTGTGAATCTCCCTTCCCTTTGCCCTCCCTCCCCAGTTACCTGTTGTGAAGTAGCATGTAAATGAGTGGTATTCACCCCATATTGACAGCTGAGGAGATTGTCAAGAAACAGGACCTCTTGTGTGCTGCCATACATAGCAGATAGATATACACAGCAGATTTTAATTTCATTTCGATTCCAGATAGACATTTTGCATTTTACCACAAACCCACTTTTTCCCCTCACACAGCACCGATCTGCGCAGGCAATGTCCATCACCTTGGTAAAGAAGTCCCTGCGAATGCTCAGTAAGGTGTCCATTTGGATGAACAAGTGCACGATCTGCCCGCACAAATCTGCTGGCAACTGACGTGGGTTTCGATCCATTGAAATCAATCAATTTTGGTGATTTTAACAGGTAGAGTAGGTTTTAAAAAAATTTGCATGCAGAACTCATTCACATATCAAGCTCCAGTTGCTCCTAAAATGTGACTGATTTGGGAAAAAATACACAGCCCTCCCTTCCCTGTTTCAAACTAACTGAACTGTATCCAACTTCTCAATGAACGTGATTTACCTAAAGGAAGACTTTCTTCCATCAGTATTATTGGCTGTAATTAAGTACACATTCACAACATTTATGCTCCCTTATTAAAAATTGCTCAAGTGATAATGTAAAAAAGGATAGTTCTGTGTTTAAAAGAAGAACTGCGCAGACTGAAGTTTGCTGCTATATTAATATAGCACCAGTAGATGCTGTAATTCGAAAGTAAAAGGCAAACAGAGGAATTGTTAATAGTTTTGTGCACTATTTAGGCTTTTCCTAAAAGCTAAAATGTTTCTTTAGGGAAGTGACAATGCCTTCATATGTGACTGTGGGACTACTGTAAAATGCTAAAGACCCATCCCCACAGGTGTCATACACCATAACTGCATGGCTATATTTGCAAATTGCTCTATTTTCTACAGTTTTATTCTAATTTTATCACTATTTCTAATGAATTTCACTGTTTCCAGGAGCACATTAGGGATTTTTTTTCTTAAAGTCGGGATGTCGATATTTTTAGCAGTGATCCATTCACATGCTGAATTAGATACAGAACACAAAGGAAGGACAATAATATGCTGCTTCCAGTACAAAAAAAAAGAAAAATATTTAGATTCAGTAGAAAGCAGGCAAGCAATGTGTTAGTTTAATGTGCTGTTCTAATCTCTGCTGGAAAAAGGATTTCTATGTTGGCACAGGGCACCTGAGAAATTAAGTGAGTGAACTCAACATGGCATCTATCAAGAGACAAGACATTTCTTCTATTCTGGTTTAATACCAGTGCAGATTCTGTTTGAAGGCAGATGATTTCCAATGTGGAAAAAAAAAACCAAAACAAAAAACTCAAACCAAAACAAAAAAAAACCAAACAGGCACAACTACTAATTAGAGCAAACACACAGAACAATTCAGGGCATCTGGAAGAAAAGGTGAGGACTACGGTGGCACAAGTTCTGTGGATCAAGTAAAGAGGTGGAAAACTCACCTAGAACTTCATTCTAGCTAATACTTCTTTCTAGATAATACTACATGAATACTACTAAATGAGACCCATCTCATTTTCAGACATATCTGAAAAGAGGGGAAAAAACCCCCCCCAAACCTCAGGAGAGAAAATCATGTCTAGTATTTGCAGTCCTCCAGGATGTGCTCTCAGGGACATTTCCAATTGAATCAAGTGGAAGCAACCACAGGAAAGCTTGCTGCTGCTAGGTTCCTATCTGCCTGGAAGGATGGCAATGCGTTGGAGCAGAGTAATGTTGCTTTGTTCTGGCACACACTAGAAGGCACAGGGTATAGCCCAGGCTCTCCAGCCCACCCAGAGAGCCTAGGAGTCACAACTAGTCAAAAAGAAGGTAATGAAACAGAAATAGCAACTGCTTGATGGCAACAGTGAGCTCTAGCCCTACAGCTTTCCTATCTGCTGCGTTCCTCCTTCCCTAAGAGCAGTCTCAGGAACAGATTTTCTCTGGCTGTTCACAGTGCTGTTGGATCACCTCAGCAAGGTCAAGACACCGCAAAATTCGCCACTTCTCAGCAGCCAGCTCCTCCTTGGATACCTGGCCCAGCAGTTTTTTAGCAAAGAGGTTCTGATCCTGCATGAAAAGGCTCACAGCAGACCTTGGGGCTTGAGGGAAGTTCTCCAGGCAACCACTTGTGAAACAGAAGCTGATTTTCTTTTCACGTCTCATCCCTGGTCCCCTTTCTTCAATCCAAGTCAGAGGTCTAGTGTGGAGGAGCAGAGAAAAAGAAGAGTATTTATGAAGAAATGGAATCAACAGGTATAGTTTATGGTTTTTTTCCTCAGCATTTACAGAAAATGCCCTAATAAATGCACCATTTTTAAATTTCAGTCATTGCATATTCAGGTAACATGTTCTGACCAACATGTCTTGTGGTTACGGAGTTGAACACCAGGTAATAGCCTTAACTCCATCATTGCTTCACGCCATGACTTTCAGCACACCTTCTAAGCTCTCTCCAGCTTTGCTTTCCCTATGTACAAAGTGAAGCCAGCCATGTCTAGCCATCTCACAGGGAAGAGGGAAGTTTAATCTGTTTGTTTGTGGACTTGGATGAAAAGTGCAGTTAAACATGCAAATATTTTGTGCGTGATTCAATCACAGCTAAACTCACAAGGCCCTCAATGTCTAGTCATTCCTCCAGCGAGAGGAATCCAGATCTCAGATCCAGGTGCTACTGTGCAAGCTGAACACCACCCCTTTAGGATGGGCTGGACAGATGGCAAGTTCACTCATGCACCCACTAGCATCCATAGTCTCTTTGAACTTTTCAAATACATTTACTTCTCTTCACTGGGAGCACTGAGTTGAACCTAAAGATTACACCAGAAGATGTCAATTTTGCCTGTTTCACCTACATAGTCTCAGGTAGATCTTCCTTAATCAGAGCAAAGTCCTGCCTTATGCTGATGTGATAGCCACAGCCTCCACGCCAAGTATCAGTGCTGCTGGCTATCGACTGGCATAGCTCACAGGTCCTTGCACTTTCCTCCCCAACTTCCCAGCTCGGCTGAGGAAAAAGGAGCCATAAGAGGTGCTGCAGCGCTTCAGGGGTCTTAACAGATTCCCCGGCCCAACACTGCAAATGCTTGCAGAGGCTTTGAGGAATGGTCCTCAACACCAGCCACAGCCACGATCCTCCCTTCCCGCTCTTTTGTCAACTGCCTAAACCATGCCATTACCTTTCTGCAGCTCATTCATCAGCACTCACTACTGCCTGTGTTTAGAGGATGCACATTATTTTTCTTACTTGGTTATTGATGGCCTTTCCACAGTCCTTTATGGCCCACTTTAGTCTGCCACTCACAAATTATGAGGGCATCAATAGCATGGAAGAATAAATTCTGTCTCCAAGTACTGCCCATTAAATCTTCAATATCATTAGATCTGGAATGAAAGTCCTTGTCAGTCTAGCCTGAACACATTCTGCAGAGCACTCAGCTTAATGATTCTGCACTTCTCATCTTTTATGCTTTAGGATCCAGTTTCTATATTCAGATCATTGTATCAATTATTCTTTGCTCACCTGTACTGCCTACATACACACTCTACAAATTAAGCATGGCCAGATGAATCTGACTGAAGAGAATAAAACAATTGGAGAAAAAAAAAAAAAAAAAAAAGACTCAAATCACAGCCTGCAAAAATGTACCAAAAAAAAGTCCTCAGAAGACTAATAAATGCAAAGACACCGTGCATTCTCAGGAATTCCCTAGGTACGTGTTGCTGTAGGCCAGAACAATGCTTGCGGGCCACATCACTTGGTGTTTTTTATGTTATCATCCTCCTTCCCCGAGGTGCTGACTATTGACCTCGGTCAGAGGCAGGCCACTGAGCAAGCTGGGCTTTGCTCTGACTTGACAGAGCCAGTTTTATGTTCTTACAACAGCAAACAGCAACAGAAGGTTCAGGTCAGTTATTCAAAGCTGCTTTATCTCAGGTAGGCAGGTATGAAGAAACCACTGGGCAGGCATAGGCAAAGATCCCCACCATGTAATAGAGTCCAGGATATGATCCAAAACAGGCAGCGTCAATGCAGGGTCACCTCCCTGGGGCGATCTAGAGCAGATGCACACCAATGACCAGGCTCAGGCATATGTTGTCTTCTCCTCTAGCTTGGGGATGCCACTGAACCAGAAGCATAATCATGCAGAGTGGGCAGAATTTAATCAAAGTGACTAAAATGACTGATTTAGATCAGTGAGCATGAAAATGTTGGTATTACTAATAGATTTATCTCCTGTGATTGGATTTTTAGTTATTTTCCCAAAGCGAGGTTGATTCTACTTGATTGGTAACCAAAACGCGTTAATTTTTAATTAACAACAACTTCTACACTAAAATTAGTCCCTTTTTTTGCTATAAAGATATGTATGCTGCAAGTTTGCACATTATTTAAGCAATTTTGTAGCTTAAGAAACAGGTTTGTATTTTACATCAGAAAACTGTGAAGAATTGTGAAGAATTGTGAAGGTTTTTTTAATAGATAATTTACCCATTTTCATTAAAGATTTGTATCAAAGTATTATCTGGCTATGGATGTAGTTATTTAGAAGCGTTAGTAGTGTTACTTAGAAGTAACGAATGCAGCATTTTTGGTAGCTGAATAAAGCCGTGTTTAATATGTTGGACAGTTAAAGAACAAAAAGAAAGTTTAACCAAACACTAACAAACAACTTTTATACTGACTTTTTACAAAGCAAGCACTATCGGCAGTGAAGAAACCATCCTGACTTTTTATGGTCATTTTGTCTTTCCAGATTTTAGACTGGTAGAGCTCTCCTAGCTACATTTTATTCAGAGAATGGAAGAGACTTTCTGCTTTTCCGATTCCCTGTTTCTTCAAATAATGAGTGGCCCTAGTTGGACTGTCCTAGTTAAATAAACCAAAATGAAGTGAACACTCTTTGTACCTGCAGAAGAATTAAGTTGGTTTCATTCTCAAAAGAATTCTGGGTCCACTCAGCTTAATATTTTTATGCAGCAACTTCTGCAGAAAGCATGTATTACATGATTTTTTATGGATGTTCAATTTCAAGTTTTTTATTAGACTTTGTAAGCTTAGATCTCAATACAAACATAATTTCAAACATTTATTGCCAGAATATGTGTTCAGAAAATGTCTTCAATTTCTTTTAAACATCTTCCTTTTCATGCTTTGAAAATGCCAATAATTTTTATTTACCATGCAATCAAAAAGGGCTACCTTACCTTGGATGGGAATTAGACAATTGGACTCTACCCCTAGTTAACATCAAAAGAGACATTGCCCAAGTCATTATCTCTCCAGCTCACACTAAAAATTCATTTTTGACATTTACTGAATCCAAGCTCTATAATACTGGAACAGGACCTGCAGTCCAAAACCAGTCGTGCTGTCAGTAGAGGTTTGGCTTTTCCTGGATTGCTCAATGTTTTATCACAGAGAGGCTGTCAGCTCAACTGTCTTGGAAACACAACAGAGGCAGAGGTCATCTCTCAGATAGCTAGGCATCAGGCGTTAACACACACCTCCAAAATCCACCCAGAGACAGATGAGCAGCCAGTGCGGGCTGTGCAGCGGAGACAGGCTATAGCCTTTGCAGAAATCCCTGCTTAACAAGCAGAACACAGGCTGCTGCTTTCTGCACCTGCTGTATTTTCCAATGCAGAAAATAGGCTGAATTAACCTGATTTCTCAAGGTTAGCGTATTCATGTCTTTCGAAAAAGGATGAGATAGCTCTCAGGAAAGGTGCAGACCTTTCCCATCCTTCAGCAAAATAAAGGTTGGGCAAATTAGAGCCGTAACACCACCACCATGACTGCCAGGCCATAACTTCACTTGATGGAGACTGGGCCAAATTCTCTACTGCAGTAACTCCACTGACGTCAATGGGGGAAGGTCAGCAGGAAATATGGCCCCACCACCGAACAGAATACAGGAACGCTATGTAACTTTCCAGTCGGCGTAAATTATCTCAGAGGCATAAAGCTGACTGTCCCCGAGGTCACTCAAATGCTCATGGTGACAAAACACTTACTGACCCATACAAATAGTTAGTAGTGGGCTAAGAAAAGCAGGTATCTGTTAGTGGTGTAGAGCAGAAAAAAACCCAGTAATCCAGAAATGGTTCTGTATCTAGCAAATATCATACATAGCAGGTAAGAACTACCTAGGAGACAGGACAGCCAGGAAAAGTTTAAGCCATCCACTAGTTCCACCTGCTGGAATTAGTTCAAAATCTCACTCTATATAGATCTTTACAGCTACTCATGTTACTGGTGAATGGCTAAGAGGGTAAACAGAGCTTGTATACAGAGTTCTGTCCTCTCACAACTGCATTTTGAAAGGAATTGGAAATTATGTTTTGTTTAAAGAGGGAAGAAGATTGCTAAGAGAAGATGCTAATCCCTCAATAAACTGCAGTGAGCTTTGTAGGACTGGCTGATAAAACGCTTAACTAACAATGTGGTGAAACTAACAGTTCAAATGAGCCCTGATTATACAACCCCCAAATAGCTAGTCCTTCAGGTTATTACTTTTTAAACAATACATTTATGTAAAATTCTTAAAGAAGTAAGCATTCATGTTTGGTGTTTCTTTCTTTTTTGTTTAATGGCTGTTTTTTTGTTTTTTGGGGTTTTTTTTAAGTGTTGTAGCAGTATATGTGCAACAAAAAAAAGGGTGATTTATTACAAATGAAGACAAGCCAGAATATTTTCCCATGGGGTCTAATTTTCCCTTGCTCTCCCCAGTCTTCTTATCTGCCTCTTGTCACGTGCTTATGAGGGGATTATCTAGCTCAAAGGCAGTGTGCACTATATGGAAAAACAGGAAAACAGGAGTGAAGGGAAAGGAACAAATTGTTCCATCACCATTCCTACCTCCTAGGAAACACATAGTACTTGGGTAACTTCTCTATACCTTTTCATGTCAGACAATTCTCAAGTTGCACCTATAGCATGCAGTGAACTGTCCTCATAAGTAACTTCAACCCAAGTGAAAGGACTTGACCTTCGTGCAAATGGCCCAGAATGACCAAACTGGAGAGTTTCCAGCAAAATACACCACCAGACTTTAGACCAAGTTGAGTACTCAATCCACAGTATGAACCACTATTTGATAGCAAGGCTATTGTTATCATATAAGAAAGGGGAGATCAAACTCATTATTGTAAAATGCATCATCAAAAGAGTTTTCTGCAAGAAAGTCATAGTGTGATGACTGGAAAAAATTACAAGTAATCCTGGCTCCTGGATTCTCACTCAGTCTGACATGGTCATGCAACTAAAGCAAAAAGACAAGAAATGAGAGACAGACTGATGTCCCACTCAGGAAAAAAACAAAACAAAACAAAATAAAACAAAACAAAAACCAAACTTCAGGACTGTGGACCAGGCATCAGTCAAGAGCAAATTTTGCATATTGGCCTTTCAGTAGTTCATTATACTTCTGCTCAAAACGTGCAATTTTATGTTACCCTCCAGCTAGTACTACATATTAGCACAAGCATTATAGTGCTATAAGCTAAGTATTATGACTAGTGCATTACCTTTTCAAACAGTCGTACATTTCCAACCTTTAAAGAAAGGTTAGCTTTCAACATACAACTAGAATGCCTGGTGCTAAACAAAAAATATCCTGCCTCTGAACAATTTTTCTGAGTGCAAGAGAAGGGTCTTTCAGTCTTAGGCATGGTAAAATGCATTATGGGCCCATTCCTACATTCAGATGTCAGAAAAGAGCTATTCAAACCTCCTTGTGCTCCTCAGCAGACATTGTTTGGTGGTGGTTCTTTTAACCATGATTACTATAGGAAGCACTTTCAGGTCTGTTTCTCTTGTACACTTTCATGCCAGCATCCACCCATTCTGTTTCCACAAGAGGAAAAGAGGATGCAGAACTCCTGCAGACGATACCCAGGCAGCATGGCTCACCTGCTGCCACAGCCATTACTCACTTCTTGTTTGCTGTCTGAAAGTGAACAGTCATTCTGGAGTAATTCTTATCCTTCTGCTTTTCTCTGGTGGCAGAGGTAACAGTGAGGTCTCCAAAGAGGTCAATCAGCCAAGTCAGTCGGGCAATTCCACTGAAAGCTGGGAATCCTGTTTTGTTTTCATCGAGGACACTACCTGGTGCAACAGCAACAGAAAGTCTTCAGAAATGGGAAAGAGAATAATGTCCTCTGCATAGGAAAGGCTGAAGAAACTGCAGCGTTGCAGGCTTAGAAAGGCCATGAGTAGATGGACTGAGTAGAAAACTCAACAAACATGGTCAACCTTGAAATAGATCAGTTGGTGAGCTACCACAGAGAAGGCTGCACAAAGTACATATACAACAAACCCTTCAAGATGTGTTGAGGACAGGAGGGTGTATGTGGATTCAATGTGGGAATGAAGCAGGGAGAAAATGGCTCAAAAATCTCTCCCAGGTCTTCTGGGCCAAACACCAGAACAGAAGACTGAAGGTCCCCACTAGAAACTGGGACACTTTCATAGAGCTCCTCCTCCTCTCTGAGACCAATATGAATGAGAAATTGGTCACTACCACCAAAGTACAGAAGGGATGAAGAAGCACTCTCTCCTTCATACAGGAGGCAAGGCTTGCGTTCTTCACCAGATCGCAGAAAGAGATTAGCAAAGCAACAGCCCACAGAAGACAACTGTTAAGGCAAAGGTATTTTCCAGACCTGTAATTTCATGGAAATATCCAGAACTGATACCGGTGTCTCTAGTCAGTTTATAAACAGACTCTCATCGAAAAGGACTGAATGAAGCCTGGAAGGACTGGCGTCCCTGTGGAGCAGGCAGACAGATCCAGACGGACTTCGATTTCCTCACAGCTACTGACCTGTGAAATGCAACGTTCCCTTCACCAGGTCTTTCCCAGCCACCTCTTTTTTCAGCTGCTTGTACTCTTCAGTCAGAAGTTCAATGTGCTCCACATGGAGGACTTTATCTGCCATTAAAAAGAAAAGCCAAAAAAAAAAGCCACCAAAAATCAGGACAGATTAAATAAGATCTTCCTGTGTGAATCAAAGGCATGTCTAAGCAGTAAAGGCTTTACCAGTCACCAGTGGGAAGTCCCTTAGAAATGTTCTCACGTACGGCTGGCAAAATGTCAGGAAGAAAACCAAACACGGGCCCTGCACTGAGGCATTAATCTGGGTTAAGGATTTTCAGGAGACAACAAATACAGAGACTACAGGAACAGAAGCTACTATGTTTAACAGAAACTCTGTAATGAAACCCAATACCCAACTAAGGCTGAAACATTAGTCTTCAAAGTAAAAGACGGATTAATTCTTGGCCTCTTTCCCTTCACATTTCCTTGTTCTGCATTTTTCCTCCCAGGGTAGTAGGAAAGAAAAAGGAGGCAGAAAAAATAGTGTAATACTCAGACCCAGATTGTAACAATATGTTAAGGAATACCTCTCTCCATTGCAATTAATTGGGCTACATTGGAATAGAGGCTATCCGATACACGTTGAATGTGGCCCTCATTCAAAATGTGTTTTTCTGGACGGTTTCCAGGAGAGTCAACTTAGGCTGCTGACAGTAACTGCTGCTGCTTCAAGAGAAGAGGCATAAATTCTGCTCAATGGGAAGCCATTTGGCTAGCAACAAGGCAGTAAGTGGTGTCGGTACAGGGAAATCGCAAAGCAGAAATCCTATACCTCCGGTGTTTTAGGACAAACGTCACAAAGGAAATTTTTAAGAAGCAGTGGTATAAATAGTGCAGCTTGTCCAAACGGTTTGCACTCTGCTCCTGCCCAGCGCTGTTCTTTTCCTTGCAGCCCCATACATCCCCACTGGCCTTAGCTGAACTGCCAGCTTCTGACCTTTGGCACCGCAGCGATGGGATCACACACTTTCCAGAAATAAAGAGATTTTGCTCAGAGACAAGCTGTCTTTCAGACAGGGATGCCTTGCTAGCCTACAACAGCATGAGCAGCTGTGTGTGACCAGCACATTACAAACGCTAGAAGGTAGGGGAGCTGTTTCCAGTTCTATTTTCAGGAAGAGAGAGGACAGGGAGGTGCAATGGCTACGCTCAGGTGCTTTACTATCACTGCAACAGAAGTTTTCTTCTCTAACTGCATTCTTAGTGTCACAAGTAGAGACCAATGCTTTTCCGAGGGCAAACGTACCTTACTCTTAGCATTGACATTTGTGTGTTTATTTCCCCATTTGCACACATCTTAAATCCTAGATTGACACATCTCTGAGATAGGCATACTCCCTTGTACGTCATCATTAAGAGTAGACTGGAGCCCTGCCTTTGAATTTTATGCTTTTGGTGCTACCAAACAAGTAATACTGTTTAGACTCTTGAGAAAAAATGCGTTACCTTTCTGCTCAGCCATCTCCCAGAGCTCATGGGCCGCCTTAGCAGACAAAGCCATGGGGTACTCAACAAGGACATGTTTCCCAGCTTCTAAAAACATTCTGAAAGGGATACGAGATCAGTCTTTTAAAAAGTATATCATCATAATCACCTCTCTCCCACAGGCAGCCACATCTGGAGAAACACACAACATGGAGTAACAGAAATAAATGGCAACTTTCCTAGCAAGGATGGTGTGGTGGCTGTATCACACATTTAAACACCAGGAGAGCTAGGTTTTAGTTCTCCTTTTTCCACAGAAGCCCTTCACTCACATACAGCAAGTCCCTAAAATGCCGCAGTGTTGAGCACTGCAATTTCTAACTTCCAGACACTTGAGTGGCTGGAATGGGGCACTGGAGTGCCCTTCCTCTATATAATCTGTGAGGAAAGGCTTTGAATCCTGTTTTAAACTGCCTGTCCATCAAACACAGGTACACAATTGGAATTACTTGGGAAATGAATGCATCCCAAATCCTACCCTCTTCCAGGGCTTATGGGGTGCTCTAGGGAACTATCATTGGCTTCAGGCTACTAGTCTGGCAGTCTGTCCTCCAGTGTCCACATCCTCTTCTGCAACAGCTTTACACAGCTCCTCTATGCTTCTAAATTACAGGGGAAAGAGTGGGAAAAGGGGAAAAAAAACCAAACTTCAAAATACCTGATGGTTTCTTCATGGCTTCTGTTCTCTGTGCTGATGAAGGCTGCCTGTATCTCTTTGCTTCTTAGAGCATCTTCCAGGCTAATCTGCTTGGCCTCATTAATATTGCCAAAACTTCTCCTGTGTATTTAGCATAAATACAACCAGAGCATAACCATCACAGTCTGCATGTTGTGCACTAGCACTTAGAAATTGTTCCCATGGACCACTGTCTTACTGAGTTCAACCAGGACAGAACAAAAGCAGCTCGTGATCCAGGAAGGGCACGAGCACTTACAGACAGAAGTGGAGTGCACAAAAGAACAAAACAGATGGGTCACTGCGTAGGTGGTGGTATCAGTACAGAAACTGTCCTGCTATTGAAGTGTAAAGTGGTTTTTGGTTTTGGCGTTTTGTTTTGTTTTAAAAAGCATCCCTACAAAAGAGCCATTTTAATAGAATGACTTGAAAGAGGACAGTGCTCTTATGGGAGAACTTCTCCCCAGCATGCTGGACAACACGGGCAAAAGCACTTGAGTTGGCAGGGTCACATGCACCTACAACAAGTACAGACAAGCAGGAGAGGGACTAAGCAGATGCTTGGCTACGGTGGCTCCTAACTCACAACACGAACACCATGTCAGTGCTAAGGGGAAGGCTCTCTTGGCCACCACCCTGAGCACATCTCCACCTGAAAATGGAACACACACTCCCCGCAAAAGCCCTTTGCATTAGTAAAGAGTGGAGCAGACACCTTGACAGCGTTAGGATAGGTGACAAAGAGCATGACGGTGTGCCACAGGTAGGACTTGAAAGCAAAGACTGGTCATGCCTGTGTGTGATTGGGATGCAAAGAGCAAGACAACACATCCAAGCAAGCTGCCTGTGAACTGTGTGTTTCAACAGCGTTGTTTCTCAACAGAAGTAGTGGATACCCTATCTTTAGTGTTGTTCAAGGCTAGCTAGCCATAGCACTAGCAAAGGCATCAGAAAACCAAGAGTGTATTTGGCAGGGAGATAAACTGGATGACCTAATGGGTCCTTTCAGTCTCAAACAACCCTGATTAAATGATTTAAATATAGCTGGAAAAATACATTCACAGTCTGAGATCCATACCTGTACTGCCTAACTATTTAAAACCTTTATGCTCTGCTGTTTGGGACAGACAGTCTAGCAGGAATGCTCAGAGGGAGGTATACGCTAAATTTCCACAGCTCCAAGCTAGTGAGAAAAACTCGTGCTCTCTAAAAGGTAACCTTACTGCAGGTACTAAATTATGGGATTTTCTTTAAAGACATCTACAAGTTCAGTACCTGGTTTAAAAAAAAAAAAATAAAAAATAGAATTTTATGATGAAGTTGCAGTATTAGGAGCTTTACAACATGTTTTTGTAAAAAAAACTTTTTAAAACTCTGTAAAACTCTTTATGTTTTTTAAACATTTCTACAAATGTCATGCAGACATTAGCTCATTAGTGTAACTACTGCCTGTACCATCCTAAACCTACAGGAAATTTCAGTCAGACAGAATTGCATTTCTTTTTATCACACAGATCCTGCAACAAGGAAGTCTCTCAGCTTTTATTTTAGTCATTTCTGCAAGGTATCTCACCGAGGTCACCTATTTGTTCCCTCTTGCAACACTTTGTGTACTCATTTCCTAGCTGCCACTCAGAATGACAGACATATTTGCATAAATTTTCCCTTTTCAGACAGCCTTAATTATAAGAGAAATATAAAACTTTGGATTTTCATCCCCTGCCCCCCTCAAATAATACTCCCCCATATGGAAAGGCATGTGAACCATAAGAAAGAAATATTAAAATATCCGTATTAAACATGCTAAAATGAAATTTCTAACCTGGACACAAATCCAAGGAGTTTCAGGTGCTCAGAAGGGCTAGAAGGCATCGGATTCATCAAGTCTCGGATCCGTGCTAAGCCAGCAATTCCAACTCCAACCACCACGGTCCCAAACATTTTGCTAATCTGACTAAAGGGAGAAAAAAAAAAAGCAACATTTTTTTCTTTTAGCAGGGACAGGAGCAGCTGGGAGGGGAGGTGGAAGGATGGATTACTCTTGAACTCAGCTTTCATACAGCCAAACCTTATCCAGATGTCAGCAACCAGCTAATAGAGATGTGATGCTATAAGGCTACTGAGCTCGCTTGCATCCCATTGAAATGCGTTCAAGCGGTTCAGCCTGTCATAGGACTGGTCTTGAGACTTGTATTTAACAGCTATTATATCACAGCTCTGGCACAAAGTTCTTCCTTTCTGTGAATGGAAGGCAGACTTCAAAAGTGAGATGTTCTTCTATTTATATCGCCGCTTCCATGCTGGAAAGGAGCCAGAAGGTTCTGCAAACCCAGCAGAGCTTTATATAAACCCTGCTGACTTCCTGAGCGCCTGCAGCACAGCCTGCCCCCGGCTGCCACACGGACATTCACAGTGCACAGCAGCATAGCCGGAATACTTTGGAACAGGAAGCAAAGAGCATCTTTTCTTCCCCCATGTAACTGCTGGCACATCCTACAATATCAAGATGCAACCAACCATCTGATAATTTGGTCAAGATGCTTGCATGGTATTTCCATACACGAAGAAAGCTCTGCCATCTCTTTAATGACAAGCAGACGTGTCCTCAATATTTACATCTCCCAAAAGCACGTCCTGGCCACAATTGCATCATATGGAGGATGAGCCAGGCATTTCACTCACTGGCCAGGCTGCTGGGCCACCGGCAATAAATTCTGATGGTTTTATGGTTTGACATTGATTTGCGGAAGCACTGGGCAACTGGTGTAACCTTTCAAAGCTGCACTGTTCCCCAAACCCAAGGACTGGCAACACTTTGTAAAGTAATTTTAAGATTTACAGGA
Source organism: Burhinus oedicnemus (assembly GCA_008921705.1). Taxonomy (NCBI): domain Eukaryota; kingdom Metazoa; phylum Chordata; class Aves; order Charadriiformes; family Burhinidae; genus Burhinus; species Burhinus oedicnemus. Next base: position 741,581 of record VFFE01006799.1, on the reverse strand, counting down.
AAAATGGCTAGAAACCAAGCCAAGTCAGCCCCTCTGCCTTTTTTGTTACTTCCATCCTGCCGCAGCATCCCTTCAAACTCTGTTTCTTCTGTTTCAGTGTTCTTTCTGCCACTGCTGATGCCTTCACCCGTGTTAACTCTTTCAATTACTTCCACTACCTGGCTGCAACCTTTCAAATCCTTCCAAGACTTAAATGGATAAATGGACAACCCCACTTCACTCCTCCTTCTGACTTGTCTGATGGGATCACAGTGCAGCAGCACAGCTGTGAGTGACTGTTCAGACAGTGCTAGAGGTTGACAGCTGCTAAGAAATTACATCAACTAGCACAAAGAAAAAAAATAAAAATAAAAGAAAGCTCCGCTCCAATCACATGTCATGTCTGGATTTTGTTTTTCTGTAAGCTCCTGCCTACGTATATATTCCTGTCAGTGCTGAACTCTGCTAACTTTATACATGCCAAAAGGGTACACACAGTGGCGTCTTTAACATAAAAGAAGAAAGGAGTGATATCGGAAGATTTCTCTAGGGAGATTAGTGACGTGTCATTACCAAATATTTGAGATATAACATGATGACACTGGTCACCTGGGAAGAGAGATGTATAGGGCTGAGAGAGAGGGAGGGGGAAAGGGGGTTAACATAACCACACAACCCATCTTCACTTCCACCCACAGGCAGAGTCCTGAGCTGGGCTCTCAGTTACACTCGCTTTTCTCTACGGTCAAAGAGAAAAGAGACTGAGACTTGCAGAATGATCTCAGTTGGAAGGAGCCCCTGGAGGTCACCCAGTCCAAACCCCCTTCAGCTCCACCAGGGCCATGCCAAGCTCTGACTGTCCCCACAGATGGGAATCTGGCAACCTCCCAGGGCCCCTGCTGCAGTGTTTGACCATCCTGACAGCAAGATCTTCTTCCTAGTACCTACTCAGAGTTTCCTACATTGCCTTTTGCTATTTTCTTTCCATCATTTATCAGCAGTTCTGGCTAACCGGGGAGGTCCCAGTTTACTGGAGGTTAGCAAATGTGACGCCCATCCACAAGAAGGGCTGCAAGGAGGATCCAGGGAACTACAGGCGTGTCAGTCTAACCTCAGTGCCAGGGAAGTTATGGAGCAGATCATCCTGAGTGCCATTACATGGCACATGCAGGACAACCAGATGACCAGGCCCAGTCAGCATGGCTTCATGAAATGCAGGTCCTGCTTGACTAACCTGATCTCCTTCTATGACCAGGTGACCTGCTTAGTGGATGAGGGAAAGGCTGTGGATGTTGTCTACCTGGACTTCAGTAAAGCCTTTAACACAGTTTCCCACAGCATTCTCCTGGAGAAACTGGCTGCTTATGGCTTGGATGGGTTTACTCTTTGCTGGGTCAAAAACTGGCCTGAAAGCTGGGCCCAAAGAGTGGCGGTGAATAGAGTTAAACCCACTTGAGAGTCGGTCACAAGTGGTGTTCCCCAGGGCTCAGTATTGGGGCCGGTTCTGTTTAATATCTTTATCAATGATCTGGACGAGGGGATCAAGTGCACCCTCAGTAAGTTTGCAGATGACAGCAAGTTAGGCAGGAGTGTCGACCTGCTTGAGGGTATGATGGCCCCTAGAGAAGAATCCGGACAGGCTGGATCGATGGGCCAAGGCCAATGGTATGAAATTCAACAAGGCCAAGTGCCAGGTCCTACATGTAGGTCACAACAACCCCATGCAACACTACAGGCTTGGGGAAGAGTGGCTGGAAAGCTGCCTGGCAGAATAGGACCTGGGGGTGTTGGTTGACAGTTGGCTGAATATGAGACAGCAGTGTGCCCAGGTGGCCAAGAAGGCCAACAGCATCCTGGCCTGTATCAGGAACAGTGTGGTCAGCAGGACTAGGGAAGTGATCGTCCCCCTGTACTCGGCACTGGTAAGGCCCCACCTCAAATACTGTGTTCCGTTTTGGGCCCCTCACTACAAGAAAGACATTGAGATTCTGGAGTGTGTCCAGAGAAGGGCAACAAAGCTGGTGAAGGGCCTAGAGAACATGTCTTATGAGGAGCTGCTGAGGGAACTGGGGTTGTTTAGCCTGGAGAAGAGGAGGCTGAGGGGAGACCTTATCGCTCCCTACAACTACCTGAAAGGAGGTTGTAGAGAGGTGGGGGTTGATCTCTTCTCCCAAGTAACAAGCAATAGGAGAAGAAGGAATGGCCTCAAGTTATGCCGGGAGAGGTTTAGGATGGATATTAGGAAAAATTTCTTCACCGAAAGGGTTATCAAGCATTGGAACAGGCTGCCCAGGGAAGTGGTGGAATCACCATCCCTGGAGGTATTTAAAAGACAGGTAGACATGGTGCTTAGGGACATGGTTTAGTGGTGGTTTTGGCAGTGTTATGTTGATGATTGGACTCGATGATCTTAAAGGTCCCTTCCAACCTAGGTGATTCTATGATTCACTGCCCGTCTACCAAAAGACTACGGCTCCAGCTCCTCTACATCCTCTCATCAGAAAGCTGTAGGCAGCAATAATACTCCCCTTTACCCTTCTTTTCTGGAGGCTGGACAAACCCAGTTCCCTCAGCCTCTCCTCGTTCATCATCTGCTCCAGCCCCCTGGTTGCCTTCCACCAGACTTGGTCCTGTATTTAACTTATTTCTTGTACCAGGGTGCACAAAACCAGACACAGCATTGAAGGAGTAGCCAGGTCCTGTTGGCTACGTTCTTGCTAATGCAATCCAGGACACGGCTGGCCTTCTTTGTCAGAAGAGCATGCTGTGGCCTGAGGTTCAACTTATCCACCAGCATCTGCAGGGCACTTCCTGGCTTTCCAGCCAGTCAGTCCCCACCCTGTACTGGTGCACAGGGTTATTCCACCCTGGACAAGGGACTCCGCATTTGCCTTTGCTGAACTTCATGATGTTGCAGCCTGCCCAGGTACCTCTAGTGTACTGGCCACTCACCCCAGTTTGATTTCATCCACAGACTTGCTGAAGTTGCACTCCGTCCCATCATCCAGGTCGTTATTAACGACATTTAACAGTATTGGCCTTGGTATCAATCCAAGGGATGCCACTAAGTGGTTGGACTAGTTCATTGGCTGTTGCTTGAACTTTGTGTCACAGATCACAAATCTTTAAGCCAATTTTCCACCCACCTTATAGGTCATTCGATTCACATCTCAGCATTTTGGCGATAAGGAGACTGCACCAAGGGCCTTGCTAAAGTAAAGCTAAAAGCCATTCACTGTTTACCTCTTGTCAACAGGGCCAGTCATCTCACCATGAAAGGCGATAGGACTGGTCAGGGACAAGTTGCTCTTGGTAAATCCAACACTGGATGGTCACAAATGCCTTCTTGGAGCTTGTGTGCTCGAAGGTGGATTCTAGGAAGATTTGATCTATTACCTTCCCAGGGACTTGGGAACTGCAGGCTCGTCAGCCTCACCCAGGACATTCACACTTTCCCTCCTTGAAGACGAGCACAATGTTTGCCCTTCTCCAGCCACCAGGAACCTCCTCTGATAGCCAAGTGTCCTTGCAGTGACATCAACCAGGTCCCTCAGCACCCTTGGAAGTACCTTGTCTGGTGTCAGGGGCTGCTGTACATCCAATTAGCACAAAAGCTATATCATTGTCTTCCTCTACTGTGGGTAATGCTACATTACCACAGACTCTGCTATTAGATTCTCAAACCCAGAAGGCTTGAGGACAGAACTTACTAGTGAAAGCCAAGGCAAAAAAAAAAAAAAAAAAAAGAAAAATGACATGACATCAGGTACCTTTAATTTCCTTTGCCCCGGGCCCCAAGAAGCAGCAGGCTCACATTTTATCAGCTGCCTTTAAGTTGCAAATGTACCCAGAGAAACCCTTCCCATAGTTCGTTTCAGCTCTCTGAGCTTTGTCTTTCCCAGCTCTGTCCCTGCAAGCTTGGCCACTGTCTCTACATCCCTCCTGGATAGTTCCTCCCAGCCTGTGCACTTTGGTTTTGAGTTTCACCTCAGTAAGGAGGTCCCTGACAATCCACACCAGCTTTCTGCCACGCTTGGCTCTGCTTGCAGAACACTGGAGTGGGCCTTGCCTGTGCTCCGAGGAGGTCGTCCCTGTAGATCAACCTCAGTCCCTCTGCCCCCCATGGCAGTCTCCCACAGGACCTTGTCAAGCAGCCATCAAAAAAACAAAAAACTGCTCCTCTGAAGCGTATGGTTGTAATTCTTTAAAACTGAGATTCATAAAGGGCTCCAGTGTGAATCAGGACCAGGTCAGCAGAGGTTTAGAAGCAGTCTAGCTGGAGAGCAGCTGATCAGGGGCTTAATTTAAGCTCAGAAATTTTCAAGGTTACTGGAGTGTTAAGTTGTTAATATTTGCCTACTGCCTTTAGTGGGATTGGGAGTGAGAGTTGCACAGCAGACAAATTCCCCTGAAGCTCCTACAGTCATCTTGTTTCCAAGAAATGCTTTTTTTTCTGGTGAGCTCCTCCAATGAAGTGGAGAAGGTGGGGGAGCTGCCTACCTTCTTGCACTGCCATGAACAAAGAACATCTCTAAGGAGATGCTCAGGTTGCGGAACTTTCCTAGTTTCATCTGATGAACAACTTCTGACCTCCCCAAAAGTCACATTTAAGAGAAGTAGGATGATTTCAACCTAGGAACAAAACCTGTTACTATGTAACCTGCTGCCATAGCAACCAGCCATTCAGTCCAGGTCAAGGGTTTGCAGGCTAATATGGTACCCACATGGAAAGAGACAGCTACTAAATGTACATTACAGAACCTTTGCTTATGCGCGTAGCTAAGAGAAAAATCGCTACGTCTGCATCCCTGCTGCTGCTTTTTATTACCCTCATTTTGCTCACACAACAAATCCTGGAGCTGCTCAGGGAGAAAAGTAAATTAGATGTTTTTTGGAACTGTCATGAAACAGGTAAGAGAATACTCATGTGAGAGTCCAGATGAATATATGAAAATTTACTCCTTATTTCAAATCTTTACACTAGCACAACAGCTACAGTTATCCTTCAAGTACAAAAACGATGAAAGGGGAAGCCCAAACCGTAAACTGCTGTGCCTGCTTTCCATGCCTTTTTCTTAAGATAGGTGACCTCAGTTAAAGCTTTGACAAAAAGATTTCAGAGGCATTTTCAAGGCTGCTGATCTTTGGCTTCTGTCGTACTGAAAAATTGTACAGTAAGTGATACAACAGTACATCAGCCAGTGTCCAAAAGCATTTTTCTCCACTCTTTCCTAACTGGCTATATGAAAGCAAAGGGGCTAGTGAGAAGATTAGAAAGGGATGTCCTTCATGCTTACAGCTTGTGATTGAAGAGTGCCTCCCACCGCTCAGCAGCAACTGCTCTGGCCTGGTTGCAGGCAGCTTTACCAGCCCCACAAAGGGTCCCCTCTGAACTGGAACAGGGGGCATGGTGGCTGCAGACTAGTGCAGGAGCTCTTTCCCACTGACAGCCAGCACAAGTGGCTCCTCTTACCGAGAGAGGTTGAGCCCTGTATGACACAGGGGCAGACCCAAGAAAGGCATCTAGCTGAGGAGGATCATTTATCGTACATAGATACAAGACCACCCTGTCATCCCAAGTATTCTTGCAAAATTTAGCAGTAAAACAGAAATATTCAGCAGCAAAACAGGCGATGGAGTATGCCCAAAGGGATCGGTCACATAGCAAACGTGTTCCTCCCTGGTGCAATCACAGTGGGACTTCAGTCCCTACATCTCAAAACCCCTAACGCTCACAGAGGCAAGCTTCAGGGAAGGAAGGCTTACCTGTGTTTTGTGCAACATCACTAAGGCCGTGCAAAGCCAGTGCAGAGGCAAGATAAAAGGCAGAACTTAAGAATTACCTCCCCTTCAAGAAAATTTTTCATGGCATATCTAGACATTACAGGATGAGAGCGAGTACCTTCTCTCATGATACAGAGAATTTCAGTAAGCCTCATGCATTCTCCCTACAGTTTTCAGAGTCTCGTTCCCACAGGTATGAATGAGTGACTTGCACAAGAAATCAAAATATTTTGCAATTAATGTCACCTGCAATAGCATAACACTGACGTGGGAGGCTTTTCTGAAGCACTCCCAGCCTGGTCTTGAAGTGCGCTACTTCAAGTGACTGCCATTTTACTGCCACACATACCTGAAGAGTAGCAGAAACCTTGCAGATGAGTACTTTATCTGAAATGGCTACTGTCAAGGTTAGTTCACTTTTGCATACTCAACTGTTGAACCATTTCACTCCCACAGTAATTCTTCAGCAATTTTCACTCTCTCCAGCACCCCCTAATCTATGTCAGAGCTTTGCTTACATTAAAGCTGTAACTCTACCAAGCCTGAGTGATGACATCTGTTGTCATTTCCTTCCTGCAACTTATAAATACACAACACAATCCCCACTGACCTGGCAGCCACCTCCCACTGCTCCTAAGAGTAAAGCGCGGCTCATATGGCCAGGGGCCGGCAACTGGGAAGACTGGGATTCAGGGGCAGCTACTGGGCAGACAGAGTGTCTGAGCCCAGCTGCTGGAAGGATCCACCTGGTACGCATATGTACATATATATACATATTCTCCCTAGTGGACCTCTTGCCTGCTCAGCCAGAGAGGGGAGCAAGATATGGCTGCTGGTGTTGCCTGTGTTTGCGCGAGCACTCCGTCTGCGATCTGTGTGGCTAGCCACGTACGTGCGCATATATGTGGTGTATACATGTGCTCAGTGTGCACGTGCTGACTGGCAATACGTTTTCAGCCTCACTACTGCTTGAACCTGGGAGCATGGAGCTGCGGTAGCCTTGTCCCACTTGGGCTGTCAGATTCAACCCAATATTTTCCCCTAACTTAAGCCAGTCTGGATGAATGAAGTGTTCCAGTGCTCCCTGTGCAGCAGACTAATGGGTCAGATGTCACAGAGAACATTTTTTCTGTTAAAGCAGCAAAGCCCTGAGATGGGGGTTGCAGCATATTCCTCAATAGAACTTTTAGGGGAACACTGGACAGACAGCAGCAGTGTCACTGTAAAATCAACAAGTTGAAACCTTGAGGTCCCTTCCATCCCTACATCTCTGATATCAAATACCCAGAGCCCTGGCAGATGTTGTACAAGGGTGCTGGTACATGTTATAGCCTGTGCCACCACATCTTACTCTCATTGTCTGCTCATAGCAAGACACATCTGCCTGGAGCAGAGAAAGCAGAAGCTGAACAGTGTGGCTTTTGTTAGTGGTTTTTTTTTTTTTTGGAAGGGAAGAACTGCACCAATGCTCCAATTTAACAGGCATAAATATCCTTTGTTCTGCAGGAAACCACTTATGCATTTTAACCTCTGTATGTGCTGAAGCACCTTTGGGAAGTAGACCCAACACAGGCCTCACTAATCTTAACTAAAGGCAGAACTTGGAAGAAAAAGGAAAAACAGAAATGAAGGCAAAGAAAATAATTGTTTGAATGCTAACATGCTGGAGTGTTTTTGCTCTGCCTTTGTTGCAACCTAGAGACAAAAGTAAAGCCCTTCTGCAAGGCAGAGGCAGTCAAGAAGGCAACTCCCAACACTCTGTCCCTTTGTTACTTCTCCTTAAAAACATTAACTGAACATAAAATGACAGTGACAGAGAAATTTTCTTGAAAACTTGCCAAGACCATTTACAGTGTCCACATTTCAGAGGAAAACAACAGCACCTAGAAGTGGTAGAACAACCACATACATTTTTCTTGAGAGCTGTTTGCTACGGTCTTAAGTAGCAACCCTCCCCAGCCATCTCTCCATCTCTCCCACCCATCTCTCTGGCTATCACAACCCAGGTCACAGTCTCCTGGCAGGCATGCAGGCCCTGGTAGGTGAGTTATACCTTTGAGGCATCAACTTTTCCAGAGTTTTGCCAGCGGAAAACAGTCTCCCATCCTGCCTGTTTCCAAGGCACCTCTGTACCTTGGAAACTGCCGAAGTGGGCTTTTCTTCCTAACTTTTAAATGCCATTTCAGCAATACACCTGCAACAGTTTACATTTATATGCAGGCTTATTTGCCTGGGCTTTCTGATTAAATTCTGCTTTTCCAGCTGGCTGCCAAAGCTGAAGTTGATATAGTTAGGTTGAGATATGGCCAGATGCTGTGTAACAGCTGCAAAACAAGCATCTTTACTATATACAGTAATGGTTAATAATAAATGACTGCACTTGTAACAGATATACTGTTTCCAGCATTAATACCTAAGCAGAAAGGAAAATGTTTATTAAAACATACTTCTGCAACTTTACTAACTCCAGAGTCCACAGCAGTCCTGACTCTCGTCACAGTAAGGCTGCTCTCCACAGCCTGCAACTACATACCTGCAGCAAAAACATCTCACAAAACTAATAAAAAAACCATGAGAGGTACTGGAACAAACTGAAATCTGTTTTTAATACATGACATATTCCACTCTGTGGAGGACTGAATCAGAAGTGCCTTGAGGTAAATGCATGGGTAGGAAAGATCATTTTGTCCTGTTGCCCTTCTCTGCCCTTTGTGGTTCAGATTTGGTTGCTAGTCTGAAGAGGGAAAACCAAGACAAGTAACACTTCTGAGATGGAGTCCCCGAGATATGCAGGAAAGCTAAGCCCTCTGCCTCACTTGTTTGAAACTCTGCCCTGAGATAACCTGTATTTTTTCACTTTGGGGGGAAAAATGGTGATTTGTGCAGCTAGCTTAAATGGTGCACCTCGCCTATTATAAGTGCTTTGCATGAGACAACTGATTTCTATAGGTGACAGCTGAGAGCAAAATCACATTTGGACATAATTTGGATACTACACTACTAATGCTCAAACTACCCAGAAAAGAACTGAGCTTGTTTTTGGGGACCTGAAAAAAAATTAAGAGAAAGTCATGAAAGGTTCCACTTTTTATTTTATAAAAATATCCCCTTAAAAAACCCCAACTGTTGCAAATCCTGATTTAGCATCCTCCCGACTATGCCAGTTTGTTGCAGATGAGTGGAATGCACCTCACTCAAAAGAGAAAAGCAGCAATATGTTTTATTGACGTAAAATAATAATTTGATAAAGTTCAGTAAATTCGATGGAATTTAACAAAGTTTGATAGTGGTTTACTACGGTTCAATAACTTTGATGGCAAGGTTCACTTTTTTACTACACAGAAGAACATATGATGTTGAGTTAGCGAAGCTTACAAAGTTTAACAAGCTATTAGTCACTTACCAAGGATCTGTTGTGGCAAAGAATCTCTCAACTTTGGGGAATAAGGGATCTCTCAACGTTGAGGAGTAATTGATTTCTCTGCCTCAGGCAAGGAAGGATCTCCTCTCCGAGTCTCAGGTGAGGAATCTCAAACCTTGAGAGACATTGCTGCTCAAAGGGAGAGTTACCTGGCAGCAGTCTAGCTGCAATTCAGGGGGAGCTAAAATCAAGCTCATCCAACCATCTGCTGTTGGTAAAAGGTCTTTCTGGCTCGAGAAGCAACCCTGAGAGGCGTCCCAGCTCAAGGGGAGATCACCACCATGCAGTCACACTGCCTAGCAGGGAGAGCTCAAAGAAGGCTTGCTTAGGTTGTCATATTTATGGGATAAAGTGGTTGGTTTATACTCAAATCACATGCAATAGAAAGGTATGCATGAGACTCCTTGTACCCACAACTTTCTTTGTTCTTTGATAAATGAGTTTTAGAAAAGCCACCTGTTATTTTTGCCGTAATCGCATCATCTGTGTTCCGAACTCATATGTATTGATGTTTACTGTGTCACTCTGTTCCTTTGTGGGTTTTCAGAGAACAGGTTGAAACTAGAGGAGTTCTTGGCCTGGCTACAGCTCAGGCCTTTACCTCCATGGCAGCCTGTACCAAACTACCGCTAGTTTAGTTATGGGGTCAAGCGCATCCTTCACAACAACCACCCTACTTACAGAATCATACTTCTAATGTTAAGTTTCCAGGAACTACTCTGGAGTGAATTACAGAGAGCCTTGTGAAACCCAACCTCTGGTGGGTAAATAAGCAATCCCACATAACTGCAGCCTCATCACAGCTATTTTTTAACCAGAAGACTGCTTCTATGTGGCTAATTAGTATACGACTAAAGCAGACAGAACCACAAACAGTCCTAAATATTTCTTCCAGGCTTTAATGTACTATAACAATTTTTGAAAGTGAATTTGTCCATCATGGTAGAAGAAGAGAAGAGTGTTTTAACAAATGACTGTCAGTTACTTCAGAGTGAAGTCCAGTTTTAGATGAGCACTCAGCAGTGGTATGGAGCTATCAGCAATTCACAGATCCTGATTTTCCATGAGATCAAACAATACTATTGCTACAGTACCAGCCTGTGCCTGAACACAGGCTGGAGAAAATAACCTTGAGTAAAGCTACAAATGGTACTAGCTCAAAGAAAAAAAAGGCATGAAACACATCCTCCACCACTTTTTTGACTTAACACTCACATAAACACTAAAGCTATCACAGAGTTGAACTCTGCCAGGTCCCTGCGGACCATGAACCATGTCCCTTGGCTTCCCTGCAGAACAATAAAGACACCAGAGTAAAGTCTCCACATGGCTAAGCAGCTGAACACTAACTGCTAGAGACCCTGCTTAAACACCTATTTCATACAAAGACGTTGCTGGTTTGTGCTGACTCTTACACTTTAAAAAATCGAGAGCTTTTCATGTTGCATTAAAACATCCATCCATACCTGCATTTTGGGGGAAACTTTACTCAGAGCTAATCACAAGAGGTGCAGCTGACAGGTCAGGGAGCTGAGACATGCCAAATAACCTCAGCACATTCCCTTCCCTCCCTATGCTGCTCATTTTGGTTTTGCTGTGTCACCTACTGAAAGAAGATGCTTCTCCACCTCACTCGATTGGTTCACGAATGCTTTGCAGGTAAATTCCAATGCCAGGAGTGGCTTCCAAGCCTTTGCTGTAATACAAATGAAAGCGATAATGGACAATTACAGAAAAATGTTCTGAAATATTTTCTCAGTTACTACATCTGCCCCTGAATTTAGCTGCCAATTACTGCAGTCTTTTCTATAAGCATTTTCCTCTTCAGTGCACCTAACGAATGCAGATCTGGGCTGGGCAGAACCAGGGAAGCTGAGTTTCCAGGCTGTATTCCTACTTTCTCCCAGAAGTTTACTGGGTGATGTAGAGCAAGCAAATCACATCCCCTTTCCCTGTCAGTCCTCCCAGTTCCAGGGCTGGGGGAAATCTCTCTTTTCTGTAAAGCACTCTCAGATCTACTGATAATAAATGCAATATAAGAAGTAGGTATTATTATAACCTCTCTTCACTGTAGGAAATCCCACACAGGTCAGACATCTAGAAAAGGTGGCTATAACTAAGGTGTGTATTGAAATATCTATATAAAACAATGCCACATAATGCATGACACAAAAAATATGTTTTTTCCTTCCTTTTTCTTGCTGTTAAATTCATCTGAAACCCGAATCCTACAAGGAATTATATACATGCTTTGCTTTAATCGCGAGTAATTCCATTTTATCAATGAGAATAGTCCTACAAGTACCTTAAGAAATAAAAGCTTCTGCTGTTTACTGTAATATTAGTAGGCACAAGAACAAAACACATACCCAGCCACAAGTATGGTGCTTTAATATCTTTATGGACTCAACCCAATAGATGATACCTATCTTCCGGTCCACTAAAGGTCACTGCATCCCAGATCTGTAACAGGCTGACCTATTTTAAGAACTCCCCAAACAAAAAAAGCACTCCTGCTACATGCTGCCGTCACCATAAAGATACTGCTTACCACGGCTGATGAAATCCTCTGCCTTCATCATTAGCTTGACGGCAACACTTAGCACCAGAGGCCTGCCCCATACTCTCTTCAGAGCAAACAATGTACACAGAAATTGTAGCTAGTCAGACAAGTGTATTTTTTTTAGCCAACTTTCTCTTCCCCTCCCCCAGCAAAAATGTTTTCACCTTTCTAAAATGAGAGTGATAGAAAGTTTTTTTTAATAACTAGATTGAGATAACTTGAAGTAGATAATGTTTTGCACGATGTTTTAATCTTAAAAATGATGCATGCAATGGCTAACACCTCTCATTTTATGAGTCTACCACTCCTCAGCAGGGCCTGCAAAATGCAATGGGTGCTCTCCATACCCGTTAATTTTTGGAAATCTACCAATGGCAGCAATTGCTTGATAGAAGGGAAAAAAATAGCTCTTGAACAAAGATTAACAATCAAGGTTACTCAAATCCCTCCTAACTTTAGAGCTCAGTATTTTCCATGTTATTGGGCAACACAACACTCAAAAGTCATAGAAGCCAGCCACTGGCCTGCTCTCTCATGAAGTCTGCAATTCAATATGATTTAGCAGTCAAGTAGTCCTGACATACTACTCACCTGTTAAAATTGTCCCAAGAAACTGAATACACCTTTACCAAAATACCAGCCACTAGAGGGGGGCATTTGGTATCCTACTTAAATCATACCGATAAGAAAGTTAATTAAAAAAAAATAAATTTGAAGGTTACAGGAATGCTGTAAAAGCCTATTTCCCACAGTACTTCAACTGCACATTAGGTCCGATGCAAAGTTTTAGGAAGAACAAGGTTTTATTTGTGTATAACCAGACACATTGCAAAAACAAACTCTACGTCTCCCCTTCCAATTCCTAGGTCTACCCCCATCAAACCCTATGATTTCTACAAGCAGAGAGATAGTTTTATATGCCAAGAAGATGGTTAAATTACCTTCTGGTTTTAATTTGCCTGTACATTCAGACAGCTCTGAGCATGCCTAAACATGAACCTTCCAGTGTGCCAACCTAGAGCCTGACACACTCAGGCTCACGCTCAGGGTTGACAAACAAGCAGAAGAATGACCTACAAAATGGTTCCTATTTACAACTGTCTGCCTCTTTACAGATCCACCATCACCAGATTTAGTGTTCCAAAAAGTCTCCAAAAGGACCTAAAAACAGCCATCAAGTTGGGTCCAACTGCAAGGAAACCAGAAGATCCTACTTGGCTCAAGCCACTCCAACAACTACTAATATTAAAAACACATCTTTAGATGTGAAGAATGTGAGAAATGAATACAAATTGCAACTCCCAGATCATGTATTCCCATCCTGCACATGGATGTGTAATGAATACAAAACTCATTAAAGATGATAACCGCACTTGATGGTTGGGTCCATGCAGTAACAATAGCTGGAGAAGGATACAGGATGGATTGTGCCAGTGTATTAGGGGCACTGGAGGTTCTATACACTTTGTTAAATCTCATTAGTTTGGGACTGGTGAAGCTGCTGGCAGTGCCTACGAAACTCACGACCCCCACCAAAATCTCTGTAAAAATAACTATAATTGGTTAATAGGCTTTAAAAAAGCTTTTACTCCTCATAATCTGCCTTCAAAGATGTGGAGCTTGAAGGTTTTAGGTGAAGCTGAATACCTGCTCAGAGGAGTATTTTAAACACACAATCTATTCAGAACCAGCATGGCCATGTAATCGGCACAAAACAAGCAAGTACCACTCTTTTAAATTCCTCTGCCAAATGGATCTACTTAATGTGGACCAGTATTTTATTTACAACTGTGGCTGAACAAATGGATAATATCCTGTCAAATGCAGGATCAGGACAACCACCTAACTTTTCAACAACTAAAACAGCTACTGCAAAGGTTCAGAAGCAGACAATACTCAGTCCACTTGATTTTTTTCTGCAATATTTTGGTGAAGTGATTTAACAGTTACTTTAATAAGAATGCTGTCCCTTCCTCAAGTTCATGCTTTTAACTGCACCATCCCTTTAAGTGACCAAAGAGGTCACTGAGTTCTGAAAAGAAGAGAGCAGCTGTACTGAACTACCACAATCCTATGTTAGCAATGGTAACATTAAAGATATTTTTAAATGTAACAGCAACCCTGCTCATTGCTTTATTCAGCCTTGAAGCTTCTTAAAATCTCAGTCTAAATTCCTTCTCTCCTCCTTACCTTCTGCTAGCATAACTCAACAAAGCATTCTGAAGTTCTGGGAAAGAAACTCACTGTGTAGGACTAACCTCTATTATTTCAGTCATTCACATCTCAGGCACGACTGTGGCCTCTCCACAAACTGGATTTCAGGCAAATGATCTCTTTTTTTATCACTAGAAATGGAAAACACAAGGCATCCTACATTAGTGTCATAAACACAAACACTACACATGGATATTTGTAAACTGTCACTGTTTTATAGATGCCTGCCTTAGCTGTCAGACAATAAATCTCTGTTCTTCCCTCCATGGACTTGTGTAGATAAAGGCAGCAATGGAGCCTCAGCAGCTCAGAATACATAACTGACACCTGTCTGCAATGATCTGTCCTCCACTTGAATCCATTGGCTTTGGTTAGGATTGAATTGAGTTGGAGGAAGAGTGTAACAGTGTGGCCAAACAATGGCTTGTAAGCCAGACTTACAGGTCATAAGCCATTTGACTACACTTGCTTTCAGGCTGGATGGTTTTTCCTCCCAACCACACGTATTTTAGTTCTGCAGTCTGGAGTAGGAAAGTTGATTCCAGATAGCCATATAAGCAAAAATAAGGTGATGTAGGAGATAGAAAATAAAAATAATAATAATGAGCACACTGTAAAGGAATGTACTTTGAACTTCCTTTTGTTAGAATGACAGAATGGTTTGGGCTGGAAGGGACCTTCAAAGATCATCTAGTCTAACCCCTCTGCCACGAGTGTGATGTTTCCCTTTTTCCAGTCACTGGGGACTTTGCCTGATTGCCATGACTTTTCAAACATGACGGAGAGTGACTTGGCAACTGCATCAGTTCTCCCTTGCTTGTGATGATTCTCTTGATGAAAAAGGCCATCTCTGTCAGGATGGCAGCATGAGATCCCAAAGGTGAAAGATGAAGAGCTGAAGCCTCATTTAGTAGTCATTTAACCAACAGAAACTTAATCTCCAGGGTTATCAGCACCTTGCTGCTAAGTTACCAGCTCCTAAGGAAGCATGATCTAGGATAGGAGGACCTCTCCTCCCATGTTTTAAAAACAGGAACATTGTATTTCTGATATTACAGGACATTGGATGCTGGCAAGGTACCACCCAATTGATGGGGATGGTGGTAAGCTGCAGTGGACCAGCAGTTTTTCTGAAAGGTGCTCTCTCAACCTGAGTACATGAACATAAGAAAACCGCTGACCTTGAATTTGAAAAAAAAAAAAAAGTGCATCACGCATTTCCCTGGTGCAAAATTTGGCCTTCTTCAGAGACAGCAGGGAATAAAGACTGCGTTCTCCATTCCTGCCCCTCTTGAGAAAGCAGAATCCTTTCTGGTGCAGTCTTAACAGAAAAACTGGGGTCAGAGCAGCCAGAGAATTACATTGCCATGTTCCCTGCTCTGAGGGCAAGAGGAAAAAGGATGTGAAGCTCTTCTACTCCCTAAAACAGAGGACCAGCTGCCATCAAGCCACTTTAAGCCCTGTTTATATTACCATATAATATGGATACCTTATGGTCCTTTTGCTGTGTTTCCATTATGTCTATATTGCAAATACTACTAGATCAGGCTGGTTGTCACCAGGACCTATCCAGGAAGGACTGGATTGGAAACACCTGTCAGAATACTGTTATTTTTAAGCAGTAAGCAGAGCCAGGCAAATGACCTGCTTATTTTGAAAAGATTTATTCAACAGCCCTTAGTCTTAAGGCCTCATTACAAATGCCAGGCCTATGAGAACAGACAGCATGTCTTACCTTTCTAAATACTGGGCTAAATGCAAGGATAGCTATTCCACTTTACTACACAAGTAAGTAAATGTAAAATAGATTTCAAAAATCAAAGTTTTGCTCAGCTGCTGCCATTTGAGATTACAAAGTCCGAATAAAAAAACATTATTCCTAGAGCAGAGATGTCCAGCAGCCGCTGGTACCAGTTAACCTGACTTCTGGATGAGGAACCTAAGACATCTCAGGACTGTTTCTAACAGCTACTGCACTCCAGGTTACTCAGACTGCAAATTCAAGTAACCCGTACTTATGAAAAGACCAGGCCTAATCTGTCTTACATTGGACACCAAGAATGAAAGTGGATGAAGCCCGTGGTCACCTCCAACGCCAGAAGTGTACTACCCCAGCCTCATCACTTTACAGTGAATTGTAACTAGCACAGAGTCCATCTTTATCCTTTCCTGTGAGTTCCTCACAGATTTTTGCCACTAGAGAATCATAGCTTTAGAAGAAGACATAAGTCAGGAGTTAATTTGCCTTCTCCATCCAAATTTTATGAATCACGTTTAACAGGGACAAAAAAAATCTCAGCCCTTTATATATTTGTATCTGTCACCAAGACTAAACCTAGAGATATCTATACAAATATACTGATCTCACTTCCAGCTGCACACAATTGTGCTATGCCTGAGAAAAATCAGCAAATTACTCCAAGACAAGTACGAGCAAGCCACTGCCGTCTCTAAATTCATCACCAAATTACAGACTAACCAGTCTTCTCTTGCTAATCTGTGTTAGAGCCTGCAAAAGACAGTAAATACTAAGGGCTCCTCTCCCTAGCAACAGAAAGATTCACAAAGCTTTATAGCTTCTAGCACAGCTTAAAAACATCCATGGCGTTTCAGCTAGAATGACTGTGGTCTCAACTTTTCCCCTCACATCCTGTGCCACTTCTTTCTCTTATCTAGGGATTATTTAATAATTCCATATTCTTTCTGGCAGCTGTCCTCTCATTCATGGAACAAAGGTAATAACAAGACAATAAAAGTCTCTTTCTGCCTACCCATTTCACTAAAAGGGAAAGCTAATAAACACAGTAACATTACTTGAGCTACGAGAACAGCTTGCTCTATTAGCCAGTGTAGTACAGCCTTTAATTTATCATTTAGGATAGTTACTATAATATAACAGGAATGCTAGTTGCCCTGAACAGGGTCTTTCTAACTGATTTACAACGCTATACTGAGAAGAAAGAAGGGGAGGGGAAAAAAAAAAAAAAAAAGGAGAAACTTCTTTAATGCTAAGTGTTGAACTCATGTTGTTTAAGTGGTGGATTACACTCACCTGGAATAACAGGATTAGCAAATGCATTTCATTATCTTTCCCAGTCAGGTGTGTTTTCTGCAATGCTTTCTAATCAGCACAGTAGAGCTCTGTCTGGGTTGCAAACATTAGTCTAGGGAACGCTTAAGTTCAGTTAAACAAAGAGTCAAAGCTCTTTTTGTTTAGTAGAGAAGAAACAGGTCAAATGTAGATATATATTTATAACGTAAGTGCAACTGTAATAAAAAGTTTCAAGATATAAGCCCAACAGCTTGGCCTTACATGTGTAAGAGCGCTTTCCACAGTTCAAGGCTAACTCCAGAGGAGAGGGACAGGCTGTCAGCAAACTTTGTTGTACTAAGTTACAACAGGGCATGTATACGTTCATGGTTTAGTTTTTTGTTTTTTTTCTTTTTTTCTTCTACAGGATTAAGCTGCTAAGTGCCTTGGCTTTCAGGCTGTTTTTCTTCCCTAAACCCCATTCACTCCCCTCTCTGTGAAGTAACCTTTTTTATGCCTCGCTTAATAAAGTGAAGTGCAAGCATAATATAAGTTCTCTTACTACACTGAGCACTACCCACAAGCTTCAGAAAGATCTACGGTTGCCTGAAAATTACAGTTGAACGAGTTATCCACAGTCCTGCATATGCTCATGTTGCTGTACCACTGTGTCAAACACAGGAACTCCCTTCCTGGGGAGTTATTCTCCCACTGCAAACACTGCTTTATCACATCCATCCAAGCTCTTTCTGTTCGTTTCTCCACTTCTTTCCAGTTTTGGTTTGTTTTTATCTTCTGTTGCCCGACTGGTGCTTACCTAGCCAAGGATGGCAGCACAGACAGAGCTTCAATGGACCACACCAGTGGTAATGGAAAACATCCACTGAAGCTTCCTACAACAAATCTGCACAACATACAGTGCACTATCCTCTCCACAAGCCATAAAGAAACTGAGGTGACTTCAGAGTCATCATTAAAAAGCAAAAATGCCAATATGCATTCCACTCCTGCCATCTTACTCATGTCCTGACGCTGAAGTGCAAGATGAGAAGTGATTCTAGTTTTAATTCGAAAACTGGTCAGTTAATTTATCCATTCATCTTCACTTGTTTTGACAAGGATGGTTCATTTTTAGTGCAGAGATCAAAGTGGCCCTTTTCTTACCCTGTTCTCAGGTGCTGAGCTTAGTCTCTGAAGTCTGTGGATACAGCAGACACTCTTCATTTAAAAAAAAAAAGTTTGGCCCTTTGACATTTACTATGAAGTCTCTCAGCGCTGAATGTGGTGGTCTTTTGGGGTTGTTGGGGTTTTTTTTGGTGGGTGAGGAGTGGGTGTTGAAACATCCAATTTGGAAAATAATGAGGACACTAAAAATAAGAAGTTGAAAACTACAAAGATTGAATCTCCCTTTTAGCTATACAAAATAAGCATTGCCATTCCTTTAAGGATAACACAAACCATACTTCATTGACTTAAACTCTAGTTGCTCACAACAGTAACTCAATTCACTGTCTAAAGAAACTGTGAGGAACCATTAGAAAAAAAGTTTGTTGACCATGTGCATGTAAACTCAGGAGTTTACATGTAAGAATCATGTCAGTCATTAATGTTTTACTATCAATTATTGCATATCTAAGTTGTGTGCACTGCTTGTGACAACAGTTTTTAGTAAGACTTTAAGGCTTTCTTATATGTGCTGAAAATAATTTTAAACATTTACCTATTGCTCTTTATTTTGTGAAGATTAAACTTCAAGTTGAATTTATATTATTGAAACAGAGTTGTCTTCATTTTCCCATTTATCGACACAAATTACAGGAAGATGCTCAAACACTATGTTATTGATTTTTGGCACACTGTCATTCTGTGTTCACATCTGTAATCAGAGAACCAGCAGCTGAACGACTATCCTTATTCCAGGAAAATTAATTTGGCAAACCAATGCAAGGAGTTTGATTTCACACAAAATCAATTCAATAAACTGTTGCCCTAATTAACACTAGCTTGGGTGTTTTTGAACAAGCTCCAACACAGAAGTTCAGCACAATGCCAGAAGAGTTATATAAAGGCTGAGCCTGTCTTTTCTCTGTGTGCAGACTGAGCCTCAATGCACGTTTTTTTAAATATAGTTAGAGATTGGTGGTAGCTGTGACTAGGGCATAAAATAATTATTAATAAAGTGTCAATGTGTTTTACACATGGATTCCATACCGCACGTGAGAACGTAAGAATCACCTTTCTCCCACCAAAGGCTGTCTGGAATACGGCCCCACTGCATTCCTTTACAAAAGGAAAATATTATCATCTGCATTTTCCCCATGGGTAAACTGAGGTACAGCAAAGTTAATGGTCTGCTGTTTCAGAAGGGGGTGTCAAACACCTGCAGTAAACATGGATTTTAATGGGCTTTGGAGGAAGCTCAGCATTTCTGAAAGCAAGCCCAGAAGCCGCTTTCTAGGAAAGGTTTTAAATGACCTTTCACACTCTCACCATGCAGTGCTCTGGCCACCCAACGATGCTACTTGGCGACTTCCACATCATTCACAAGCTAATACTCCGCTTCACTGCGCCTTGGACGTCCTTCCAAACAAAGCGCTTTTCTCTTTTTTCTTTCTCGCTGTTCCCCCCTTCCCCGAGTGCTGGCCTGTCCCCTCTCGTGTGGTGGGCGTCTTTGGAGCAGCTAGCACAACGTGACTCGCAGGACTCCCCCACTCCTTCACAACCGAGGGGGAAACGCTGGTGGCACGCAATCTTGGGAAGGGTGACGGGGGTTTGGGGGGTCATAAGACGAAAGCGGTGCTTCCAAATCCTAATTACAGTTAGCAGGGATTAAGTAATAGTCACTAACCTCTTCAGCTCGCAGAGGAGAAACGTGATCCTGTTTAATTCTCCTCCGCTCCCTGCAGCTCCTTCTTATACAACCCGCTGCAGCTCCGGCACATCAATGCACCGCTCGCCCCGCTGCTATCATCGCAGCAACACCCCCTTGGACAGGAATCCAATAAGGACACTATAGGGGCGGGCTATAGCCCGAAGCAGCTGCAGCGGCAGGAGGGCTGGTAGAGGCGCTGAGGCTGGGATCTTTCGCCTAGAAAACACCAGGCACATGGCTAGCAAGGGGCTGACACCTCCCTGGGGACCTCTGCAAGACCCCGGTTAAGCCCACGCAGAGGTCACCCCAGGCAGGCGCTCCCCAGAGCCCAGTCACGCACTGGCTTGCAGGGACTGGTACATCAGCGGTGCTCCCGTCCGCCCAGCTGCATCCATAGGGTTTACGCTGCAGGCTGAGTCCCTGCTTAGGAAATGGGGAGTTTCAGCAGTGCCAAGCAGGAAAGAAATCATTCTGTGCCTGGTTTCCCCCAAGCAGGTGGTATACAGAAAGCAGCCACTAGGAAAGCCCAGGCCAGGTGTTACACAAGCTCTTACTCAAGACTATTTGTCTCCCTTCCTGAAGGGATTGCTTCCTGGCCCACAACATACTGTGCTTAAGCACTAGCTTTTGCTTGGAGAGACACTTTTTAACCCAGATCTTACTCCCAACCTCTTTACTTGCTGTTTCTTATCTACATGCAACAGGACTTCAGCTGCTCCATTTGGGGCTTGGAAGATAAAAGCCTGGGAGTGTGCAGCTATTTTCCCCCAGGCCAGTAGTTCCTGCGATAAACAGCGTATGAAATAAGGATAGCCTGAATTCCACAGATCATTCTATACAGTGCTGATGTTGGGCATTTATAGACTATGATAGAACCTAAAACTGTGTCACACTGGGATTACAGGTACAAAGAATTAAATTCTGTACTTGTTCCCCTCAGACGTAAAGTAGAAATAACTCTGGAGAAATCAGTAACTATTTTTTTTGCACCTGAGTGTGTTCAGTTCAACCTGTTTCTGGCAAACCTTGGGGCATGCTATGTGTGAGTAATAATACCATAAGTAGTCCGTCCTGTAAAACTTTAAGAAATTCAATGCACCACTAGATTCCTTAAATTCTTTATTCTGAAATTCTGCAGGTTGGGATTGTAAGAGTGATACACCCTTCTTTCCATTTTTTCCAACTCATTTCTTCTGATGAGTTAACTTCCTTACCAGCAAGACTTCAGGAACTCACTTGGCCTCCTCCCAGCTACATTTGCTTTTCCCACGTCACATTTTCTGAGCCAGTTATGAAGTTTCAACACGTGCAAAACTTCCGTGGTCTAACATAACTTCATCTGAACATGGGTTTACGCTGACATTACTATGTTGGATGTTTCAAATATGTCATAGGATGTTTCAAAACTCTTTTCTTCCCCTCTCAAACACATTGTAGTACCACAGGCTAAAGCACAGATCTACCTATCATCAGTTCTAATTACAGTTGTTACGCAACTGCAATAAGGAGGAGCTCCAGACAGTAAGTGAAGAATTACATACAAGACTAACGAGCAGGAAGTTTAAAGTCCATCAGATCATAAATGAAGGTCTGCAACATATGTGTGGTATTGCATAAAGGAGGATTGGCAGACCAGGAGATATGGCATTTAAAGATATACATCATGAGTTCAACATATGGGACTGCTAATGACTAGCATGTGACTGTATGCTTAGCATAAAGTAATGAATCAATTAGCACATGACAGGAAACCTTAACGAATAGCAGAACATATGAAAGAATGCATATGGGAGTGATTAGAGGCAGATGTAACTCAGAACCTTTGGATTCAGTAACAGGGCTCGCGTTTGTTCAGCCACGTGTTCTACACGATGTGGGACCTGTCCGATCTTATAATTAACCTTGTAAAAAAAAAAAAAATCAACCCCCCCCCCCTACTTTCCAGATGGATCAGCTCCCCAAACCAGGTGGAATGGCAACACGCACGACTGCCTCCATGCACCACACTGTGGAGTTAGGTTACCTTAAACCAGTCAGCTAACTACTTGCTGTTTGATCCCTGTATGTAGCCTGGAGCTCACTCTGCCATAGGTTTGTTTATTCATTCAGATGGCTAGATAACAAACCCAACATTTAACTAACTCCAGACCTGGTCAAGATTGGGGGGGGGGGGAAACACATTGGAGGAGGTGAGGGGAACAGTTCCTCCAGAGGTGGAACAAGACATGAGCTCTGGAGGAGCCGTTTGTGACCATGAGATGAGCAGCCGGCACAGCAAGAGAAGCTAGGGTCCCCAAGGTGGTGACAGTGGGCAGGGGGAAACGCCAACCCTGGAAGCAGCAGCAGCAGCAGCAAATAGCCCCCAGTGTGGACGTAGCTCTACTGGCGCACTGATGTCTTACACAGTCTGTTTCTCTTTCCATATGGAAATATCAGAGAGAGTATCTATAAATAATGAGTACCTTTCAATACCAATAAAACTTCACCAAAACTGGATGGATATTGCATAGCTTTCATCATTGCAAAATTACAAGGAGAAGGACTGCAGAGGTATTTAGGCCAACGCAGGCGTAGCTGGAAACCATAGACAAGCTTTTGGCACAAAATCCTTCTTCAGGTCTGAAAGGTATGAAATAGATTTTTCAGAGAGTATGTAGGAGTCAGACCACCCCTGAAGGTAAAGTCAACCGATTCCCGCAAAGAAGGGGTGTTACTGGAAGGGCAGGAGGAGCGAAAGTGTGGTTAAAAAACCTGCAGCTCTGCATACAAACCAGCCTTTTAAAAGGGCTTCTTTGGAGCGTAGGCTGGGCCACCCACTTCCTTTTTTGTCCTGTGTTTCTCATTGTCTGTTTTTTGGTCATATCTGCACATCGTTTTGTTCTGCTGATTGTCTTTCCATACTATGTTTCTCCTCGCTCTCACCTTCCACAATCCCACAACTGTTACAAGTCCTAGCAAGCAGATGTATTCATTAGCTTCGGCTACAACCTAGCAACCTCTCACTTCTCAATTATTTTGTCAGGAACAACTAAGCAATGCAAAATAATGTAATCATCATTCTGACCATAGGAGTTGACTGGCAACCACTGAAGTCCTCCACAGTAAGAAACAGTTTTATTTGGGAGAATTCAATAGCAGATAATATTCCACTAAATCACAACAGTAAGCCAAAAAGCATAAATAAGAAGCTGGAAACTACTTGGATAAGAGAACAAACGGGCTTGGCAACAGCCCTGAGAAGAATGCCTGATTCATCTCCTCAGGGAGGAAGCACATAGAATAAATATCAAAGCAGGTACGTTGCAGTAAGAAACAGCAGCGGAGCACGCTCTGAAATTATTGGTCCAGTCATTGTTTAATTTCAGATGAATCAAAACTGTGAGCCAAGGCTCAGCATCCTGTAATCCAGCACTGCTCGCCCACACTTTACGAATGCTACAAGCCCGCGCACTGAGCTCGGTGACTGCTCTGAAGAGCCCACTTAAATAAACCCTGATAGGGACAACAGCTTACATGATACAATGATGAGGGATAAATTTTGAATGAAAAAGATAAGCTAAAGACAGCAGGAATTTAGTTAAATATGCATATCGGTGTATGGAATCAGATCATCGGATTAGATCCAGAGTTTTGTTTGGGCATTGCTGGAAGGACACTCACAGAAATTGCTGGGGTTTTTTCAATTTTATTTTCATGCCTAAGGGAGTTTTTACGGTGTCCCTTCACTTGAGGCACGGCCGGAAAAAAAACCACCACAAAAAAAAAAGAAAAAAAAAAAAAAAAAAGAGGGAGTCCCAGAACAAGGCAGCAAATTCAGGTGTATTTTGGATTATCAATCCGGAGCTGACGGGATTTGGGTTCCGGGGAGGCCTGCGCTGTGGCACGGCAGCGGGCTGGGAACGGCAGCCACCTCTTCGCGTTTCCCCCAATGCATCCCCCACAACCGAGGCCGCTGCTGCGGGGCACCCGCCGCCCCCGGCGAAAACGGCGAGGCGCTGACCGAGGAAACCCCCAGCCCTGCCC